>LUCM01003976.1:185652-284837 GCA_008360955.1 Fasciolopsis buskii
GCCGGCTGGAGAGCACTGAGTAGTGCCGGTCGATTCCACTTGAGTCGAAAAGGCACCTTTCAAGTCGAGGAAGCACTAGTGATCGTAGGGCGGCGGTTGTGTGTGGGCGCGTTTTGAGTATCTGTCGGAGAGCTGAAGTATTCTGGTCGATGCAACCTGCGGACCTGGCCGAAAGTCCGGCCTGTCTGTTCGCGGTATATTACTATCGCGAATGCGGTTGTCAAACGGCGCAGCACTATCGAAGCTAACAATCTTAGTAACTATCTGAATTAAACTAATCCACAGTGATTTGCTGTAGTCACCCAGCCCGTGTACTCCAACTTGAAAAATGGGGCACAATATTCAGTGACTCACCCCACGATAGCGATATCGATCCCGTTCCTATATCACGAAAGCAAGGAGGTAGTGATTTCATAGCAGCACCTCTCCACGCAATTTGAAAAGAGACTGGGGGAAGTTTCATCGGGACTGGCAGCTTTTCCCCTTTCAGAAGCCGAATATTCGAATGCAGCTTCCACTTGCCGTTTGGAGGATACAAGTGACACCTCCGTCAGGAATTTTGCAGCTGCAGAACGTCAGACTAAACTAGGGTAGCGTGTGGCCAGCTAAACTGAATCCTTGAAGTAACTAAGCCACGATTCAGCCTTTGCTGTCTACCAATGGATGAGCTGCTCCAAGTCGCTATGCGCATCACGACTTCACTAACGCGAAGTTCGCCGCCCACCATCTGGTCGCGCATAAAGCTTAAACAGTCTTGACTGTTAGCGCTGAAGCGGATGCTTCCTCCATGCACTTCGGCCTACCGTTAATCTACCACTGTTTCGCGGTCATTCGTGGGACTTACAGTCCAATTGACGCTGACCTGTCGACGCATCTTATTCACTTCTTGCAGTTAGGCAGCTCGCGTTTTCGCTCCATTAAGACTTAGCGACGCTTGCGAGATCAGTGTTTTGAGAATTCTAGGTCTGGGACGCCGAAGGCGAACATTTTGCTGCAAAAATGCATCGGCCTTGTTTTAATTTGATGCCGCACGATCGTCTACAATGTGCCACTAATCGAAGTTCTTAGTCCCTGCGGAATAGTTTCTGTTTCGTAGCTGTTGCGAACAGCGCGAATCACATAGACGTATCGAACAGCCAATCGCATTGTGGCCTGCGTCGATGGCATTGCAGCTGCAGGCAAAACATCGCATTAAAAGCTAACGCATGGTCCGATTCGACGCACGTGGCCTAGCATGATCTAGCAAGTTCTGGAAACCGAACTCACGCCAACGGTAGCTAACTGCCGTTATGGTCGAACCGTGACTCAGTGTACGCTGTCGAGTTTTAGAATGCCGTGTCGCAGTGCAACGCGAAACTGTGTCGGAAATTCGAATCCCTGAAATGTCGTGTTTCACTCACCGCAGCAGACCATCAATCGAAAGTGAGTTTACTGTCAGAGCCAGAACACGCCTGTTGGGCAGTTTGCATCTAAAAGTGCGCAAACGTTGAGAGAAACCGCAGATGCGAGAGGCTGACAAGTCTTGGGAAAATGTAAGCTAACAGACTGAAAGCCACCTACGACGCTGCTTAACAACGAACCGTTGCGAGCATTGGGCGTGTGATCAGTGGGGACACTATGGGTAGGCAAGAAACGGGCAAACAGATGTGGTTTTGGAGACAGGAAGAAGACAGGTTGAATTAAAGAGAGGAAACTCTGAGGCAGTAGCATACTTAATCACTACCACCCTACTTTGCGGCTCGATGCTAATGGGCAGCGCGGGTTCCCTGAATTATCCTGCGCGACGACCGATGCAGTAATGGAATTCTTTGTAGGCGTGTAACTCAATGGGGAAATAATGGAACGGGTAGCTGCAGGGAGTCCAGCCCGCTAAGCAGAAGAACGAAGGTTTTTCACCAAAGGACTGGTTCTGAAAGAAACCTGACCGCAAGGCAGCGGAAATAAGCTGAGTGGGAGCCATCTACTTGGATCAATTATTCTTTCACGAATCGTTTTTCCGACTGAGACTGCTAACTCAGATCAACCGCCCAACTTGCAGCTAAGAGGACCAGGAGACTACTTCGTCAGGCGTCTACCCATTGACCTTCCAGGCATGATTGGATCTTCGGCTTGAGATAAGCCATCCTGTATAGCTCGTGGGATCATGGAGGCACGCAAGCCGTCACACCACGACAAGGTGTAGGCTCGTTGTGACAGCTGGAACTGCATCCGTTGGCTAGACTCCTTGTTCGCTCATTTAGGCACAGATATAATCGCGTTTGTTTCCCCGACAGAGTTCACCGTGCGTTTGTTTCTTGCAGATTGAGGTTGTTGATTAAAATTACGGATCGCTGTCCAAAGATCATGGTGAAGAGTTACCTCATCTAGTAATTCAAGTTTCACTTGCAACTGTGAGTAACTTCGCATTCTCTATTGACAGCTCCCCTGCTGATTTCTAAATATTAAAAAGCCCTCACCATAGGCCTCTGTCACTTCGCCTCTCGTAAACTTCAACTTATGAGTTGCATGAATCGTCAAATTGAATACCATGATCTATCTACTCGGTTCACAGGTCAAGAGCAACGGCTACTAACCAGCCATTGCTCGTAATTCACTGGCAATTTTTTACTTATTATTCAGTCAGTTTCCAGTAACCCGAAAATCTAGGGTGTCGTCCACGGCTGTCATACTTGATGGATCGGGGCTGATCACGGTTTGTTTCATAGAGTCCGAATTCGTGAATGCATTTCTTATCAGACTTACTAAGATTTTGCGCAGCGTTAAGTCATAATCCGTGATCCCACTTTTGTTTTGACACGATTGACTCATGAGTGTACTGAAAGGGTATTCATTCATGGAAGAGGAGGGGTTCGGCGATTGTGACCCCGAAGACTGGAGTGGCATAAAACCACGTTAGGCATCACTAGATTAGGTGTAGTAACAAGCAAGGTGACAGTGAGTTTGCCGTCTACCACCAAAGCGACCATTGGATCTGAGATTATTCGAACTCCTGTTCTTTTTGATGACAGACGGTGAATTCATTCGGGATTAATTTCTCTTCTCTTTGACATGCCCACTCAGCATAACACTTAGAGAAGAATCGTTGGTGAAGTAGATTGCTGATTGGTTTTCACAATATCCCCCCCTCTGATCGTCTAACTTCATCACCTCCCGTTGTCGCGCTTGTCAATGCACAGGTCTACCACTTATGTGATCCTCACAATAGTGAAATGACCTATTGCCTATCTGGAACAGCTGAAATGGGTCTGGCAGCTTTTTGTGCTGGTCGAACATTCGATTGTGGTCCGACGGACGAAGATTGTCTTCCTAGTACCGCGGTTTGCTTCTGCGCTGTTAGTCGATGCTTCCGACAAGAAGCACCGCACCAAGAACCGCCGTTGTATCGTGTGCATCAGTTTACCAAAGTGAGTTACTCGACTGATGATCCGTTTTATGGGCTTATGCTCTTCCAGTTTGTTTAGCGGTGGACTTTGTTATCGTATCGCATTTGCACTAACCTGTGTCCAGATCCTGTACGGAGTAATTCAGAGTCAACTGAGTTTGGTTTCTCTTATTTTATACATGTTTTGTATTTTACACCAGCTTAAAAATAACCATGCTGCCCGTGCAACAACACTTAAGTTAGCTTATCCACATGCCACAGAAGGGAATAATAAACGGTGTGCAGCAAGAATACTTGAGGTGCTTTTTTTATCTTCATTGCATACATTTTGATATTTTTGTGATGGCAGACTGGCCATACAACACTCCACGATTTCTCTGTGGGCCTGGTGTTAGCCGGTTGCCCAAACCGAAGTAGAGGGTTGGCTTGGGAGACCCTGCCCCGAACCTTTGACTAAATGGTCTAAATCACAAGGTGGCACGACGATCTGAGAGTCATGTAACCCACTGGGGATCGGTGACTGACTGCACAGCCCATACATCTTTCGGATGGGGCTAGACAGCTCTGGTACTCAGTACACCCCTCTTCCAGAGGTGCCGGTGAGCATACATCCGTGTGCTCGGTACGTTGCCCGAGGCTTGCTTGTAATCATGGTTTAACCGACTCCCCTAGATTGATTACCGAGGACCAGTCAACCCGGTGGAGGGCACCGGACATTCGCCTACGTCCAGGTAATTCAGTGAGAACACCGCCACGATAAGGTAACGCGTAGGACTCACTCATCAAAGACTATGCGATACCTCGGTCACTTGGGAGCATTTCGAAAGGCGCTCACGGCGAGTACCGAACTCAATGGCTGAGACACTCACCCCCGACTATGCTGGATCCCAATGGATCACCGATGGCGTGTGGATGAAGGATGGATGAGTTACCATGTGTGACGAACTCTGCATATTGCTTCTTTCCCTTTTCTCTTTCACGCTCACTATTTTAATCCTTCACCATGGTTTCGATGGTACATGATTTTTAGTCAGGTCTGTGCAAACTATATAGGTACGGCGTTCGCGCCAATGATTTCGAACTTGAGCCGTGTCTCTTGACGTTTCTAACCAACGTCAACTTTACCTCTTGGGTCCCAACCAGGTAGGCTGGAAATACCAACGGATACCAAAGTCGAAGTTATTTTTTTCATCTCTGTCCCAAGTCATAGCCCGGCCGCCGAGACACTTCCTCCAGCTTCGCACACCCCATGAAATAAAGAATACGGTAAGATTAACGATGGGCAAAATTACGCAGTAAGTATTCAAGCCACCTTAGGGGATGTAGAGTGAATACTTCAGTTAGAAAACGATTGTCTCCACCCAACGCACTAAGACGCATCTCGTTACTGCTCACCCAATGTTCCTAAGCAGTGCCTCGGAGAAATCGGTGATCGGATACGGAAAGCCGCGAAACACCTTCAAAGCATCGGGGATCGGGTCTCGCAGCCGAAAAGGGGACACTGAACTGTAGCGTTGTGCATCTTTTCCTTGGTGGAAAGGACCTCTGCATCTGTCGCAAATTGGTGTAAGCCTGTGGTATCCCAGTTTTAAGCAGACTATGGGCATTTAAAACTATTAGCTACCTCTAACCAAAAGTAGGTGTATGCACAGGCTCCTGACAGTTTTGAAGAAGTATCCGGTACAATAAGGGTGCTAAACAAGTGCCGTATCACGATACTTCAATCCTCAAGCGATACAAAGCGTGTTTGACTTCTTGTGGAATGTCGCTCAACGAGGTGACATCATCGAAATACTCTAAGTGAAAAACTGATCCGTGGGAGGAGGTCAACTCCACCGTCCAATAAACCCCAATGCGTTAGGAAATATCCCGCATGACACGACTGAAAAAATTAGGGATATGGAGCAGTCTTTTCGTACTCCATTAGAGAGGACTAGACATGGTAAACGCTGGCCGTAGGCCCTTAACTGGTCTGAGGTAGGACGGTATAACTCTGTAAGAACCGACTCATGCTTCTAAGGTACTCCATTCCTCAACAAAGAATGCCATGGTCCACGTCCGTCAACTAAACCGAGAGGTGCACGGATGTCCAACAAAACAGTGATCTGTAGGTCATATCCAAAACCTTCGTCGTACTTAGGCTACTGGCAAAGAAGTCATCTATCAATAGGAGTCGATTGCTTTACGCTGGCGGCACGTGGCCGTGCAAATCAGCGACGGATAGGTGCAACATGTGAAGTTCAACAAACCGTTCAGAGCCTGCCCGGTAGCGCAATGGCTAAGGCGTTCGACTCAAAATTGTTCGTCCCGGGTTCGCGTCCCAGTTTAGGCGCGGGGGATATGCACTACCGATGATTCACAACAAGGATGAAACTGCTGCACAGTGGTTCCATGGTTTCTTACTGGTCAGCTGAGCGATGTTGGTGAATTATTTCATGAAAACAGTGACCGTTGGTCTTTGGAAAGTGAATCCGTGCTTTGACAACTTTTGGAGACTGAAGATTTGATGGACACAACGGCAGCCGTTGAAGAACGGCCTGTTCCTCGTGAGTTTGCCCCTCACGTGTCGTACAACCTTTTTCATTACATTCTCCACCAACCGAAATGGACTGGCCTGAGCCAAGAATGCGCCGTCTCGGAAAAATATCTAGGGTGTTACAACACGAGTCAGTCCTTAATTCAATAATCAAGCGGAATATAAGACATTCATCATAAGCGACCAGTACCCAATGATGTTACTTGGGTAGTGGCAGCTTGAACTTTTCAGCTAGCGGGTATCCGAAAATAGTTGGTCGAGTCGAGTCAGAGAACTTATTATAGCCTAACCGACGCTGCATTATGCGTTTTTTATGTCCAGCAAATCTTATAGGCAATTTGGTATAGACTAATGCGTGGTCGGAGGCGAGGGAGTGCCCCAGTGCGACCGGCAGTCTTGTAAACAGCCTTCCAGTTGGTAGCTTTTAGCGATAAGTTCGACCTGACTCGAGTAGGATGGACCCCAAGTGGCGTCCGGCGGTTGGATCGTCTAAAGTCAGTGCTTGAAAGAGGCAGCCAACGATCTGAGAACAGAGCAAACAGCCGTTTCCCGTTTTGTAGACGACACGAACAGAGGCTAATAAGGCTTCTTAAATGCGCCTCCCTTGAGGACAGTCGACCCACTCATACATGCGAGCATCCTGCTCAACCCACGTTATCACTCTTCTTTGGCTGTACAGCTCTTGATAGAAAGTGCCCTTAGTTACATCTGGACTGTAGTCACTTAATGTGCACTCCGACACAATAAATAAATTGCTTGTATCGAAACGGCGGCTGTTTAGTTTGCATGCGTTTCTAAATTTCACTGCGCCTAGCGTGTCGTCTATTGGCATCCACTTAAGCATTGCATCCTTGGCGTTCTCCCTGAGAGCCACGCCGATGCTGGCAAAACTGAACGCCGTAGCCTTAGAATGTCTAGAAAGGGGCGGTTGAAATTCTACCAAAGGATTGGATAGGGATGCCAATCGAATGACAGCTGGAGCTTTGAATACGAGTCTGTTGGATACAACACACCGCTGGCTAGGGTCACCAGTGGCAACCTATACACCCCGGTTATCCTTTACGTACCGGCATTCGCACAGTCACTATGGCTATTTTTGGAGGACTTTGATAACATGAAGAGAATCAGACGGCGGAACCGGGATCAGTGAGAGTTAGAAGCTATTCTAAATAGGACACGAAGATGGGACGAAATTTCACTCAAAAGGGCACTACCACTAGTGGGACCGGCTAAAGTTCTCGACGAATGATCAAGTGAAATATGACAGAATAACCGTTGGTAGTTAAGTAATTGAGAAGTCGACGGTGTGACAGCTTTTGCTCTTACGATTAGCGAGTCCTTTAAAGAACTGTGCGCTTTCTGTTTGAGGTCTGTCGTGTTTGTCTACGGTGTGGGCTGTCGTATTACTCAGCCTACAGTAGGCCTTTCTGTTTGAGAATGCACCTCTAGCCTCTTCACAGGCAAATGCGAAAGCGAAGTCAACACAGTTATTCCAGACGAGTTGTTGGCCTTTCGAACATTGCACACTCTTCTTATGGAAAAGGCCGCCGGGTCAGTGGAACACAACAAGGAACAATGGCTTTATGTAGTTCGCTAGCTACACTCGCCACATCACAGTGTCACCGACAGAGTCTTGGAATATTTTGTTGCGAAAGCTTTTGTCATGTGAATATCCGCTACTTCCTCGACACTTCTGCTTCATGCCCGCAGCCGCTTATCTAGTGAGCCTGGGCCCACCTCGGTCATAGTTAACCACTGGAATAGTGCCCCTATTTCTTATCCGGAACTTAGAACCACGCCCAGTGGCATTCAGCTCTTCCGTTAGTCTCATCCGGAGCCCAGATCGGGCGTCTTATTCGTAGTGAAAGAAGACATATTGTGCCCACCGTTTATGCATTTTGTCAAATTCAGTTATTACCACAATAAATTGACACGTTCGCCTCATCCCTTACTGTATTTTCAGTTTTTTATCGGCTCAGTACTGCTACATTACCTGGGTCGAAACAACTAGTTTTATCATGAGATCGCAACTATATAGTGTTTGACTTTCGAAATTTCAATATGTAAGGTAACGAAGCAGAGTGTACGGCCCATAGCCCACTGTTCCTTTCCCTTCTGGATACAACTGGATATCCTGAGTTACTAGTACATCATTCCGTTGCAAATTCCGATGTGTATTGTGCTATACACTTTGTGTCGTCCCCAGTTGGTTACGAGCTAGGGTTCAGCTAGCTCTCATGAACTAACTGTCAGTGATCAGTCGATCCAGTAGAGCACACTTAGTGGTCCCCTTCCTCCTTCCCCGTTTGATGGAAAAGTGAGAAGACAATGATTATGACTTCCCTAGCAAAGACCCTATAAGACGCTCGGTCACTCGAGCACATTCCAGACGAGTGTACAACACAAAGCCCAAGACGCTCACTCTTTACCATGCTGAAACATTTGGACAGCTAATGGCCGTAATCGAACTTAATTTCGGATTTCACGGGAGTCTGCAATCTCAGTTGCTAAGTCATTTCTTATGGCACGCTTGATTCATGAATGCAATGGAAGGGGCATGTCACATAGCCACTGAGTCCAAATACACATCATCATTGTTCAACATTAAACAGCAAGACAAGCCTCACTGACCGCTGCTTTTTTTCCCGGAGTTACATGTTTCTGTTGAAAGTGAATATGCGAACGTAACAGGGAGTGGACCTACACGAGCGGGGACAGATGAGAATGGTGCAGCATCCAACACACGGAACACAGTCCAACTGTACAAACGAACTTTTCCAATCATACTGATTCGATGGAAAATAAGAACACGGTCACCACTTTTCACGGTTCAGTCCCATATCTTTCACTGTATCCAGCTATCTAGTGGTCGGGACTTTCGGACACCAGCCATGAAGACGTGAGACACTACTTTATCTAAGTTCGTCATCTGCCGACCTCCACAGGCCTTTTTCCACTCCTTGGAAGGAACGCAAAATAGGGTATGGTATGGTAGACGAGTGTTCGCCATAGGCAATACCTGACCCAACCAACTTAATCTACTAAGCCTCATATGCTGAGATAAAAGTTTATTTGAAGCGGCACCTAATACTAGATTCCTGACCTCTATGTTACTCACCCGGTCACTCCATCCAGTCCTGACCATACTACGTAAACATCTGTGGCCGAAAACCTCCAAGCGACGAACATCTCCCACAAACATACTCCATGCCTCGCAACCATACAACAGAACTGAGCGCACTGCGGTACAGTACACACGACCTTTCAACTTCAGTGAAATATGAGGCCGACGCCGCAAGTCTAGCATAAACTGCTAGAGCCCTTGTTATAGGTTCACCTCCACTGCCGAGCTCCCATAATCAAAGACAAAGCTACCACGATAAGCGAAACAGCTCACAACCGTTGGTTGCTTCCCACCCAGTATCTAGCCCTGAGACAACATATTTTGAAGATGCAAAACACATACCGAACAGACCTACAGACCTCGAGAGTCTGTCTAGTGCACGTTGTACATGGTTCGCAGACTCGAACAGGCACACGACGTCATCTGTGTAATCTAGGTCACACTGCTTCTCATCATTCGCTTGTCCGATCTCTACTTCCTGGAGACCCAAAGCAATCCCCATTACCTCTTTCATGACGAAATTGAACAAGAATGGGGAGATGGAACACTCCCAGTCGTTTCGAACGAATCGTTTAGGTTACCGTATACCCTCATCCGACAACATGGATGGAAGTACAATTATCGCAACAGGTTCACGAACTTCGCTGGTATATTCTTCTGGTCGAGAGCACTGAATAGCTTTGTTCGGGAAACTGAGTCGAACGCGCCCTTCAAGTCCAGAAAGACTACGATCGTAGTGCGGGGGCATGCGCGGGGTCTTTCGAATAACTTCCGAAGAGTGAATGCCTGGTCGATGCAACCTCGACCTGGCCGAAATCCGGCCTGCTGTTCGCGGATGTTACTTTCGCAAACCGGTGTCAAACGGCGCAGCATTATCGAACCTGAGATCTTATTACCTATCGGAATTAAACTAATTCCACGATGATTGCTACAGTCAATCCGTGTACCCTTCTTGAAGATGGTTACAATCAGTGACTCACTCCCACGGTAACCGAATACACTCATCGTTCCAAATATCACGAAGCAAGGAAGCAAGGGATTTCATCAGAGCTTTTCCACCCAATTTGAAAAGAACCAGGGACCTTCGTCCATGCATTTTCCTGGCTGAACTGTCAGCTCAGATCAACCCCAACTTGGAGGACCAGGCGACTACTTCGTCACGCCTCTACCCACTTACCTTCCAAGCATGATTGGATCTTCGGCTTGAGATAAGCCATCCTGTGTAGTTCTTTGGGTCATCGAGGCCCGCTACACGGAGTGAAGGAACCGGGAACTTTGACCTTGAAACTTGGAGTGGCATGGAACTACATGAGGTCTCGAAAGGTCGTGTGGTGACAAGCCGGGCGAACGTGATTTGCTGTCTACCAAGAAGACTAGATATCTGAGCAGCGTTAACTCTCATACCTCTTAGGAAAGTTATAAATTTCTTTTACGGTTCCTCTCTTTTATCGTGCTTCTCGCATTGCAAACTCGCATACCCATCGCGTGTCGAAATTCTAACGTGTTTTAAGACCGAGTCTCAAAAGGATTCCACTCTTATATGTTTTAGTTGATCCCCGCAGTGGGAGAAAGGCGATGCCATAGATCGAATTTGTTGGTAATCGGTCCAGTTTGCTGCGTTTATTTATTTTGAGCGTCCAGTATGTTGTGTAGATAATCCCGCATTCCGTGTGCTTCAGCCTTTCCCTTGGTTATTTTCGTAAATTTGGATACCATTCAAAACAATTGCTCTTTTTTCAAGGTAGACAACTATTGTGCCCGCGTAATTAACTGGTGTTAACAAAATGAGTTTTAGATCTCTTTTTCTGGCCTTAACAACCCACCCGATGGTTGTCTAGTGCTGCTTTGCTGATCACTTGTGTTCATTAAGGCACAAAGTTTTTCGAACTTTATTTGTGATGGCGAGGATAGATAGGGGAACTGAAGGTGGAGGCTGTCAAATCCCCCCGTTTAGGTTCAGTCAAGTACTGTTGTTTTCGCGGGCGGGAGGGGTAAGATTTAGTCTCCAATGAGAAAACTTCTGGCTGCGTTCTGTTTGGATGAAAGTCAGGAAGATCACGAACAGATCTTTTGGGGTTTCATAGGAATTGGCTGGATGGTTATGACATTCCCATTGGTTTTCCAAAAACCGACGTTTCTAACTCTCGTTTTTTGCGTGCTATGTTCAACGTATTCGTCAGACCAGTGTTTTTCTTCTAACGTCAGTTGATTGAGCACAAATAAGTCACACAAATTTCTGTTCTAATTCCACGATTGTATCACTTCCGGTAAGGGCTTGCCGCGAGAACGTTACCTATATCCGATCTCTTTTCAACCCATTACAGTACTGTCTTGGAGAAATTGATTTGGAAATACAACCATCTAGAAAGTGCATTAGGTCTCTCACGACAGCCCGTTTCGTACCCAACTTAACGTACTTATTGGGTTTTTCCTGTGCGACCGGGCCCTTTGCGTGCTTCAAATTTACCACGATGCTCATTAAGAGATCGCAAGTTGGCAAACAAGCTCATTTTCATTGACCCACGCCCATGTCGTGGCACCAAAATGCATTGCAAAATCCACGTGATCAGTCAGGTAAAAGATGAATGAGAAAAGGTCTATTGATGACGACGTTCATAGCCTCAAACCAAATGAACGGGCTTAGGGTCATTTGTAGACTCCATCTGAACAAATTCGGCCCGCAGGATTTACTATTCCTCTGAAATCTTGTGTCTTCCGAGGAAACCTTACGGATAGTTTTGTATCCGGATTCGGTTGATTTCGATTAAACCCTAGATACCAAAAATTCCTTTAACTGTTTTCCCACCGGTGACATGCGATCGCCATTTACTTTTTTCATTTCGACTTTTTCATGTTTGTCCGTTCTCAACCCCTCCGTCACTTTTTTCTTTCAGGTTGAAATGTTCGGTCTGACAGCTCCAGACGTACTGGCTACTGATGCTCTGTTTGATAAGTTGTTGCGCACTCAAATCAGTCTGTTTGCTGACCTCGGATTACATTTTCGGTAAATACGGTCTGCTTTTTGGTTCGTCTCCCGCATTTCTGAATGGATTCCTCGTTCTGTAGTTCTCCTTTATGTGCTGGCTACCCGGAGAGATTAGAGCGAACATGTGCTATAGATTTTGATGTTCTCTGTTTCTTCCTTCAGAGTTCTGGAAATGCCATCCTCCGAACTGGGCAATTCCGCGCATCGAAAAATTGATATTGAAGCGTGGATGCCGGGCAGCAAAATGTTCGGCGAGGTAGGTTCGTGTGACTTCATTGCTTCGGTTTCTGTTGTTTAGACTGGGCGACCATGGTAATACGATGAATCCCCTAGTCCGATCAATATGTTTATGTGTCGCCTTTAGTCAACAGTCCCCAATGTTTCCACTTATTCATGTCATCTGATTTCGTCAAACAACTATTTGTAATCATTCACGAAGTTTCCTCAGTGGATGCACGGTTATTCCTAAACAGTCTATTTTTATTTTTCTAACTTCTTTCTCCAATCGCCGATGATATCACGAATCATGTTATTTAAAAAAGAAAATCGCGGTTAACTAAAGCCCTCCAGATGACGAAGTTGGCCACGCAGCTTTTTGACTTAAAAGCCATGATGTTAACCACTTCTCTACAGTCAGTTAGCATTCGAGAACTTTTATTTCAAATACTAAGACTCAATCGGTTAAAGGCTGTATTGTTGGTTGGGTGATTCCGTCGCGATAAATTCGGCCTTTTCAACATTAGATATCATAGCCAGCGGCTTCGCAGCGTTAGTTGTCCTCGTCCTTCACACTTGGCTTTCGGCTTCACTCGACTGATTCTTTTTCTCCGTCACATAACTGTCTGTTCCACGGAAGCACTTAAAATTGTCGGGTGAAGATTTTCGTCGTTAGGTTTAGTCACCGTGATTTTGAAAACCCGAAAATCCTCGTAGGACCACGAAAACAGCTACTTAGTTCAGTATGTTCAATCGCAACGATGTGAAAAGCGGTTAGCTTAATTAGCAATGGCTAACTACCTCGAATGTTCCTCTGTCTACGGTTTTTACCTATTTGATCAGGAGGTAGGTAAAGCTCACCCAGCTCTAACCTGCTTGTCCGACTTATATAACATTCAGTATTTCGTTGTTTGTTGCGTTACCATTTCTCTCCGGGTCCTCTGATTTAGATCTCCAGTACCTCCAATTGTTTGGACTATCAATCGAAACGTTTAAACATTCAGTGGGCAATGCCTTCCGGTGAGAAGCGATTTGCGCACACGGTAAGTAGTGTTTGTTCCGCAGATGGTTTATGCACCGTCTGGTACATTCAAGTAATTCTCCTTATGTTTTCACGTCAAAGTGCTCTTTTCGGCCGGTTTACTCACCCTTACTCTTTTCTGTTTTTTTAGCTGAACGGAACAGGCTGCGCGATCCCACGAATGATAAAGGCGCTCATAGAAACACATCAGAACGAGGTAAGCTCTTGCAAGGGAAAAAAGCGATTATCTGCAGATAATTAGCAAGACTTTTATGAAATAGATGTCCTTGCAAAACCAACGCTCAGGCCCACTTCACTAACAAACCTCACAGTTTGTTTTTTCATTGGAGCTTCTAACCCTGAGGGATTTTGTGGCGTGCTTCATCATCATCGAGGGAATCGGTCCTTTTTGGGCGACAGTACCGCTGCGACCCACAATAAACTAGTGTGGAGGCGAATTGTTTCTATCCGGATACGCTACTTCGGTCAACGTTCACATCATGTACCCATGAGAATCAAACTCATTTTGAACGATTGCAAACATCTTCTGTCCTATTCCTCTCATATTTAGTTCTCCCACGCTTCTTCAAACCTGTAATCTTTTGCTCGTTCTTTTGTGATACTGTTGTGACACCACTGTGCTTTACTCCTTTTCGTATCCGAAATATCCCATGTAACATGCCTATATCCCAACACGGTATCACCTTCCGATACTAATAAGAAAATGGCCAGACATCTTATAGTGTGGATGGTGAACGAATTTTTGAGAGCTGTTCCTAGTAATCCCGCTTTCCAGTGCCAGTTGACTACTGATTGTTGGTTTCTAACAGCCGTACCCCCCCCCCCAATTACTGTTCGATCCCTCTGGTCTCGGTCATGAAACAAACATGGAAGATGTGGCCTTTGTTTCGTAATCCTCGTTTAGTCCCAATATGCCCATCTGGCCTCGTTTTTTCACTGACAACTCGTTTACACTGTGTTAACATCAAGGAGATCCCATAAGTACCCTGCGGTCTGAATCCAGTCACAACGGTTCGGACAACGCGAATCCCATCATCCTCAAGATCCTCCCAGAACCGACCTCTCTTTTACACTGTCCATTCTGCTACTTTTCTGACCCTAAAGAACGGTATAGATCTTTTTCTATTCGCCAACGACGCGGTCGTCGTGACTCGAACTGCAACCCCAAAATTGCTTGAGATCCTTTTTTTCCTTATAAACTTTGTTTGAGGTGCGAGGGACCAGTAAGCAGCCGCCAATACCGTGTCCTTTGGCTGATCTTCTGCACTCAACATCTCTAGGTCCTTGGCTTAGTGTAACAGTCTACAAGCGACGCCACAAACTTCTTTGGTTCCCTCCGACGCTTACATCGCAAACCTCAAGTTTCCTCAATACTCTGATCACTATGGTCCAAGTCAATAGTTCTATTCCAGTCCTTCCCCGTGAATGTCCCCAGGGCTCTGCTCTCCTCTACTCAACCTGAATTTAGGATATCTAAACTAGTCCACTACTTTGTCTACGGCGCCACCCGTCACTACGAAATCAGCAGCCTTAGCGGCCGTTTTATGGTCAGTGAATCGCTGTTGCTGTCCTTTTTCTCGACTAGGTTTATCCTAATACTATCTGGCTCACCGATCCCTCTTCCTTTATTCCCAATTTTCCTCCACAGGCCCGTCATCCAGGCGGTTGCTTCTGTTCTTCGGTAATTTTTCTTACAACGTTGTCGTCCGATCTCGTGCACGAACGAGCAATCATCTGTATCCGCTTTCTGTCCTAAAGTGCCCAACTCGCCTTTTAGTCTTTCGCTTTTTCCCAGAGTATCAAACTCTGGAATACTCTTTCTGTACTTGGTCAATCAAACTTACCTTTTCTCCTCAAAAGTAGGTTCAGAACACTTGTTTTCCATGACTGTCTTTTTCAAACTCCTTAGTTTTCTAACTACCTAGCGGAAAATGACCACCAAAGCTGGCATCTTTAATGAATACCCAAACAACTTTCCTCCCAGAGTAGCCGAACTGCGAACCTTGTCCTTGATCCGTTCTTTAACAACTGGATGAGCAAACCGGTCCATCTGGGGTTATCCACTCCCACAGAAAGTTCCATAATATCGTATTTCGCTGTGTACACAAAGACCGAGTTTCTGTCATTTGCATTAAAACACCTAGTAGTCCAAAGCATACCTCGCCACAACCATTTCATCTTAACTTATAAACGTGTTGGTCTCCATTTCGCATCAATTTCCTAGGCGTATGTATGAGACATAAGAGTGGCAAAGCAACCCTTTTGAGCACACCAGCAACCATTGACTTGAATTAGAAGCATCTAGTCCGATCTGAATTTCTCGTATTCACAGGCAACTATTTTTTTATTCTTCCTCTGCAGAACGGAACGATAACAATCCCCGACGTGCTTATGGCCATACTCTCCAAATCCGGGGGTCTTTGTGCTGATAATCGGCTATCTCTCAGATGGATTTAGTAGACTGTAAATTTGTACAGCATCCCCCGTTTACTCATGAACTGTATCTGTCTGTCCCTTGTATATAGATTACTGAATCTTCTCCTCGAGTGGGTTTAATGTTACCTCCGCTTTTATTGAAAACGCAAGAACTTCCGTTTTTTTCTCAAGTTTCTCGGATCGAGTAACGCCGAACGGTAGGACTTCATATCTAGCCCCCTGCGTCACGTTCATTGCGCACGAGCACATTGCCATCAGCTGGAAATCACGGAGTTGTGAGCTATTTTTTGCGACACGAACGATTTTCATCATAGACAACGTCTCGAGCAACGTGTTGGCGGTTCAAATATTCAAAAAGGTGTCCTGTTGAAAATCTGCCGTTGCTGCTGCCTGTTTTATAGCACATTTTATTGGCAGTAAATGTTTTTCACAATTCACTAAATAAACATGATTTGTTCGGATCCAGCTGAACCAACGAGCAAAGCCTAGCACAAAATTTGAAAGCGCTAGTATTAACGACTTAAAAATACGTGTTTAAAGCACTTGGGACACCGATGAAGTATCCCGTTGGTGCCTATTCCTCAGTATCACCATCGTTCAGCGTTAAGCAGCGAGGCAAGCCCCATTGACCGCTGCCTTCTTCCGAGAGTCATATGTTTCTATCAAAAGGGCGAATATGCTCCATCAAAAGGTAACCATTCGGTGGTGAATAATGGAAGAATACAAAGTGCTGGATCAGGATGATCGAATTAGGTTGTCCGATCAAACGAGATGTTCGGCAGTTCCGTTCTCTTCTCAGATGAAACGCTGAAAATCTGTGAAAAAATAGCCAATCGTACTTATTTACAAGCTTCTATTTTGTATATACAACTTGAGAAAGTGAAGCAATGAATTGGGAAATAATAATTCAATTTGAGGGACCATAGCTCGCATGTGGAAAAATTTTGCCTCAGCTCATTCGCCCATCTCAGAATCCTCATCTTGTATGGTGCTCAGCCGCGAATTGATTCGGCTACCACCACGTCCTGAACGAGACACGCTTGGTTCTGGCATTTTCTCGCCAAATGCCTCTAATTCTTCGTGCAATGACATCATATTAGCAGCCAGATCGTTAGACCAAACAGATATTGGTATCTTCTCAATAGCATCTTCATCATCATCATCGTCATCTGACTGGTAGGTAGAAATTGAAAAAACGAAGATATACCCATTTCGAAAGGAGCTGTAAATCGGCGATGAAGTATTTCACTGTCGTTCTATATGCGGTAATTATTTCTCATCCTTTTTGCTGGATAGGCAACCCATGAAACGTAACTGACTGAACCACATATGTGTAAGAATAATACAGAAAGACGCATTAATAGCCCAAATGACCCAATTCATTAACACCAAGAACTGATAGTTGACTCTGGAATTTGTAACGTAAGATTATGCAAGACCTTAGAAAACGTTTGATAAATAGCAAAAGATTGCTGGCCAACAGAGATCAAGACTAATCGCCAGTCAGCTGATGCGATAAAAATTCGAGTGACTCGTTCCCGGTATAGTTCTGATTACTGTTATTTTGTAAACAAATTTGTGCTAAATAGCATATACATTAAGAAACATCTCTCTTATAGTAAAAGTATGAAAAATCCACTGCGGTGGATCCCACTGGTTTAGATAGATAGATAGATAGATCCTTAGCCGAAATATCCGAGCACTCCCCAAAACGTGGATTCAAAGCTCAGTTGTTAGAGCAGAACCGATAAAAATGTATGGGTTGCACCTGTGTGTGAGTTCGGATCCTTTCGAGGTCGAAGGAGTTTTCATTCCAGGATCACCCCCACGTCTGATGACTGCCAGCACTTCGACGCACTTTGTTGCACACCCGATGTTCCCGCCAGATCGGACCAGTGCTTTGGAGACATCGGTAACCATAGTTGGCTGTAAGCCCAAACCAATTTGAGATATGACGATGCAACTCTTTGACGATCAACACATACTTCCCAGGTACTCCATTCTTTAGCAAAAAGTGGCATAGTGCATACCTATCCACTGAATCTATGGCTTCACGAATGTCTAAGAACATGATGACCGTTGGCCTTTTGGAAGTAAAATGGTGCTCTAACATCTGTCGGAGAATAAAGACCTGATCGACGCATCCACGACCGCCGAAAAACAGCTTGTTTCCCAAGAGTTCGCTCTTCACGTGTTCTGCAACCTGCGAAGAATGACGGAGGCGAGGAACTTTGACGCCATCAGTATCAGGCTAATGTTCCTGTGGTTAGCCAAGTCACAACAGTCGATTCCCCTCCCGTGAAATTTAAAGTCACTTGAAATACCGGAACTTCGACAACAAAACCTGAAGTTCTATAGCCGGGTAGATTTCCTTATTTCTGAATAGAACTAAAGAATGGCCATTGGGGCCCCGGTACTTTATGGTGTCATAAGACCCGGAGTTATTTGCATAAGTGGATATGTCGAGATAAGGAATGGGACGTATTTCGCACTAGCCATGGGAAAGACTGATGCTGAAGGTCACCTAAAGTGTTTTGAACTGTACCGCCCAATGTACAAGATGTCACTGCTGATCGCGAATGGACGGACCGTCAACTTTGGACACCGTTTCGCTCACATTCAACGTTTTTCTGCCGGTTACTCGGATGGGGTGAAACAGCTTGTGGTACCATGTTCCCTCTCTAATGCACAATAAGGTCACCAGATTACGCGAATCCTAAGTGGACTTGTGATGAGTTCACGTCTCTTGTTGAACTTTGCTCCATTGTACCCGCTGCCATCTGGGATATGGTGCCAGGCATCAAGAAGGGGCAGGATGTCAGAAATCCATGGTGTTACAACAAGACGGGCCAGGCCACAATTCCCTAAGCCAGCGAAACGCAAGACATTCTTGATAAGCAACCAATGCTCATTGATGTCATTAAGTGGGTGCAATTGCAGCTTTTCAGCTATCGCACACTGAAAAATTGGTAACCGGATCTAGACAAAGAGCTTACTGTAGTATCATTGCAATAGCGTCATGGGTCTTGGATGCCCAACAAAGCATATGGACAACTTGGTGGAAACTAACGCGCGGTGGAGGTAGAGAGGATTATCCCAGTACAGCCGGTAATCTTGTAAACACCCCACCACCATCGGTATCTTATAGCGACGATGTCAACCGGGACCCATCGCTGGCTCAAAGAGCATAAGGACCAAAGGATGTACCGAAAATCTGGACTTTCGAATTTCGCACCAACGAAAAATAACTCACGGTACGAGAACAAGGCTAACAACCGTTCTCCGTTTTCTAAACGGCAGAAGTAGAGACGAGAAAATCCCCCAAACGCACCTCGTTCGAGGACAACCGACTCACCCGAGCATTCCGGTTTCCTGCTAAAATCAGGACTCTACCCCGTTTTGCTGTACGTGAGAAGTTGGTGGAAACAACTGACGATTGATGTAGGCTGTTGACGAACGAGTCAGACACCGACTGTTCACAAAACACTCGTAACAAACTAATATGGTCGCAGTATCCCTCCAATTGCAGACGAGGTAATAATAAAATGTAAAGGATGTTCCTTGAGTTGTCATGTAATTACTGAAGGACTTACGTACCCAAACACCCACGTCTCGGTAACGTCGAAGGACGGCCTGTCGAACCACAACTCGTTCCTGTCTACTAGCCTCGATTGAGGCTATTCGCCAACTTGACAACGAGCTTTGAACTTCTCGTATAAGTGATTCGCATTCTGGCGCATCCGAAAAGTAGGTTTTTAGACAGGACAGTGAGCGCTCGCCCGATTGGATTGCAGCATTGTATTCACCAAGTAACGCCTGAGCCTGAAAACAATTGATATATCTGATTATATGAAGTTTTCAGTTGGTCTGATATGGTTTTCTCGAAAAGCCAGGATGTACATGCGAAAATAAAATAAAACCATTCGAATAATCACTACGACTAGCCTGCACCTTTTTACCTGGTTTTAATGGTTGACCTCAACAGATGAAGGAGTGAGTTTTCTTGGTAAAACTAGTTTTGTTCTCCGATGCCCTAATGACTTGACCAAACTGTTTGCCAGATACCGCACTTAACAACGAACATATTAGCTAATTTATAAGGCAGCAAGCATACGTTACTCTCCTTTTCTCCCCTCTGGAGTTCAATAAAAAAAACCAGATGGATGAAAAAAACTGGGAAACAGATCATGTACAACAATAAAATAGGCTGTCATTCTGCGCAACAACCGACTTGGCGCTGACCACGGTTGTTCTGTGTGCTACCTACTAACGAAAGGTACCGCTATGAGCAAAAATACTATGCAAGTAGTCAAAAGCCACAATATGCATTAGGTGAGAAACAACAATAGAATTAGAAGCTATTGCTATTCACGGCATCTCACAAATTGTCCCATCGACAACATTCCTAGCTGGTATAGGTGATGGTCAAGCGGTGAACATCAGGCGTTTCGGCCTGGACGTCGCCGGTTCTAATTCTCACATCGCCGGTCAAAGTCTCCATTTCACAGCCCTCTGTCGGCCGTGACCCACGTCCCAAAAATGATGTGCATCGCCGTTTTATTAATAAAAGAAGTAAAAAGACGAAGGATAAGGAGGTTAGAAAACCAAATAAATGTGTCCACTTCAAGATATTGCTAAGCCAGCATGAAAAGTTAACTGGCAGATTGATTTCAGAAGGTTGGGTTGGCCTTTTAAGTAAACGTCCATTGGACCGCGTCGTATAACGGGAAAAAGAAACTAGTGATCCAGCTAAACGAGGTAATTAAAGGCTTAAACTGTGATGACTGAGTGCTTAACACTGTGACGTTCAGACGTGAGCATCGCGGATTCGAATCCTTCCACTTTCGTCTACTCTCCTCTGATGCAACCTGTCTAGTTCCGATTACCTTCCAATACAACCCCCTCCTCAAAAAGGACAAAAGAATCCGCAGGACTTCTTATTCATCATTTCTTTTTTGTCTATCCGGTACCCTTTCAATTAGTTTACTTTCAGGTAGACGGTGTTGTGAGGTAACAATCTAATGGTAGGTATCAATTCGCTGTCGCCTGGCTAGTTTCCCATGTGGTTCTGTGCCATTCCATGCTTCACGGTCACAGCTGTCGGTTGCTCTTTTTCGTGAAGCAGACCGTAGTGGCTGTGGAGCATACCCATCGCAGTCAGACGTCGTATATATCATAGAAAACCAGAGCACATCAATAAGAGGTTGGTGGTAGTCATAACTAAACTGAATTGAAATACTTATATCAATTTTTTTCTATAAAATGCATGAAGCAGGCGTAAAATGGGAAGGGCGTGCCGCCACACGAAGGTTTAACCGGCAACCGTGACCCTGAAACATGGGATGGCACAGAACCATATAAGGTCTTATCAGGTCAGTTGTAGTAACCAGCCTAGCGACAGTGAGTTCATTTCTACCAAGAAAAGCGACTGGAAGGTCTGGGATTCGAATCTCTGACCATTTTGGGGTGATAGATGTTTGATCTACTTGGCCATCCCTGTTTAAATGTCAACTTCTGAACTCCTACCACGAAAGTAGCTCTCGTCATGTCCTCAAATTATCTACCGTCCTCAAACTGATCTCATCTACCAAGTTTTCACTTGTGACCGTTAATGACGGTCGATGCATGAAGCGTAAATTGAGTGATCCCAATAAAAAGTAATGCGCACAAATGACTCCGTAAACTGAGAGGAGAGTGCGCGTCGTTGATATTTTCTTCTCGTGTCAGTGGTTTGTAACCAAGGCAAGCAAACGATTGTAAAGCAAATAAGTATCTGTTCAACTACAAGACATTCAACCAAAAGTGAAATCCAAAACTTGACAGCACAGTGGTGTAAAGAAAACGTAAGTCGTCAGTTTTGCAAAGCAGCTCACATTCTGGTAAAAAGAAAAATATTTACGAGAACTTGCCTTGGCCAAGCGGAACCAGCTTTTTGCATAATTTGGATCCAACTCCGTCGCTAATTTGCAATATTTTATGCAAAGTAAAACCATTTGCTGAGCGGGCTCGCCCAAGGTTCCTCGCTTGGATGATGACGCGGGGAGGAGAGAAACCAGATGTAATAGGCACAAAGCTGCATTGGAGTAGCACAGGTTTAATAACTGACGGGGTCCATCCGAGTGCAACATAGTATTTTCATGACGCTGGTCTCCGCCAGAATTCGACTGAACAGTGACACTGACACTACCACGTAGAAACTTAATGCCTAATTTGTACGTCTGAAACGCGCGAACGTACTGTTTGGTCTGCAATGAAAGATTAAACCAGAGTACAGTAACAGTACAACCAACCAACGGACCATGGCTGAAACTTATTTCAAACCCTAGCATAATAACAGGGATAAACAAAAACAATTTATAGACTTCGAAAAAAGCGAATACTAGTCGAAACGATCAACCGAAAAAATGTCTAGGTGGACCCTCGATTGTTCTTTATTCTACTTCAGTTTCTGAGGTCCTGTAATTTATCTTTTCACCATCGTGCACCGAAATACAGTTGAACCCAACGTACACTCAGTGACTACATGTACTGTCAATTGAAGTGAAAAAGTGCAGTTTTCACGTCAGCTGATATGGCCAGGAAAATTACCGCTATTTGGTTCATTACTACATCACCACAATTCGTTACCAGCCAACGGGCACATGCGATTTTCGCTAACCCTTGCAATACACCGATAATTGGATTCGGCAAAAGAGGTGCCTCACACGAAAGGATAGGACAGTTTAGAACACTTAGTCAGTTCGTTGCTCCCGGTGTGAGATCCACGGAAGCCATTGCCCTGATGAGCAAAGCTAGCAACTGGGACTCTACACTACACAGCATTAGTCTATCACTATCACTACTAAGAACGAATATAGTGAAAAGAGGCGGCCAACAATTCAAGGAGATTACGTGACATTGTTAAAAGAAAGGATTGACAGGACAAAGCTGTTTCCCGTTCTAGTACAGCCTTCCTGATTAAATCAGTGCGTGCTTACCTTCACAAGTTTATTGCCACGTCGTTTCATTATACTGGTCATAAGCACTTTCTCTGGTTCTGACAATTCCCAAAATTGTTTTATCTTTTTTGGAAAATTAGAGTACTTATTAACCATGTGTTTACCTTCTGTATATCATGCAACCGGAATGTTAGAGACAGTTCATCGTCCAGTGAAGTGAGATCAAGACCCCAGCGTTTGCGGTCCGCGTTGGTGAGTGCAAGTGAACTTGGCACAGAAACTGTACACTGTTCTCCCAAACCCATAGTTTCCACAACGTGATCCACAAACTTGGGGATATCAAAGTCCTCCGCATGACCCAAATCAAATGTCAGTATCTCACCAACACTCTTGAGCTCTCCATTTACTTGTATGGCCACATAAACAACAACGCGGTCATGTTCGCGTGGCTTATCACCACCGGCTTCCACCACAATTTTGTGAAATTTTGGCATGAATATACGTACCTAGGCACAGAAGGTAGTCAAACTTTAATCCAAAAAACATTCGCGTTGTTGATCAGAGCGTGACAAAGTGAAACGAACAAGAAGTCCTATAGTGAAGTTAACGAGAAAACGAACAAATGGTGCTGGTAGTATGAAGACCAGAGACCTTTGCCTAATCGAGAAGCCGTATACGGCTGCTGCCTGGCAGATTGGAGTCAAGGCAGACAACCGAATCGCAAAGCATTAGGTGGTGTTTTGCGATCTGATTCGAGGATAGGATACACAACGCTCCTCCAGACAGTAAAGATCTGATCCGTTCAAATCCTCGATATGGAACGGCTGTTTATCTTGCATCAATTTTGTCTAACACGTGCATTGCGAGTTTAGTGGTCATAGAGAATAAGAAATTTTAAAGCCAGAATGCGCGATTCCGGAGCCGGGCGTACCGCGCATCCAACTGGTGCAACAATATCACTCGTCCAGCCTCTCTAGCATAGAATTAAGCATATCATCATGCAAACAGGTGAATTGTGGGAAGACTACTTACATTTGGTGAAAAATGATAAGTTACTTTCTTAAGACTGCTTTTCCAAAAATAAATGCATGACTAAATTCGGTTTGAGTTGGGCCACCAAAATGACGAACCTTACCCTATTCGTAGGACCACGACCGTGATACATCAAAAAGATTGACCATATTGCCCTACCCCTGAGATGATAAATGATCCGCAGTGACCGGTGCATAGATCCTCGTTCTGATGCTTTGATAGCTTTGGCTGAACGGGTTGAGAATAGTGCGAAATTCAGAACAGAACTGCACTTCCTATCAAAAGATGCACGACATATTCTTATGATATGCTTCAGGAATGAGGATGGTGGAATGAATATGCCCCATACCTACTAGGGCTCACTACATTCGGATGAGGAAAACCGGGAACCGAGGGACAGCTAATTGCGGCAGGGTAAGATCGTGATTTCAGAGTGGGTTGGCTATCCTCGAACGAAGTGCATTTAGGATCCCTTCTGCTTTGATTGCGGTCGTTTAAATAACGGGAAACAGTTGTTGGTCCTGTATTCAGACCATCGATTATTTCTCGTAGCACGAAACCCAAAAACCCAAATCGACAGTATACCACTTGGTCTTCATGATCTTCAGGCCAGCAATGGGCCCCGGTTGAGAAAGTCGCTATAAGATACTGATGGTGGTGGTGTTTACAAGATAACTGATCGTACTGGAGCACTCCCCTCGGCGCCGACCACGCATCAATTTGCATCAAGCTGCCCAAGATTTGTTGGGAACTCAAGACCCATGATGCCGCGACAGATAGATTACAATAAGCTCTCCGAACAGACTCATTCCTCAATTTTTTGAAACGCGCTGGCTGAAAAGTCGTTTTGACCAGATCCCAACTCTGTATCAGACTGCAAGACATAGACGCACCTCCAGTAGATCCACAGCGGACGCCAAGCTCGTATCTGTAACTATCTTTCGCCCAGGTTCATCAGAAGTGATTTGTCAGAGCTATCTCCCATTGTCTTTTCTACTCAACTTCGTCATTGAGATGGTTGTGGAGATAGCACTATACCNAAACAGGACTCCGATGCACTAAGTTTTCCAACTTGTGCATTAAAATCACCTGCTACCACTACAATGTCAGAGTATTTGTTCTTCCGACCAAGGTTGATGAGGTCATTGTAAAACTCGTCTTTCTCCATGTCAGTGGTGCAGTCTGTTGGAGTGTATGCCCAGATAACAAATAAACTGCCCTTAACGCTACTATCATTCCGGACGCCGACTGAGCCCTCAAGTCTCACGGTGCACAATCGAATGTTAACCGGGATCCATTCCAGAACGGCTGCTTCGGCTTTCTCACTCAAGACTATTCCTACACCACTTTGACCCACAGCTTGAGCTGCTTCGTCTTCTGAAGTGTGAGGAAAACATCTCGACGAGACATCAGGCGCAGTTGGTTGAATTACCCTACTCGAATCCTGAATTCGTGTTTCACTCACGCAGCAGACATCAATCGAAAGTGAGTTTACTGTCAGAGCCAAACACGCCTGTTGGGCAGTTTGCATTAAAGTGCGCATGTTGAAGGAACCCAAATTCAGAGGCTGACGAGTCTTGGGAAAATGTAAGCTAACAGACTGAAAATCACCTACTACACTATTTGACATTGAACCGTTGCGAGTATCGATAGGTATTTAGATAGGTTCTGTGTGGCTGCTCATTTAAGGGAGCAGCAGCTCCGTCCCATCCTTTGTGCGACCACGGGCTTTGAGTCTTGGGCCCGAACTTTTGTGTCTCCAACCTCTGTGTGTTCGTGCCCTACTAGACCACAGGCTATCTGCTCCCGTGCTATCGTGCGACGCTAGTGCTTGCGTCTTGTGCCTCAGTGTGGGAATAGACCAACCAAACTCGGCAACACAACATTACTGCGTAAACGAGTAGAGACCGCACCGGTGAAGGTTCACATGGTGGTATAAGGCGCTACCATTTGACAAGCAGCTTTAGCAGCTGGGGTTCATTTTCCTCAGAAACGATTATACGAAGAGGAGACTAAACAGAAGTCTTCAATATGTCAGAGAAACTAACTGAAAATACAGGGCACAGAAAACCTGTTTGATCTGAGACAAAACGGTAGCCTCAGAGGCCAAGAAATGGTAACAGAAAGTAGCGAGTAAAAATAAGGATAAGCAGCCAGTATTTCGTGGAGTCGCAAACCGATAGAAGAGACTTCAAAGCGAAATGGTTGATGCTAAGTCGGGGACAACTTCACAGCTCGATTAGGTAAGATGTTGAGGGAGGTGATTGGTGGAGGCAATAGCAAATTGAGGTCACCCACTCGCCTTCCGATTCACTCCCCTCTTTTCTTACTTTCGCCTAATTCTTTCACATGGCTTTGGGGAGGGAACGATTGCGATGTAGGACTTTTAACTGACCACAGTGTTATAGATTATGAAAAGGGATGAAGGTTAACCTGAACCTTCTACGGTTATAACAGTTCACTTCAGTTCAGTTTAAATTTTATAGGACAGGTTTTGGATCGCTCCAGTCCTTAGTCCAGAATTTCTACGATGGTATGCATTCTAGTTGGACATTCACCTCCAAGTCGAACTTGATTCGTCTCGTTAAAAAACAGAAACAGAATACCTCAGCTCACCTTGAAGAGAGAAAAATTATGGTTTGCAACCGTTCGTCATCCAAGCCGAAGTAGTGTTAAATGCGTGCGAAAAATTATTAACAGTCTACTACCGCTCTCCAACGTTTGCATGGGGGCCTACCTATTGTCCAACTCCAGGGACCATCGCATTCCGATTTCGATATAGCGCCTGCTCAAACGAAACGACGGTTCGCGTCGCCACCAACTCCTCAGGCAGTCGATTCCATCTATGTACCATACTGCAATTAAAGTGCGACCAAACTAATAGCCTACATGTGCTTTTGTAAGCCTCCCCTAGTGACCACGTATGCAAGAGCGTACGCCCTGATGTGACAGGCTATTTGGATTAGGTTTCGACAAGCCATTCATGATGCTGGAGATCCCTATCAGGTCCCCGGGGTTTCCTTCGGCCCAACAAGAAAGGTGCCCAAGGCAAACAGTCGTTGATCACAAGACTTCACACTCTCCTTCAGTCACTCACCGGCCCAATCGTTGCATCTGTTTCAGGCGAGATCAAGTCTGCACATAATACTCCATATTAGACCGTGTTCTGGCTTTGTGCAGGAGGGCAAAATTGACCTCAGTCAAACTTTCACTCGAGCCTTTGTCTTGTCGCCATGCATTGGTCCGCCTATTTGAAACCATAGGTGGCGACTATCAGCAGGTCCATAACCTTGATCACCAAATCTACAACAAACAGTTCCTGGGCGTGTTATTGTGAATCTCTAAGTGCTTCAGGATAACAAGCAGCTTTTGCTCGCACTTAGGGCATAAGTCCAACTTTTGAGGCCTCTGTTCGTGAGTCTTACTACCTTAGCGTCAGCGAAGAAGCTGGCGGCAGTAGGGCTGAAGCTAATTAGTCGTTAAGGGGCAGGAACAAAATTGTCCCCAATGCTGACCCCCGCAGCGCCTTACTCGTGACGTACAGTATTTATTTTCTGTTCTGATATAAAATCTCCTGGCAAGAAACGCATTCAGCCTCTGATATACAAGCTTACAGCTACCAAACGAAATGAGAAGTAGGAGACAGTCCACCGGATAGCCTGTTTACCCTTATCCAATATTCGGGAAGCTCTATACAAGAGGCACAAGAGGTTGGTGGGACGCTACATATTCTTCCAGAAACTGTGATAACCTAGGCAAAGCAATGAATGTTCTGCTGTGCTGGGAGATGAGTCCGGATCAACTTCTCCATCACTTTACACAGAAAGCCTGTGAAACGGGTCGCTTTGAGTTCTCTACTTACGGGTTAGGACTCCCTAAGTGTATGCCCACTAGCTTTTTGTTATTCCAGTCCTTTTGATACTGTACCGCAGTCAAGTGGCCTGCAAAGTTTTGAAAATTTGTCTGGCCGTGATATCCGCTAATGGTTTGATGATGACCGAATGAGTATCGTCTGCTCCAGCCGACTTTTCTCGTCAAATCCTTTTGGTAGTCTACGTGCATTCCCTTCCATTAACAGCAAATTTACGATGACCTGCAGCGAGATTTCCAGTACTAGAACTGTGGGTTTATCACTGACGACCCTATGGACACTACCAAAATATTCAGTCAGCGAGTTTGCCTTGCTATGGCCGATCGTGACAGCCTCCTGTTGTCAACGGCCCAACATCAACTCTCAGCGGGCTTCTTGGACAATATGCAGGTGTAATATTTTTTCCACTGTCATTTAGCACATGGGACCAACTTGAGCTCATGCCTTCACTTCTCACTTCGGATCAGCTTCACAACTACCTCTATGCTTCGCAGGTTGCAGCCACTTTTCATAGTTACGAGCACTGGTGTAGACTCCCGGTAGTTAATTAATCATTTGATGTCCCTACCTTTATAATCCCTACACCTCAAAGATGTGAATTCGTTTTGGAATGTGGTCAGGGCTTCTTTGATTATTCGTCATCGTTCCTGTTTCAGCATCATGTTCCCTGTAGCAAATTAACACTACTCTGACTTGAAGCCTAACGAAATCCAAATCGCTGAAACCCCTTAGCCATTTGGGAGCAAGCCTGGGTTACTGTGTGCATAAAATGATTTCCACTGTGACGTAACCACTCTTACCTAACATAAACTAGCATTAAAGTTCCGTGACATCGACTGTCTGGCCCATAATTGCAACGTCCGGTGGTGAAACTACGCAACTGTAGCGAGTGCTGCAGATCGTCATTTAGTGAAGCTATCCCGCTACAGCAGCACACAGGGAATTGTGCTTACTGAAGTTATCCCCGCAGTTGGTTCAATCCTTCATAGACAATCCTTCACGCGCAAACCACACCTGAACTCCCGACTCCACAAGATCCTGACAAGCCTATAGATATCTAGATTACGGGAGCGCTGGGAAAGTGATCTCTGAAGAAGCTCGCTGGCTTACCTGGAAATGAAAAAATAAACAGAAAAACCAACGTGTTCTGAAGCCAAAAAAGCATCAACACTCGTAGGAACAAACCAAAGTGACGGTCTACAGGACGCATGCCATATAATGAGCTCTTTACTGCGTATCGTCCCTAGTAGGCTGATGGAGCACGGGGATCTCGAGATCCAAGGAGCTCACCATAGATGAGGCACTCCGTCACCACGTCCTGCAATCAAACGTAACTGGCGAAGCAAGCCCCGAGTCTCGGGAGTACCATCAAAGGACTTAGGACGATCGACTGGCTTCTGAGATCACAAATGCCCTGTTCCAACTGAAGTGCGCTGAAACAGATTAAAAAATATGGTGCGGCGGAACAAGGTTCTTCTATAGGGGTGCCAGTGGTCTGATATCCAAGGTAGGGAAGAGGAAAAATAATGAGCCGGAGCTCAGTAGGTGAGAAGATAGATATGGCAAACTTACTAAATAGTAACAACGCCTCGCGCTACAAACATGAGCCCACCAAATTGCGCGTAGTCGCACAACGCGAAGACCTCAGTTCAGCGCCGCTCACTTTGCAGTGACCTCAACGGTCAATTCAGCCTCCGGAGTTATCCGGCGATGTGAACATGATTTATAATCCAAACATAGTTTTATTTTCCAGGTCCAACCTGGTTTGCCGCAGAAGTTCAGGCAAAGAGAAAAGAACAAGAACCTGTTCGCATCCATGAAGAAAGAGGACATCAACTGTAACTGTATTCTATTATTTCAAAACATCAGTTCCAATTTCAATTAGATTACAGGACTACAAGGAGAGATGCCTGATGGTCCAGGTTTTATGCACCGAGAGCTCCGTGGATCTTACGGTGCTTCGACAACAGGAGGGCGATAAACCCTCTTCAGTTCTGCCAAGTGAGGAAACAACTAATGAGGTGCTTTTATCTCGGCCATCTCCTCAACCTCATAATTCACACACTGTCCTCTCTAAACACATTTAGCCATGCATTGTTCAGTCTCCCTTTAAATTCGTGCATTGACCCAAACTCGATCACTTCTTTCAGTAACATGTTTCAGCCATTCACCACTCCTGAGACAAACACTTTGCTCCTCAACTCGGTGGTTGTGTTCTTGCACAATCGTTTTCCCGTTGCCTCTTAGTTTTTCGTTCCCTCTTATCTAGCACAGAGCTCCCCGGTGACGCTGTATATCGGCCCGAACCTTATTGGCCTTGAAGTTCTGTCTTAAGTCACCTCTTTCCTTAAGTCTTTCCAGGGAGTATAAGCCAAATAGCCACAGTCTCTGTTCATATCCCATGTGACATATATTTCTATCAATCAACCTAGTTGCGAAACCCTATTCTGATTCGCCAATATCGGGACTAATTCGCATATCATCACGTCTCGTGACGTTTTTTAAGTTATTGATGCATTCGAAATATATTACTTCTGATGATAGTTTGTTCCGAACCCCGGCCGCTCTTTGACAGAATACGTTTGCATGCATATATGACCTATAGCGGACATGCCACAGATCTGCACCATTGCATCGCGTTCTCTCCTCGGGAGCTCGCCTGAACATATGGTCATTGTCTACCCTCGTCAGACTGTTCACGACCATGAATATTTCAAAGAACTATGAAACTAAGATTTACTGTGATATAAGTCGTGCATTCAACCTCTCTGTGTATCACTTGACGTCCTCTCTCTCTCAACCATTCTAGTGGTTACCCGCTGAACATTTTCAAGGATACCGCAGATCATAGCCCGAAGAGTTCCCGGCAGCTTCCTTGCATTTTTCAGCTCACTAGGTGGTCTGCGGTCATGATTACCAACAAGTCCTCAGTATTTTGGATCGAACTTATTAATAATTCCTCGATTTTACTCAAAACAATCAATCCCTCAAGGGCACTGGTTAGCAAGCAATTTTTGATTTCCTTTGGATATGTATTCCGCTCGCTAAAGCACAAACATTTTTCCATTTCCGAGTCAGTCTTCAACAGTTACATGCCACAAAGACTTTCTTGTTGCCCGCAACGATAACACATGACAGTTCCCAATTCGTCTCATGGACAGCGAACAGTGGCAACCCATTAGGACCTTTATAGTACCTAAATTAATGCAATTAGGAACCTGGAATTTTGGCTTCGCACTCTAGTGTTGTCTCTTCGTCAGAGGAGCAGGGGCAACTTTTTTTNCTCAAGACCCATGATGCCGCGACAGATAGATTACAATAAGCTCTCCGAACAGACTCATTCCTCAATTTTTTGAAACGCGCTGGCTGAAAAGTCGTTTTGACCAGATCCCAACTCTGTATCAGACTGCAAGACATAGACGCACCTCCAGTAGATCCACAGCGGACGCCAAGCTCGTATCTGTAACTATCTTTCGCCCAGGTTCATCAGAAGTGATTTGTCAGAGCTATCTCCCATTGTCTTTTCTACTCAACTTCGTCATTGAGATGGTTGTGGAGATAGCACTATACTCATGTGAGAGCGGTGGCATTGATATTTTCTCAGACAGGAAACCATCTGACTTAGAATACGCTTATCAGTGAAGACTTAGATAAACTGCAAGTTTTCCTCCGTGGTCTGAATGTTGGTGTTTGGGATGCGTCCTGCACTTTCAAAGTGTAAAATGCCTTTATTAAACTGGATTGACTCAAAGCCGAGTCTTGTCTCCGTAGAAGAATTGGGTGAGATAGGCAGACTTAGTTACTTGGGGAGTTACATTTTACCTAATGTTTGCATGCCGGTTGGAGTGTCTTCGTATGTAGAGAAGACTTGATTGGGACTAACCCGTTCGAGGCGTGACACCTGGCTATCAAGCAAATTTCAAGTATACACAGAAGCAGTGCGATCGGTCCTGCTCTACGGCTCAGAAACGTCGCCTTCAATGTCTGCACGTTCAACCGGACACAACAACAGTTTGCTATATCTGAAACTGTTAACACTTTCAAAGTAGATGTATGCTTCGTTTCCGAAACGCCTATGAAAAATTATACCTTCGTGATCATTCTCCGTAGTCCAGATGTAACCTCACTCAATCAATTCCTACTTCGCGCCGCTCATCAAACGGGCAGGGTAATGACAAGTACGCACCTGATCAGTCCCCACTCGTTTATTCAACCGGTCTTCTGTCATCAACCGTCTCCGGTGGGAACATTGGGTGAGCAATGACGGCGTGCGTCGTCGTGTGTTGGGTTTAGACATTCGTCCTCTGGCTGAGTTAATCGCTCCACATCGCCTTTATGGCTTGGATGCGTACTGTGTACGTTGCCTATCGACTACCTTTTTGTGCTCTTTTTGTACACGCTGGGCAAGGCTGGAAAATGTGACGTAGTGGGCAAGCTATGAAGTGGCGTAGAGGTGTGAAGAAGTTAACGTCGATTTCGGCTTTTGTTGGAGCCCAAGAGATCAGGACTATGGTTGGTTGGGGGCGCTGAGGTATGGCTCAGAACTGGAGTCTGGCGAGAATGCTGTAGGACTGAAAACCAAAAAATCACAAAAGCTGTACGCTAAAAACAATACAGTTGGTTTGTCGCTGTTTATTATTTTTTTCCTTTTATCCACATTATGTCCAGTTCTATTTACACGCTGTTACGTTAGCACCATGCATGTTTTCAAGCCGATATATATCATTTTTAACGTCAGGAATGTATACATAAGCTGTCCGTTGAAGAATCGAGTTCACAGAAGAACCACAACTGTGATTCGTTCATTCGTTGTCAGTTGGGCCGAGTCAACCTTAGGAACGAGGGCAGGATGCCACCAGAATAGATGCAAATCGTCAGTAGTATCTGAATGAGTGAACAAAATTCTGGTGGCATTCTGCCCTCGTTTCCGAGGTTGGCTAAGTCCAACTGATAAAGAATTATCAACGAATCACAATTGTCATTTTTTCTGTGGACTCTTCAACGAAGAGCCTCCATCCACACTCCTGACGCTATAGATTAGATTATGGTACAACATACCAAGTACGAGGATGTTTGACAACAGAGTACCGGATACGCAAACTTGGCGAGCGGCAACAACCGGGAAACCGTCCATGTGCTTCCGGGAAAATTGCTCTCACTCGTCCAGATACTACTGACAATTCACATACATATATACCCATTTCTTTCAGAACTGAGTGGAGGCCCTGACAAGAGCACTTACTTCCTTGCTTCGTAGTGTTTGGAACGAGCAGCATATTCCGCTATCATGCAGTGAGCCACAAACTGCACTCATCTTCAAGAAGGGGACACGCACCATTAAGGGATAAATTCAATTCCGATAATTACGAAGGTTTTACCTTTGATCGTGCCTCGTCATTTGACACCGATTGGTAAAAGAAAAGTCTGCGAAGACCAGGCTGGATTACGCCCAGGTCGGCGTTGCATCGACCAAATTCTTACTCGTCTTCATTGTGATGGAATAGTAGTTTAGTTGGCACTGCGCCTGATTATAACAAAACTGACTCTCAGTGGTTATCGGTGGTTGCCCGATACGGGATCATGGCAGACAAATTTCAATCAATACACAGACGTGCATGAAATCTGATCCTGCCGGACACCGAGCGAGTACATAATCCAAGACCAGATTGAAACCACCTTATCCCACCGGCTACCAGCTGCTAGTCAACATAGTGGAGTGATCAGAAGGAAAAAGTGTGGATATGCAAATTGAGAAAGTCACGTCGTGAGTTGTGTTAACCAATCGGAATGAGAGGTCCGGATTTCACAAAAAAACGGCATGAACCAAATCAGGTGCAATGCACCAAACGAGAGGGAACAACCAAAGCGCGATCCGGCAACCGATGAAATAGTGTCGGTCGAACAGGTGCCAATATGCAAGCAAAGTAGCCTACAAATGTTTTCATCTGATAAAGTGTGATTTTGTGCCGACTGATTGATTGTTCCTGCTTGAGCTAATGGAGGTGGACGATGGCGATCTAGAGCTGGGATTGGCTGACTGGAGGGCAGAATTCGGAACAGTGGTTAGATGTTAAACAATATTACGTTACTCGAAACACGTCACACACAGTCGTCTTACAATTGATTATTCTGTAATTGAAAGGCTTGAAGGGTTTATTCTCGTCATGGGCGAGATAACAGAGGATATTTGAGGAAGTCTCTAGGATATAAGCGTCAAACTGGCAAATAGAGAGAAGCTGTGCGACTTAGATTACGCGGACGACCTTGTGCTTGCTTGAGTCTACGGAACATGCGCAACGTACGCTAGACGAATTCTGGGGGTCTGTAACTCCATTCAGCATGTGCATTGCATCTCAACGTAAAGAGTTCTCTCACAGGAATGGGCCACAGTAGTACCGAACTTGATGCTGGACGGAGGAACTAACAACTGTCAGTCACTTCAGTTAACTCAGGAGCTGCGTGACGAACGATGGTTGCAGGCCACTGGAAGTGAGCACGCTTATATCTAAATGCCGAGTGGCACGAACCAGATTAAAGCACTTGTAGCGCTGACCTGACACTTCACCAAATTTGAAAGGTCATGTGTACTCTACAGTGCACTGTTCTGTTGCATGGTCGCGAGAGGTAGATTTTGCTTTCTGAAAATGTTCGTCGTTTAAAGGTTTTCGATAACTGATGTCTGCGTAGTGTCGCTAGTATTGGATAGAGTGATTGCGTGAGTCCAGGTTAGAAATCTAGTATTAGTTGCTGGTTCTGAGGATATTTTATCAGAGCGCAGCGAGCTTCGTAAAGTTCATTGGTTGGGTCACATGTTGCATATGACGAACACGTATCCGCCGTACCGCGTCCTCCTTTCCGTTCCTCCCAGGGAGTAGAAGAAACGGCGTGGAAACCGACAGACGACGTGGCAGCATGGCATAATAAAATGAACAGCGAACTTAAGTAAATCAGGTATCTCACGTCATCGTGGCTGGGGTCCGGAAAAACCATCGACCAATTGGCTGAAAACAATGAAGGATATGGCCACGAATGATGAACAGTGCCGACCAAGTTGTCACTTTCTGACTGGAAAAGTGCATCTGTACGGTTAGACTATTCTGTGTGCTGGTTAATACGGTATCTATTTCTCTTCCGGATCCTGAAAGTCCGTTGCATTCACCTTTGCAAATTCTTTTTTTACAGCAATATGTAACTATGAGAGAAAAACATCAGTCGGTTTAAAGCTGGACGATGAAGAGGAGTAATATAAATAAATGGGGGGGATCTTTTGGAATACCCTACTACCAATGTAAATCAAGATGAGAAGTTGAGAATCGCGGCAGATTTCAACGCATCAGAATTTGGACTTTCAGGATAGCCTCAGAAGACATTTTCGAAGAAAAAAATGATCCATCTCTTTTATCATAAGTGAACCCCAAGTAGTTCAATGGCGACTTACCCAATCACCATCAATCCTTGGCCTTACGATGACAAAAACACCAAACGACGTGGACGTATTACGTTTAAAAGAATCCACAAGCAAAAGCGACCATGGGGTCACACAATTCCAGCTGAAGCTGTGAGATCCAGTGGCACCGGATATGTGTACCAGAAACTTGTAGAGGATGTATGAATAAAAGACATGGAAATGCAAGTAGATTGATAGATGGAAAGAGGCAAGAGGTGAAACGATAATACGAATGGGTCAGGAAACAGAAACTGGAAATAGTTTACCACCGTGGTGGACAAGCCGAATACAAAAAGCCATAAAGTAGAAACGGCTAACCTCCATGAAATACAAGAGTGCAAATGGTCATCGCACTGGGTTACAATACAAAAAAATCAGAAGCAAAATGGCGGCATATGGCTTTGCTGTCGCCCGGCACACTGCCCTGCCTGATCTATTGAGACCTTATGTTGTTTGTATCATGGTTCCTGGGCTTCTCTCAGGCTAAACACGACAGTATAAGATTGCATACTCACACGTTCTCACGCTCTCACTACACGCAAAAATTCAGCAAGTGCTCAATACCTTCACCAACTGAAGTGCAGCATTCATTTTGTCCACAAATTTATCCAATGTTTTCTTGTTATGGTTATGAAAGAACCTCAGATCTCCCGTTCATCGGATATCACAGACTTTCAATTTTCCAACTCCACCCTTCATCTATATCATCTTCGTTCAGCGTTAAACAGCAAGGCAAGCCTCACTGACCGCTGCTTTCACCCCGCGGTAACATGTTTCTAGAAAAAGAGTGAATATCCAAGGAGAACAGGGAATGGACCTACACAGGCGAAAAAAGATAAGATGCTGATGCAGCCAACACAAGAAACACCGTCTAATTGGACAAACGCACGTGTTTTCAATCATTCTGATTCGATAGAAAATGACAGCACGATCGCCACTGTTCACAGTTCACTGCCATATCCCTAAGTGTCTCCAGACAGCAAGTCGACGAGTCTTTCGGACCCCAATCGCGAAGACGTGAGACATCTACTTTACATAAGTTCGCTGNTGAAACTAAGATTTACTGTGATATAAGTCGTGCATTCAACCTCTCTGAGTATCACTTGACGTCCTCTCTCTCTCAACCATTCTAGTGGTTACCCGCTGAACATTTTCAAGGATACCGCAGATCATAGCCCGAAGAGTTCCCGGCAGCTTCCTTGCATTTTTCAGCTCACTAGAAGGTCTGCGGTCATGATTACCAACAAGTCCTCAGTATTTTGGATCGAACTTATTAATAATTTCTCGATTTTACTCAAAACAATCAACCCCTCAAGGGCACTGGTTAGCAAGCAATTTTTGATTTCCTTTGGATATGTATTCCGCTCGCTAAAGCACAAACATTTTTCCGTTTCCGAGTCAGTCTTCAACAGTTACTTGCCACAAAGACTTTCTTGTTGCCCGCAACGATAACACATGACAGTTCCCAATTCGTCTCATGGACAGCGAACAGTGGCAACCCATTAGGACCTTTATAGTACCTAAATTGTTGCAATTAGGAACCTGGAATTTTGGCTTCGCACTCTAGTGTTGTCTCTTCGTCAGAGGAGCAGGGGCAACTTTTTTTACCGAAATTCGGATTCCACAAGGCTGGAGCTAATGTATAAGCGGTTGATGACCCACTGAATCAAATACCTTCCCGAAATCCAAGTGGAAAATGCATACAGATTTCCCTTTATCCAATCTCGCAGTGAACTCACCTGAGTAAAACGGAGGTTCTGGGGACGCGACCCGTACACAGACAAACTTGGGCCTTTCCTCTACCCAGTCTTAGGCATCAGCAGCATTAGGCGCACTTAACTGAGGCGCTCAGTTATTTGAAAGGCAACGGTAGTTTGATGGGTTGGGTAACAACCCAGGAATGTGGAGAAGCTTTAAATCAAAGAGACCAACTGCAAGTAAGGCTATCAAAGTGGCTATCTTCCCTCAGGCCGTCATGAACTTGTAATGACAACGGTCTTTCGGGGAAAGTAGCTTTGTCTTGTACACCATTTCCTCAAAGACCTTCCAGAAGCTGGATAACAATTTCGTGACATTTGTGTGGTTGCGTTCTTTTCGTGTCACATCAGAAACTTGCGTTTCTGCTGTGCCGCAATTTACGAAAGTTCTCATGTTCCAACTGCTTCGACCACGATACACCTCACCGCCGTGGTTTGTAATCCCACGTAGCGTCGGTGCTATGATATATACAGTGCAAATCTGTCATCTTATTTTTGGCCTAGGTCTCATTTATTCTGTCAGCCGAGGGGCCTCAGACAATGACGGCGTAGGATGCAGGTGGAAGACACATATATCCTCGAACTCCGAACTTATTTTACATACATACAGAACGAGCTGTCCGAGGAAGTGGTGTCGGCCCCTACGGTATAACAGCTCGAACAGAGTCTAGTCGTCCCCACCTCCTATCACTTTTGACCCTCTTCTCATGTCTGCTTCACGTTGCAAAGCCCGTCGCAATTTACTCTCCCATTAGAACAGGTTTTACCGTAAGAGTCTCCATTTTCCTACTGACTTTAAAGACCAGCCAAGGGATTTTGTTGTCCTTCGCGGTGCTTCCTGGTGCTCCAGTTCTTTTAGAATAGTAAATCCCCGAAACTCCTGAAAGTGACCTCCACATCATCCTTCTGACCTAAGCAGTGGGCTGTTGGCATAACTTAAGTTCACTGTTGGATATTAGAGCCCAATTGGGCATTAAACTGGACTCCCATTGGCTTAAGCCGCAAATTCTCCGACCAGGGATGACCAGATCAGACCAATCCTGGCTGACGTACCTTCGACGCTTGTTGTGCGGTTACGGGAGTATCAACTGGATAGCACTGGGCTTTTGTATAGACAACTGCGTTACGACGCGTCTGGGCTTGATTGCAGCGTGTTTTTTGTACCGTCATATTGGTTTTATTGTGTAAGTGTTGAGGCTGGTCGACGCTCTTAATTGCCTTCGGCTCACGCTGGTTTCCCCATTGCGTTGTCTGTTTCAATTCGTGTCGTGTTTGAACTCTTCGGAGAGCACTGTCTTGCGGTTTGTCATGTCAACAGTTCTGGCACCCACGGCTGGCTTTGGTTAGTGAATGCGTGGATTGCGGAATTTATTGTGCTCTGGAGTGGTTTCTGATTGTGTTGTGGAAGTCGCTTGTTATCCTGGTTCTCATGGTAATTCGAGTTGTGAGTGGAGGTGCACGACTGATTGGCTTAACGCTAAACTTTTGTGGCGTTTGCTTCCTCCTCCGTTCTGACCACCTGTGTGTCACCTTTAGTCGGCTCTGCACGATTGCAATATTGCAGTCAATACACATTGATTACCCAGACATTCGACCGATTCAACGGAAAGACAGTCGTGAACTGAAGGACGTTCAGTACATTTGACAGGTGCAGGCGTGCGTGAGCACTGGACAGTCAACGTCAGGCTAAATAAGCGATACAGAGGAACAAATACATGTTCTGCTACAGGGGCCTCCTAGCAGACTGTCGGAGAAGGGCTTCGATTGGACCACAGAACAAGCCGGAGAAATTCGGGTGTCCTGGTTTCATGGCATCGCTCGCCAGTGGAAACACTTCCCGTTCGTTTGGTGGTCCGGTGGGTGCTAGCTGTTGGGAGTTGACTGTGCACCGGACACCCAACCTGAAAATCCTGTTAGATGAATGCAGGTGTGATCCACTAGCCTATGTACGCCCGCAAACGGCTGCTACCAGCCGGATATGCGCCGGTTGAAACGGTGTATCTGGGCGCGCCCCACACCCGCAGGTTTCATGCTCATCAGGAATATTCACCAGACGGGGTTGAACACGGGTGTCTGATCCCGGGTTCCCTTCGTCATCTGGGGCATGAATGACGTCGACGTTGGGGAGGATGGTTATCGTACCGGAGTCAGTGCAGCCGTCTCGATCCTAGGGGTTCTGAAAGAGGGTAAGACAAAAAAATTGTGGAAATATCGCTTGTAAGCACCGGTGTATGTTCGACTTAGTGGTGGACACCCAAACAGCTTTCAGTGTTGTCTTTGTCGGTGCAGCTTGAAGGTGGCATGTACGTCAGCGCGTAAAATATCACGAGAAATATGTGTTATCCCGTTAAGCACAGTTATGCGTTCACAAACGGACCAACATTCAGCAATCTGCTATGAAAATAGTAACAAAATCGGAAAAACGAATGGGTTGTTTTACCTTGTGGTCGCAGCGGCTGCTTCGCACATCCGGCACTTTCGGTGCAATGGGTAGCGCGCTGTCTCCGTTACCATTAGTAGTCTTCACGGACATCGCTGGTAGCGGCTGGACTCAACCAGGATGGTGAGGCTCATGAGGTATGAGAAGTTAGTTGGTCGATCCACATTCCAGTGGCAGGTTTGATGCAACCGATAGACACCGTGTCTCATCGGCTGGCAACGTCCAAAAAGAATGTTTTAGGATCGCATTTTATCACGTGAAACGGACCGGCGTACCGTGGTATCCCGACTATCATTGATCCCGTTGTGGACTGGCATGAAGCGTTCGCATGTGCTGTGCGAGACGTTTCGCAGTCACCATAATTGAAGTGTGTGGGCTTCGACGTCGCCACCAGCTCTCCTGGGAGGCGAAGCGTACAACCCAACACAAGCTTTTTTGGTGTGGTGCTAGTTTCTTACTTGAAAGAGCTCTGAGTGTTCAAAAGAGCTAGCGGTAAAATTTCGATCCAAAGCGGGTTGGCCCGGGGCTCGCTGAACGGCTTTTGGTTTCTGGTGAAATCTTTCCACCAAACCATTAGCTCTTAGAAGGTAGGTACTTGTTCTAGTTTGTTTATAGCCCAGGGTTGGGAGCAAATTTTGGAAGGCCCCGTCGAAATGAGGACCACAGTCGGTGGTGACTACAGTGGGGCAACCAAAAATACTGACCCAACTGGCCAAGGTGTTCGCGGCCTCCTCTGAACTAAGAAAGAGGATTGGTATGACCTAGGGCCAGCAAGTGAATGTGTAGACGTAGCCGTGAGACGACGGGAGAGGCCTTACAAAATCAACATATACGTGGTGCAAACGTGTCTGGAGTTCGGGGAACTTAGCCAGCGGAGCTTTGGTTAACCGACGTACTTTTACTCTTTGGCATTGGAGGCAGGCGCGAGATCACTGAAGCACGTCGCGCCTAACATTGGACCACAAAAAACTCGGTCACTAGCTTCACCGAATTATCCAGACCTGGATGAGCGAGGTTATGTAACGCAAGAAATTTGGGATAACGGTGAGCTGGCACCACTGGCCTTTGTCGACCTTGCGATATGTCGCAAAGAATTGTACTCTGTAACGCTGTGACAGGTGCGACCGCTAGGTTTAAGAAGCTCTCCTGTCGAAGGTGGTCGATGTCAGGTTCCATCACCTAGGCCTGTGCCATTTCATCGAGGCCGATGCTTGGAGTCGGAGACAAACGAAGCTGGTGTATACGGGAAACTGCATCACCAACAGAGTTGTCGGCCGCAGAGACTTGTCGTATGCCCATATTAAACAGTGAAACAAAGTCTGAGTGGCGAATTTCGTGTGTCGAGTGCCAGTCGGAGGCTGAATGCAACGCGTATGCCAGCGGTTTTTATCTGTAAACACCTTGAATGGATGACCTCCTAATGCATGTCTACAGCGAGATAGACAGCAAGCAACTTCCTGTCAAACGTGCTGTATCTAGACTGCGGGCTGCAGCCGCTTGGAAAAGAACGGTAAAGGCTTCCGAACACCGTCGGTGCGCTGTTGAAGTACGTCTCCGACTGCAGTATTTGAGGCGTTGATTATCAGAAATATGGGTTCTAAAGGGTCGGGATATATGAGTAGCGCTATTTTGATGATAGCGCCTTTAATGGAAGTGAATACATGTTTGGCTTCTCAGGAAGGCGAACTTACGTCTAGCTCCTTGCAAGAGATCTATGAGGGGAGTAACCATTTCTGCGCTGATAGGGGTTAGCCAGGCTGACAGATTGTCGCAGTTGTCGATAAGAACGAGGTTCTGGGTAGTCCCGAATGACAGTGATCTTATGCAGTAGTGTAGCTATACCTGAAGTCAAGACAACATACCCTAAAAATGTGACGCTGGTCTTTCCCAGCCCGCATTTCGAAGCGCCAGTCGTTACTTCATGTTTGCTAAGGCGATAGAAAAGAGCGCGTGAGTTGAGTATTGCTCCTCCGAGTAGCTTGCAACTAAGATATCGTTCAGGTACACATTCTGTAAACTTCGTGTAAGAACCTTTAGAAGATAAGAGCCGCCTTACTGAGCCCTAATGGCATTCTAAAGAACTCGAACAGTTCAAAAGGCGTGGTCACCGCCGTTTTTGGTATGTCGGTTTCCTCTGCGGGGATCTAGTTATGAACCCGTACCAAATCTATGCGGCTGAAGATTCTGCAGCCAGACAACGAAGAGGTGAGGTCCTGTATATGGGGAACCGGGTACCTATCGGGATCGGCGACCATTACTCGGCTCTACGACTGCAATACTGGCAACCCAGACACTCGACCGGCACAACGAAAAGACAGTCGTGAACGGCAGGAGGTTGAGTATATTTGACAGGAGCGTGCGAGCGAAGCGTGCGTAAGCAACGTGCAAATAGCAGCCACACTGAGCGGTCAGCGTTCGGCTAAACAAGCGATAAGGAGTGGAAAATCCCTGTTACACTGCACTTGGCAGTGCTCATCCGTTGGGGAGGGGCGCAGTGTAACTAACATGCTGTAATCTGCCATAGTGGATTTGGTTGTGTAAGTGTTATTGCCAGCTGATACGCTTACTTTGCTTCGGCTCCTGCCGGTTTTTACCGTTTCTATACTTCCAGGTCGGTCACTCAACGCCCTCGACGTTCGCTTTCGCAGTCCATGCTATAGGATAATTCAGCTCAGCAAGATCAACGCTAGGAAATCTGGGCATGCACGCAGATGATAGGGAAAACTCCAAACCCCAAGGTTAGCGGCTGTTTATTTTCTTGTTTGCGAATGATCATCCTCGACTTGACCTAGGCGGTACAGTGCACAAGAAAGGTTAGAAACGTTTGCTTTGCAGTTTATTCGACCTAGGGCTACATACAATTAATGGAGGAAGCAAGTAGGATAGTAATGTAGTCCGGAGGTTCTGAGTGAAGTCTTGAGCAAGAAGGAACGTATAGAAAACTTAGCTGCCTGAGGGCAATATGGTGGCGATAGTGCGGTAAATAGTTTCGTTATGCATGTTTGGACATGATGATGGAGACATGTGGGCTGTACTGTCAGTATGACTAAGCTGGATCTGTCCGGCGTGCAAAAAGCCAATACAAACGGCCATCATGGGGAACAGACGGTTGGATGGCAGTAACTTTGGGGCAGGAAGAAGACAGCTGAAGCGCCGATCTGGAGAATCCAAATCGCACTGAGGTGCATAAGGATGCACGGGGCAAAGATAACGATCAGCCTTGTAACACATGGGGATTTGGTACCAGAAGAAAAAGATAAGCCTACTGGCGCCTACTCTGTTAATCAGATTGGGCCATAAGTTATGGCACCCTCGCTGTATGTTCCCATCGACAGTGGTACAAGGGAAATTTCAGAAAGGCACCGAGGCTAGAAGATTGAATTGAACCGGAAGTTGAACTAAACCAAAAAGAAAAGAGTCAAAGGAAGGAGATAAATTGCACAGGCACAGAAGCCAAACCGAGAGATGATGTCACCTACCTGGATATCAGGTAATTGGAAGTGCACGCAAGGCTACCAAATGGAGAGCAAACGTTACATCAAAAAGACCAAGAATTAAACACTGTACAACGGTCTAGCGATATTGCTTTGGGTAGGAACCGGAATTTCGTTGACAATGGAACCCGTAGCCTTATATGAAGGTTGGTAGTCAGAGGGAAAGGGTAGTGTAGTACCTTGTGGTGAATCTGCTCCACACGATGGAAATACCGGAGCACGTTTCTGTCAAACGGGTACCGCGCCTGGAAAGATGGAAGGAGGGCAGTGACTGAGCACGACGAGATCCACGACCGACATTAGTTGAATTCGCCAACCCGCGGAACAAGGACAGGCTATTGGTGGGTGCTAGCTGTTGGGAGTAGACTGTGCACCGGACACCCAACCTGAAAATCCTGTTAGATGAATGCAGGTGTGATCCACTAGCCTATATACGCCCGCAAACGGCTGCTACCAGCCGGATATGCGCCGGTTGAAACGGTGTATCTCAGCGCGTTACGGGCAGTTTATTTGTTATCTGGGCATACACTCCAACAGACTGCACCACTGACATGGAGAAAGACGAGTTTTACAATGACCTCATCAACCTTGGTCGGAAGAACAAATACTCTGACATTGTAGTGGTAGCAGGTGATTTTAATGCACAAGTTGGAAAACTTAGTGCATCGGAGTCCTGTTTGGGTGAGCGATGCGCCTTGCCTGCACAGCGAACAGATAACGGAAAAAGACTTCTCCAATTCTGTGCAGACTGTAACCTATTCCTCTCTGGTGCGAATTTCCGACACAGTTCGCGTTGCACAACGACATGACGCACTAACTCGACAATGACTCTAAGTCAGGTTGACCATATCGCAGTTAGCTACCGTTGGCGCGGTTTTGACCAGAACTGTAGATCATACTAGACCACGTACATCGGATCGGGCCATGCGTTAGTTTTAATGCGATTTTTGCTGCAGCTGAATGGCCATCGACGCAGGCCACAAATGCGATTGGCTGTCGAACGTCTATGTGATTCGGCTGTTCGCAACAGCTACGAACAGAAACTATCCGAGGGACTAAGAACTTCGACTAGTGGCAATGTAGACGATCAGTGGGATCAAATTAAACAGGCGATGCATTTGGCAGCAAATTTCGCCTTCGGTCCCAGACCTAGAATTCGTCAAAAACACTGGATCTCGCAAGCGTCGCTAAGTCTAATGGAGCGAAAACGCGAGCTGCCTAACTGCAAGGAAGTGAATAAGATGCGTCGACAGGTTCAGCGTCAATTGACTGTAAGTCCCACGAATGACCGCGAAAAGTGGTGGATTAAGGTAGCCGAAGTGATGGAGGAAGCATCCGCTTCAGGTAACAGTCAAAGACTGTTTAAGCTTATGCGCGACAGTGGTGGGCGGCGAACTTCGGTTAGTGAAGTCGTGTGCGATAGGACTGGAGAGCTCATCCATGGTAGACAGCAAAGGCTGAATCGTTGGGCTTAGTACTTCAAGGATCAGTTTAGCCGGCCACACGCTACCCTATTTAGTCTGACGTCTGCAGCTGCAAATCCTTGGGAGGTGTCACTTGATCCTCCAACGGAAGTCGTGTTTACTGTGCCGCAGTGCGCGCAGTTCTGCTGTACGGTTGCGAGACATGGAGCACGCGTGAATGTTCGTCGGTTAGTGGTTTTTGACGACCGATGTCTACATAGTATGTCTAGGATTTGATGGATGACCGGATGCGTAACGTGGAGCTCAGGAATCTAGTTCCAGGTGCCAATTCTGAGAATACCTTATATCAGTGTATGAAACGTAGTAGACTGCGCTGGTTGGGTCAAGTGTTGCATATGGCGAATGCTCGTCTACCATATCGTGCCCTATTTTGTGTACAGCGAAGTTAATTAAAGTAGATTTCTCAGGTCTCCGTGGTTGAAGTCCGAAAGACCAATCAACTAGCTGGCTAGAGACAGTGAAGGATATTGCAGTGAACCGTGAACAGTGGCGATCGTGCTGTCATTTTCTATCGAATCAGAATGATTGAAAACACGTGCGTTTGTCCAGTTAGACGGTGTTTCTTGTGTTGGCTGCATCAGCATCTTATCTTTTTTCGCCTGTGTAGGTCCATTCCCTGTTCTCCTTGGATATTCACTCTTTTTCTAGAAACATGTTACCGCGGGGTGAAAGCAGCGGTCAGTGAGGCTTGCCTTGCTGTTTAACGCTTACCGCCGTTGACGACGTATTTCATTTGTTACACGCTTCCTTTTGGTTGAATTTTCGATTCTTTCTTTCCTTAAGGTTCCTGTCGTTTTGATCCAGGGTTGGATGGTATAAATGCCGCATTTATTCAGCGAAATTGGCTGTCATTTTCTGTGCCTTCGACTGGCATTTGGTTTTTGTATTTTTTATTTCGGAATTAAAGTCATATGGCGTATGCTTTTAAATATACTTCATTAGAGCCGCATGAGTGCCATTTAACTCCGTCCCCAATCAAATGCATGTTCACAATTTTTAGTGGTAATTACTGTTTACTTGATCCCTCTGTTGCACAACTCGGAGTGCGATGTTGATAATCTTTTAGTCCATACCGCTCAATAGGGTTTTCTGCTTCTTGATAGCTCTAGATAAACATGCCGTCTCCTTGAGGGAAACTTGGAAATACCTCGGAGTTTAAGGACAGAAGCATGTACCTACTTCTGGTCTCAGTAGTTATCAGTTGGGAATAATTACTAACTTATGTAAGCTGGATGATAGATTGAAGCTGCTGGTGCTGTTGCAGAAATCGGAACTAGAAGCACGACATCCAGAACAGCTTTTGCTAACTTGCGGCACCTTTAGTACCATCGTTATATTCGGCTGCCTGCTTAGAAAAAAGTTCATAATGTTGCAGTTTTTGGTGCGCTGTTTTAAAATCGCAAGATCTGGCCCCACCGTGTTAGGACTGTCCGTCAGCTTTCCCCATTCGGTCACTGATGTCTCTGAAGCATTGCTCGAGTCTGAGAGAAACATCGGGTGGACATTGACGCGGTGCATCATCATGCAGACATCCGTCCTCTTTTTTATAACCTGCTTGAAGCATGAGTGCTGTTGGAAGGACAAGTCCCATAGCCACTGGGGCCCACTGCAGGTGGGGGAGGGGACCGACAACCTTAATCCTGGAGTGGTATAGAACCACATAACAAGATTACACCAGGTCAGGCGTGTAACGAGCCGAACGATAGCGAGTTATCGTCTATCACCAAAGTGCCCGGCGGATCTGGGATTCAAATCTCAGACCCTTTCGGTGACGGACGCTTATTCAACTTACCCACTTCCGATCGATTTGAGTTTGTAACTGTCGGTAAAATCTGTGGATGGTTGATTAATACATCCGCATGGGCCTCCACTCAGCCACCCCCTGCCTTGCGGATAGGTTCTTTTCAGAACTGAACGCTTTTGTTGAGAACTCTAATCGTTCTCCTGCCTAGCGGCTAGGCCCCCTAGTTTGTCCCATCAACTCGCATTTTTACTGATTAAGGCATTCCAATAACCTCAAATAAAATGCTGCATTCTTACCCACAAGCCATCTTCGTTGCAAAAGGTCAAATTGTCAGGTTATCCAGAAGTCTACAAGGTTACTTGTGTGCTATTGCTAAAGCTGCGACTATTCTCTCCTGAATAGTAATATAATAGTGCAGCGCTCTTGTTTCCCCACGTTTCTCTTTATTTTATCAACTAATATACATTCCTTGGTCGCTATCTTACATATGTCTTTTTATGCATGTCATCTAGATGACAACGTACTATTCCCAAAATGGACAAAAGGGAAGGACTTCGCGAAGCCCCCAGAAGAGTACTGGACGCTGCTGCAAAGGAACGGAGACAACGCAAAGCACTAGAACTTTTGGAACAGGACAATCACATTGAGGAACCACACTGCGATACAAAATCCACCAAAAAACCACGTTTCGATGAGGCAATTAAGATTCACAATCAAGGAATAAACTCTTCTTTTTTTTAGGATGACGATCCTTTGAACGCATCTAAAAAGAAAAAGAAACGCCGTTTAACCACTACTCGGTTGAAAACACGAAAGACTTTGGAAATCCTCCTTGATGAGGAGTATCAAATCACAAAAGGTGGCACGACTGGACCCTGTTATTTCACTGCTGCAGCCCCACCTAGTCGCCTTCCAGTTCGAAAGTTTTGTAATGTTTGTGGTTTTAAGGGTTTATACAACTGTGTTATTTGTAGTATTCCATATTGCAGTCGTAAGTGTTATGAAATACACTCGGACACTCGTTGCATGAAATGGGTGGCGTAATATGGTCTTTTGTAGTGCGAATTCATCGGGGCAGCTTTCAGATTTATTTTCCAGTAAAACAAATCAACTCCATAACGTTGAAACAACGGCCAAAAATTCAGAATTGGATACTATCAGTTAGATTTTTATGATTACATTAGGTCATCTTTGTCGCATAACAATCGCTGCGAAGTTTGGATGTCATGTTAGCAAGAATCGCGAAGTTCTTTTCAGTATTGACGCGGCTTGGGAGTCAAAAGCATCGTTCAGCGTTAAATAGCGAGGCAAGCCCCACTGACCGCTGCCTTTTCCCAAGGATTACATGTTTCTATAGAAAGAGTGAATATCCAAGGGGAACAGAGAGTGGATTTACACAGGCGGGAAATGCTGATGCAGCCAACACAAGAAACACAGTCTAACTGGACAAACGCACGTGTTTTCAATCATTCTGATTCGATAGAAAATGACAACACGATCGCCACTGTTCACGGTTCATTGCAATATCCTTCACTGTCTCTCGCCAGCTAGTTGATTGGTCTTTCGGACTTCAACCACGGAGACCTGAGACACCTACTTTAATAAATAACAGTGTGACGAACAAGCTCGTTTTTAGTTATTTCTAATCATGTCAACACATAACATTATGTATGATTTACTGCAAGTAAGAAGGGGATGATAGGGTACAGTTCTAATAATCAAAATAAGTCCACTATTATGTGTGTGCGTGTGTATGTGTGAAACGGACGGTGGTCGAAATCATAAGTTGGGGGGATTCAGTTCACATCGATGACCCAGGTCTGTAAGGGATTCGATAGGTTTTCGGGGGTGCCGATTGGGCCAGGGGAGCTTCAGTGTTTGCATGAACTGCTTTTGGGTACACAACGGGGGATCGTAGAGACAAATGCATACGGTTTCAGCTGTAGACAAGACCCGGGACTTCACCAGCATTGTCTTTGACCAGCATTGCGAGGATTCCAATCCGCGGCTCTCACGTCGGACCTTCTCGGCCTTATCCGTTTGATCACCCCGGTCATAAAGATCCAGGTAACACGGCCAATAATTCATTGCTGGAGACTCGGTGGAACTCCAGCATTTGCTCATAGAGTGAAAATGAGATGTCAGTGATTCATCAGTTTGCATAAGTGGTGCACCAGGAACCAGATTTCGGCCTCTTTAGAATNTTCACTCTTTTTCTAGAAACATGTTACCGCGGGGTGAAAGGAGCGGTCAGTGAGGCTTGCCTTGCTGTTTAACGCTGAGCGGTAATGACCAGGCAAAGTGACGAATGATGGAATATCAACTTTATGACCATTCATCATGTCACTGGAAGTATGCCTAAGTGACTCGTTGCGGTCAGTGTCAACGGAGAACCCCTGTAATTCTCAAACAAGTCATCTTTAATTATTTGTCTCTCATCTCTCAGACACATCGTTTGCGATCAGTCGATTTGGTTCGGTTGTTTCGAATTTGTATGTATCCGATATAGTGGTAACCCAGCCCATTAGCCTAATAATTTCCATCATTCGAAGTCACCGGCTTGTACAGAAACTGCAGCACAGACAGGATAGAGTCTATGGTGCTTTACACGGTGCAAGCACAACTGAGAAATTTATGGTAACCAAAGTGTTGTGCGATGCTCAGACTGCGTCTTGAACGGGATTAATTCCCAACGGTAGGATTGTGCCCGTGGTACACCGTTAGCCGCTTCATAGTGTTTCGTTATTTTCCCCTAACTGGCATGAAAATGGGAATAAAGTCGGTGATCCGCAGCCGAGATCGATCATCAAGCTGTGAGAGTGACTGGTGGTACTTTGGGATTGCAGTTCAAACTGGCTTGTGGTTCCATCGATTCATTTTTATCGTTTACATTAATTTCCCTTCTAGGAGATAGTAATACAGTTGAGTTCAACCTAAATACCTCTGTAAGTTTGGCCATATCAGATTTCACTCGCGCGTATGCCTATCGAAACCGGAGGGGACAGGCCAGGTAACTAAATCAGTCCAAAGCAGTGATGAAATCCGATTTGGCATGTCACGATATTTAGACACGGATTTATATGCCCCCTTCCCCGAAAGTGACCAGGTTGTCTACATTATAACGTTACTCGTTATCCTCACTGCCAATCGATTCCTTCTTTAACATTTTATGACTGGCCGTGTCCAGCTTGCCCATAAATAAATGAAATATGCAGTCGATTCCCCGCATCGTCGAATTCCCCGGATCTTCGAAAAAAAGAGTTCGTCTAGCATTCGCGTCATATTATGTTTGCTAGTAGTTTATGCTTTTCTAGTCAATTTCCGAGATTGCCTGGAACATTTACGACAATAAACAGAGACTATGGCATTATTCTTTTTTTACCTCTTTCTTATGGATATTTGTTGTTCACCATTTATGACCCAATTCTTGGTTAGCTCATGTAATACCTACTGTTAAAACAAACTAGGATAGAGCATTGAGCGCGGCAGAAATCAGTGCGAATCACATTGTAATTTTCTTCGTTCGTCTACATCTGTCAGATTGAGGCAAATAGCTAGTAAAAACTACTTCCAGGGAAACTCAGAGATGACTGCTGTTCGGAGTAGTTCTAATTTTCTAATTGCTTTGTGTTGAGTCTTTGAACTGCAGAAGTGTACGTATTCTTGATGTACCAGACTCAAATCTTGTGTGGTCCGCTCCACTGTGGCAGCGTGCCGTCCATTCGAACCATTTCCAGAATATGCTTATTCTGAAATTAGACGACTTTCTTCAATTACTTTTTCTTTCAATCCAAATCTCAAATTTCAACAGGAAATAGATTGCAGTTAAGACTCAACCTGGTTTCCCAGTCTACTCTTTTGATACAGACCAATCCACCACAGCGGTTTTCATCGACTTGCGTGCAGCGCTTGACTCCGTTGACAGACGGCCATGCTGGAGCATGCTTCGAAGCAACAGAATGCCTGGGAAGTACGTTAGGCTGCTAGAGGTGTACTGCTGGTCTCGCTTGACTCCGTGGCTCGCCAAGGTTACCCGCTATCACCGGTTCTGTTCAACTGCGCCATGGAGTATCGTGCCCTCAACAACTTTCGAGAAACAAATTAATCACGATTTTTTGGTCACTGACCTCGAATTTACCGAAGACACTTTTAGATAGCAACCGTGGGGTAGGAGGGGTGCTAGCAACCATGCAGCCGGCTGCAGACCGGATTACATACATAGTCATGGGATTTGGTCTAGAGATAATCACATCAAAAGTGGAATTCTTCACAGTTTTGCAAGACCCACTAAATGATATCCACATCAATAACTAGACTTTGGAGCAGGTGCCTCATCTCAGGTACCTGGGTTGTGCCATTCAACGGGACGGCCAGGCCATGAACAAGGTTGAGCTTCGCGTAGACTGTACCAGGAAAGCGCTCCTATCACTTCGCAAAACTATGGTCTCGTCACGAATTAAGGATCTGTGTGAAGTTACTTATTTACCAAGTGGCCGTCCGCCTAATTATGTACGCATGCGAAACCTGAACATTAGTAGTAGGCGGTACAAAACGGCTGGAATGCGTTACGGTCGCGTTTCAAACGCCGCTGTAGATCTGCCCTGAATGAACGTCGAATGGTTTTCGTCGTTTCTTCAAAGATGTCGCCCACGGTAGTTCGGTCTCGTCGTCTGCCTTCCCGAGGCAGAGTTAACTAACGGGTGCCTGCTACGGTCGCCTTGGTAACCAACTAAAACATGTTAGCACTATTAAGGCAGACATGGATCGCTTAGGCTTTCAGTTGATTTTCGAAGTAGGCAATTGGCGTAAAAACTAAATTTTGCGGTATGTAAACTTCGCTGTTGATCGCTGCGCATGGACAGCTGCAATCAGAGTCATTCAAGAAGCCCACTTATCCTCGCCCAGGAGCTAGTCGCTTAAAAGTAAAAGTGAAGTTACACAGTGGCCACGGTTCCCTTTGTTCCGTCAGTCATGCCCAATCTTCCCAATTTCACTGTTTTGGCATCTTTCGCTTATTCTGTATCGTGCTGAACAAAATCCTCCGTACTTCAAACAGTCAGTCGGTTCGTTGTTCGCCATTTTCAGTTTGCCCGACTACTCCTCACTAAAAGTCCTGCATTCACTTGACGGAGTTTCGGCCCTGGCGGTGTCACTTGCAACCGTAAATTTTCTGCCGGTCCGTAAACAAGATTTAACCGGATCATTGCTCTTCCTGCGTCCCCCGCGTAGGGGACCCTAGTAGCTAAGGGGCATGGTCCTTCCGCTACACTTATACGTGGTGCATACAATAAACTAGCAATAAAACGTTGGCTTGTTATGGGGTCGATAAGTATAGCTCTAATTATGCCACTTCATGCAGAGATATTTATGGATGTAATCACCAAGTGGCTCCTTACCAAACCAGAAAAACCGAAGACGTGCGGTACAGCCAGTGATAAATAATGCGGGTGGTCAAAAATGAAGGGTGCGTCTTTGAGGTGCGAAGAGTATGCATAATCTGGGTAGGAAGAGCAACAACTTTCTAACTACCGAATACTTATATACATGGTTCACGAAATATTGTGGATGGAAGCCAAGCTCAAAATGCCTCGCTATGAATTACGATGGAGTGTGCAGGTTGTTCACGGACAAGAGGGGGAGCGAGTCTGTCGGATTAATTTTCGTGAGACTGTGCGGATAACAACGACAATGAATAAATGAAGAGATCTGAATGTAATCATTTTCAGAGAATAAGATGAAGACCAATTTACGATGTTATGTGCTCTATTTTGAATTACCCAAGTGACCTCAACTTCAAAACACTGCTATCTGGAAGGAACGTTGTCCGTATATTTTCGCGAGATGGATAATGGCGGACCAAACAGTTTTTTTACTTATGTGGTGTTTGCACCCTGGAGATGATGTCATTCTGTTACGGCGCAAACTAAATTCACTCAGTGAAATAATCGTGAATCAGTCGGCATAGACTCCCATGAACTGATTCGTATGGGAAATCGCGTAACGCTGGTCTGTCGAGCCTACCCGAGGTACTTTTTCTATCTAGTAATTGTACCTTAACCATGTTACATCTCTTGTTAAAGCTAGTGAAGTATAATTTGCTGAGTATTCCACAGCACCAATGGTGGAAGGATGTGTACATAAGCCGATAGTTATTTTCTTCAACCTTCTCAGTGAGTCATGGCATCAAAATTTCCTCCGACGCTTGGAGGATTGTAAATATGGATGAAATGAGCTTTATTTCCCGCAAGTCTCCTTATGTCGGGAATACTTCCGGTTTACAGTTACCCATCAGAAATACTCCGCAGAGCTTTGGTGCACACCCAGGACAACGAAGATTAAATCGTCAAGACATGAGGCCCTAGTGGCCTTCAACCTGCTTAGCTGCTTCAGACCAAACATGGGTTCAACCTAAGGTGGCTAAGTAGCATTATTATAGGTAAGTAAACAAATATTCTGGAAGAGCAAACCTCTTTGAGTTTTCCATCCTCAACGTGACACCCTTCCATCTTTCAGTTATTACCACAAAACGCTTTTATGACACACCCTGTGTCCCGACAGACTCGATGGTATCTACGTGCAGTCTGTTTGGAGGTCCGAGTCTCCATGTTATCAGCCTAGTTGCCCACTCCACTTGTGAATTTTGCCTGCTTTTGTAGGTCCATTCCTTCTATCTACCTAGTTGATTTTGGAGAGAAGAAAGACTGTCGGGCTGCATATAAGTGACTTCATACAAACGGCAATCTTAAAGTAACGTAGGGTAATCGATAGAGTTCTCAACTATTCCTGAGTGTGTTGGGTTCTCAAAAGTGCAGTTTCTCTGCTTGATAGTTCGGGATATTCGTCGTTAATTATATATGCAGATTTTTCTTACCAGAGGTTGGTGCGTAAATCTTTGGGATCCACCAATCAAATGGCTTAATGGGTGCTCTCTTGGATCACAAATAACCCTCGTTTGCTTTTGAAAGTGAAATCTAGCCAAGCGTTGCTTGTTTTGAAAGTGCAATGAATCTATCGAGTGAGAGGCGTTGTGCCGAATCTATAGAACCCACCGTCATTCACAGGTTCATCTAGATCCGAGATTATTGAAGTTGGCGGAACATCAGATACTGACCTCAGCTCAGTTGCAGTTGTCTGCATTACTAATCCGAACCTGCGCAGAAAATTCGATTCACGTCTAATAAATTCGGTCGAGCATTCGTAAACCGACTTGTCTGTATTATTCTGTCTTGCTTTCTTTCGATCGGTTACTCCACCGCTGCAGTTTCAAAGCCTCATGGCAAGGTCGTCTAGAAACTCATGAGGGCCGTCTGCTTGCAAATTTTCATTCGCTGCACCTTTGTGCCCCCAGTACTCGTATTGTGATAGCATCAACATTTTCTACAATCTTTCGATATTTTAATTGGAGCAAGGTCATCGGTTTTCCACAACAACGAACGTGTATCGCTTGATCATAACAAACAGACCTGATATAATCCAGAAGAGCATTGACTAAGATCAATTTGTCCATCCACACAGTACTTGCTCATAGTCCTACTCCTAACTTTCTTTATGCGACTGAACCTGTTTCATATATTGTTTCCAAATTTGTTGATATCGACGTTTTGTGCTTTATATAAAGAACTTAAAGTGCAACATATGTGTGACACCATCTAATATTATTTCGAATCACTTCAACAAAACCTGATAAGCAAATCCTCAGAGACCGATGCAAAATATTTCAGCGAACATCACAGCCAAATCTTAGGACCGTTCATTTTCTCTAACCATAGTTCAGTCGGGCATATCGTTCATCTGTTCTGTAGGAACTAGTCACTATGGCTGGACTGACCAATGTGGTTGTATTTCGCTCCTATCGGCATAACCACTGTTGTGTTCTCAAACACCGTTGCTAACCCAATTGCTCGTCGTTCAACTCTGAAATAGCCTGTGGTTTTGCAAAATGAAATAGTAAGTTGCCAGGACTTTACACTTATAGAATCATCAGTCGCGGTATTTCACAGTCTTTCACTCTGTTGGGAATCCTCAGGTCGAACGGCTCAAATAAATCCATCAACCTGTGTGCTTCTCTGATTGAGATAACTTTATCACGTTGTTTGCGGATTCGCACTGAACTGTTCTAAAAATTGAAAATAGGACTTGATGCAATGATTTTAAGCAACCCACTTCATCATTATCAAAGTTGTGACATAAACGGCCAATGATAAGTTCATAATGGTTGATTGTCGTCGCATCCAATTTGGGTTCTAAGACAACTTTCATGAAGAATCGGTACATTCTCAATAAACGGAATTCCCAGCATTTTGACCAAACATATCAGCCTTAAGGTACATACCTGGTTGTTCGTCTTTTTAGCGGCTAAAATGCCTATTCCGTTAGGTGTCTTTAGAAGTACCATTTGGAATATCAAGTAGTACCGACCCACTGGCCTAGCACCGGTAGCTGACATCGAACAGTCAATTTAGCAATAGCGCATTAGCCATCGGTACAATATTAGTATCATTTTACTTTGTTCTTCTGCATCACGGCGGTATCGTGAATTTTGAAATTAGTATTAATAGATTCTCCCGTCAAACTTCCACAGCGCAGTAGCGTTACTCTCTCATTTGACTTCATGGCTTCGAGGGATGTCCCTCTTTTAAGATCTGATGGTCATTTCGGTCGTCTGGTAAGCACTGAAAATGTTGTAGCCGGCATCCCCTTGAGTCATTGACGGTGACTTCATTTGCCATGTCATGTGTTACTGCTGAACTTTCACGACATCGAAAAACGAGTGCACACGAGACATTGTTTCTTACTTTATAGATCTGTATTGTTCATCCCTGCCCAATACCTAGGGTAAATCTTGAGGTCTCTAAAGTGTGACTTCCGTGATATCCTTCTGGCCTTCTCACAAGCAGTGCTTTCCACAATTAGGACCTCACCACGCTTTTACCTCGGCAGTGAATTATAACAAGTAACCTCATTTGCTTCTTCGAATACTTCATTATTTTCGGTTGGCAATTTTCACTGGGGGCACCAGCAGTCAGAAACTGGTTAATATATGATAATGTTTTGATATGTTTGTGGACGGTATTCCTCCAAGCGCAAAGTGATTTAGCGGCAGCGCTCTGTCTTACACCAAGCTGACTAAACATATCTAGCATACTCCTCTGCTAGATGAGCAATCGCCCGATCACTGTCACGTCGAATGCCACCGTGTCGCATCTATGTGCATTCTCCAAAAGCGCTATATACGCCACACTGTCCCAGACTCTTTTGGCGGAATGCGACGTTAACATGTCCTTGGGTCAATGCTAAACCAGCACAGCGGTAAGCAACCGGATGGGAAAGTAACGGAATGGAATGCATTATGGGGACATTCCATAATCATCACAGCGTTATTACTTACACAGCGGTTTGACGTTGCCGAAAGTAGAAAGACATTATAAGCTGCGATATAGTAAAATTTTGTATAGATGTACATATTGCGAGAGGGAGAGTGAGCGAGGGTCTTGTGGTTTGACAGAAGGGCTGCTAGATATCGGGAGTCTCCTCAAAACGCTTTCGATCCGAAATTCCCAAAAGTGCAGTTTTGACCAGCGCCATTAATTCACACTCTACAGCCAACAACACTTCACCCTTCTATGCACACAACGACTCTTCGTCGCGACATATGACTACCAGATGACATGCAACAACTCCTTCCTTGAAAGATCCAGATTCGGCTTTGGACCAATCCATTTTTGTAACACCCTTCTACATCTTAAAAGCGGAAAACGCACCCGAAACAAGCTATCGTTCAAATAATCGTGAAGTACCTGCAACTCACCTGTCTTCATTCGGTGGCAAAACATGGTCCGCCTACTCTGGGTCAGAGAGTTCCCTGTCTAAACAAATCTCAATGTCATTGTTTTTACATAAGGGTAGAACTATCTCTGTAATCATCTCGATGAAAAAACTGAGAAAGAAAAGGTGACAAACACCATTGCTCATGAAAAATTCGGGTGAAACATCGCCATAGGCGTAAATTCGGCTCCGAGTGTTTGTATACATTGGCTGGATAAGAAAAGTGAATTTCTCTGACACATTCGTAAGGGACAGGCAGCTGCAGAAAACGGAGTCCACCGCAACGTCAAGACGATGTCTACGCAAGATGTGCTTATGCTCAGATATTCGTCTCAGAGTATATATTTGGTTAATGCATCCCTGGTAGGGTCACAAATCGTCTTCGGCCTTACCCATACATCTTTTGATAGCACAATCTAGTCGATGAAGGATAATGGCCACGAGCAGTTTGGATGTGATGCTTCTAATCTAATTTCTCTGGTTAACACATGGGGACCCATTTTCCTTCACGGCAACTGGTACAAGCACAGCGTCACACCAGTTCTTACGAATCTATTCTATTGCCCAGTTTGATCCCAAAAAATGTAATGAACCCGATGTTAATATTTCAGTTCAGTTCAGGACGCACGGGATGAAAGGGATCCAGGGGGTCAAGTGAGTGTCAGAGTTTTGGCCTGCACAGAAGTTGGCAGTCCCCTCTGCGAGCGTTTTCTCTGCGTTGTCCGTGGAGTTCCAGCGACGCGATTTCCACCACAAGCGGAAGCAGTGAAATACTAATTTCACCCGCCCGGTGAGAGACGGTCACCTTGTGATCTTAGGCAACTTATGCACCTCCTAATTGTTGACATGCTAACTTGCCTCATCTCATTCACGATCCAAATCTGCATTAAACATCTTGCTGGTCTGGGCTTCTGAGATACCTCTGAATAAATTATTCCATCCATTCACTACGCTGTTGCTAAAAAATGGTGCGCTCTAGCTATTTGCCGAGATCGAAACTTTATCAGTTTATCTCCATTTCCTCCAGTTCTCGTGTGGCCGTCCTCACAGGAAGAGTCCAAGTTGGTGCTTTTATTATACAGTTCAACAGTTCTATAACTTTCAAGAAAATCTATCTTACTGACAAGCATCATTTCTAGTCGAGGACTGACATATAGCTGCGTTGTTTTATTTACAGACATATGTGGAAGGCCCAATTCGGCAGTGGGACAAATAAATCGCTTCACTCAATGCTTTAAGCGAAGCTCGTGAGAGCGAATTAGTGAAATATCAGATTCCTTGGCCACAAAGCTTGTCCTTGGCTTTCGTGGGCCAGTACGGTTAATCAGCCGGCAAAGTTTAGAATCATTGCCGTCAGCCGCAGCCGCAGCCTTGGCTTCCCGATCCACTGCTGCTCCCGTTCATTTGTATTGGTGTACATAAATATCGCATCTCATTCTCCTGGCCGCTGTACGTCTCATGGGATTTGCACGTATCATGCGGCATCCTGGGGGGAGGGTTGGGACGAATCTAATAGTGCAACTAGGGTCGAGGCTATCAGCCGTTTCTGAAGCTCACGTGAACTAGTGTCTTGAGTGGCAATCTCCGCAAAATGCACGGTTCTTTGTTCTGCTCTCAAAGTTCGCTGAAATCCTACGTATATTTTGTGATACTAACTGGTTTGAGAGCTTCAAACGGTACTCAGATCGGCATGGAATCAGGTATGGAACTACTTGAAGAACGAAGGATACTCAGTTTACAGAGAAATAACTTTAGATAGAAAGCTGAAAATCTAATCGACATTCTAATGACAATTCCGAGGGGTTTATGTTTTAGTTCGAGGTAAGTCTTATTGATCTCAACAAAGTACAGCCAAGTATATTGTGGAAGCGAAACGAAAGCTCTATCTTTTCTTGTGCTTCCAATGTCAATCGTGTTCGCATTCAAAATTTATTCGCCATTTCAGAGTTTCTTTCAAAAGTTTCAATTTATTATTTACCATGATTAACTTGGTGCATAGTACAAAGACAAAAAATATTCAGTGGAACAATCTGTGACAAATAGTAGTGAATTCTCTCTGTATTTGACGCGTAAATTTTCACTTAATTCCTCCCATTGGTTGCGACTCCTGGACAACGAGCGAAAGAATTCATACCGTGAACCTCGAAGCCGCTTAGTCAAAGGAACCTGAGGTGATAGCCAAAGAAGTCCTCTAAGTTAGTGCGTCTATATTTTGGTCTTCTGACTACATTTTTCGGCCAACCACAAGCTCAACACAAACTCGATGGTCGGGCGGATGAAAAGTTGCTCAGTTCAGTTCAGTTTGTACATCCATTAACCTTATACCGATGTGCTCTGGTCTTTGTTTCTACTTCACAGCACCATCTGATGAAACAAAAAAGAGCTAGGAGTATTGAATACCGACGGAAAAACAACAAGTTGAGAAACTGCACCACCAAAGAAAGGTTTTGAATTCAAGAGCATCGCTGACTGCAGCTCTGAGCTATATCACCTATTGTTTCTAACCATTGCTTCGAGGATCTCGTGGACCCCAACCCGGTAGCCTAACTGCACCTGTATGAGTCAGTCCACTAATCAACGATTTTCATATCTTTCTCTTGTCATGGAAGATCCACCTCCAACCATCGCCTGCCTCGGAGAACACCATGCAACGAGGTAGTCTTTCTGTAAGCATGACCCAACCACCTTAACCTATTCTGATCCAGTGCCTGTTCTAAAGGGCGAAAGATAGAACCCAGTGCCTTACACCTAAATGCTAAGCTATTCACAAAATTCCCCCTCCGCATTCTGTCAATACTACGAAGACAACCGTTTTCAACCACCAAAAGTCTTCCCGTATCTTCTCAAAGGCCACGTTTCGGAGCCTTAGAGCAACAACGATCTCACTGCTGCTCTCCATACTTGACCTTTGCACGATAACTTGATGTCACCTCGACACCACAGATGCCTTAAATCAGTGAATGTTAATCAAGCCTTCTGTATGTGCAAAGATTTTTTTGTTCTATATACGATCACCAAGTGAGACACAATTAATCTAGTAAATAAACCTATCTACTCCACCTGGTTGTTTTCCTGTAAGAAAGAGGTTCGGCTTTGAGACGATCCAGTTTTGCTACAGCATTTTACACTTTAAAGGTGCAAAAAGCATCACGAACATCCAGACATTATCGTCCAGGCGATCGGGGAAAACTCGCAACTTACTTTGATCTTCACTTGGTACCACAACGTCATCCGCGTTTTCCAAGTTAAACATATTCCTGTTTGAGCAAACCCCAATGCGACTATTTTCACGTAAGGACAGAGTCATCTCTGTAACCGTCTAAATGACAAAACTAAAAACAGAAAGTGAAAGGGAGCGAATCTGCTGAACACCTTTTTCCTGGTGAATTCGGGTGTAAGATCACTCCAAACGGGAACTCGGCCTCAGGTGTTCTTGTGAACTCGCTGGATAAGAGAAATGAATATATCTGACTCACCTATCAGTGAAAGGCAGTGTCAAATAACCCCACGATCGACTGAGTCGAAAGCCGCTTTCAGATCACGAAAGATAGAAATAATCAATTCATGAAACATATGCCTATGATCTAAGACTTGTTTCAACGTGAAGATTTGGTCAATATAAGGCCGGATGAGCCGAAAACTGACCTGGTTTTCACACGTACACATTTGGCAAATAAGATATCATTTCCTGCATTACTTCGAAACAGCGTCCTGATCATTCGGAATTAGGATGTCAATCAGGAAAGTCCACATGAACCACAAACTCCACCTGATGGATTCATTGAAATGTGGCTCTTCTAATGATGTATTCTAATTGTCCAGCCTTTGTACCAACCTAAGGCGATGGACTGCAACTCTCCTCCAAAAATAATGGGGTTATCCACAGATCGCATGTTGTTTTTCTCTGCTCAGCATTGACCAGGTCTAACTTGAATCGTACCAAAACTGCTGGTCCGCATATTTATTCATAGATTCCACCAGAAGTGCAAACTACAAACACGGTGGAGACATAAGCATTATTGTCCTAGCTCTAATTTCATTGATCAGATTGCTGCTACTCGTTGTAACAATGCGAGGAAATTTGGTCTGGAGGACAGGAAAACTTTAGAGTTCATGATACTTTTTCACTAGCCTAACAATTCTAATGTTCAGACTGAACTCCCTAGCAGCGTTCGTCCAATGAACTTCAGTGAAAAGTACAATCGCAATGGTCGTCATGCAGGATAATGAAGACCACCTTACCCATTGATTCAAGGTAGGTAAGTGGTAATAATCATCCACCTGTTCCGAGTTCCCACTTCCTTGTGGGGTAGATTTTTGAGTCAAAGGCTCCGGTTTGACTTCCCAAAGAAGAATCCCTTTTGCGGTGTGGGCAGCTGCGAATTACCGATAGCCAGAATATTGCCATCATCCTTTCTATAGGGGGCCTTCCTAATTTCCGTTTTTTCAGATATGTGAGATTAAACGAAAAATTGCGTCTCTGTGGATTTACCTGGTGGGAGCACTAGTGGGACAGGAAGAACTGATGTGGATGCATCGCTTAATCCTAAGTGTTCATTTTACTTAGCTGAACTCAATGTTTGCACACTCAACGAAATAGGGCAACGAACTGAACTAACTAGAACTCTTGAAACTTTTCAAATAGACGTATGTTGTGTCTTCCATAGGTGCCTAAAAGACCCCGCTCCCGTGACCACTCTTCGTAACCTAGGCATAACTTCACTCTGTCGCTTCGGTTTTCGCATATCCGGTGATCCGATTCCGAGTGCTCGTGGTCTGCCTGGCCTTGGGATCGTTTTGAGCATGCGAGCGGAGCATGCATTATTAGACTGGATCCCAGCCAACAGTCGTTTGTGTGCAGTTCCGTTGAACGAATCTGTACGCGTTAACAACAGTCTACTGGGAATTCCTTGCGTGTTCATCATATCTGTGTATGCGACCTCTGATTGCAACTCCTCTGAAGCGAAAGAGGAATTCTACAAAGTAATTTGGATTACCTCGAGGTGTTCGTTACTGATGATTTCAACGCCCAGATGGGTACCTAGAGGAGAAGAGCTGCACATCACAGACTCCTTTTCTGTCTCAGTCGATCGTACGACATTGAAAATCTCATCTAGGTTTGTTCTGATCACAGAATGCTTGTGGCGAACATCAGTTTTGCCATTAAAACTGAAATCGGCTCACCTGGCACCCCATCTTGGTCCTCACAGCTTTGGACTCTGATTGGTCACATTGCCATCGGTCACCGGTATAACGGATTAACCGAGGATTGTCTATTATTGTGGTCCACACATGTTGGCTCAGTCCATGCTTTGGTCCTAGTCTCAGTCCATGATCAAACCAGTACAAAGGCCACTTTCCAGCGCATCTGATTCTGGACAATAAACACCGATTACACTACCAATCGGAACTCACAGTGCGGTTGTCGTCTCACCGAAATGCCCAAGATCCGAGCAAAAACCAGAAACAGATCAAGGAATCGCTGCACACAGCGGCAAGTGTAATTTAGGGATTCTTCCTACATCAACCTCGAAAACGATGGACATCCTCGACTACAATTACGCTCTTGGATGCACAATGATCCATACCCTGGATGGAATGTACAATTAGACTTACAAATCCCTGGATATTCAGCGGACCAAGAGTATGAGGAACGATCGTAAGTAGAGGTGGAAAAGGGAAGGCAGGGGAATAGAATAAACTGCAGCTATTGGCAACAGTCCCAAGCTTTACCGGTTGATTAGGAATACTAGTCCGCGAAAGCCGAGCGTAATCGAAGTGATTAAGAAATCCAACGTCATAATGATTCACTCTGAAAACCGCCGAGTGGGGCGTTGAGCAGGACACCATTTTACAAGATCACATATAGCTCCTTGGACAATAGCATCGACATTTGAAGATGCGGGTACATTGTTCATGTAGTCACATAAGTTTCTGTCACTAGTGGATTGATGGTTTAAGCCTGGCAAATTTGGAATCTACTCAAAAAGTCAATAGGAATTAGTGAAATCTGACAATTTTGCTACGTGACCTTTCGTGTACCTAAGCTGAATGACAAACAACTGGTTGAAACTCTACTGAATATTGGTCAGGTTTTGGAAAATACAGTCAACATCAAAAGGGTTGTAAAATCACAGCATCTGTTTTTTTCTCCACAGGCTGATAATACCCGATACCAGTTATTGGTCTGTTGTCGCTGAAAGACCTAGAATAATTGTGGATAACTCCTATTTCCATTGTTTCTTCCTGGTTGATACGTTTTGCTTCTTAGTAAGTATGGGATAAGTGTGCATGAATAAATAATTCTGCTAACTTATGTAGAGGTCTACAGTGGGTTAGAACAGACTATGGCAACCATAGACACTGAAACTCAGTTTCATTTTGTTAATTAACTTCACGTTAGCTCCTATTCTCCTACCGAGACTCTGCATCGTTTGATGCACCCTATTCGATTTCGTGTGCTGTACCTGGTGCGAACTTGACAGTCCGGAACTGAGCCATTTCGGTTAACCGGTCGGCTCGATCGATCGCCGCGAGAGACTACACCCAGTCAAGGTTAGTCGCTGCCATAAGATCATGCCTGCTGCTTTCCCCGCCATATCATGAAGCAATGCACTAATGATGTATGAAGGTGCGGTACTATGGTATGTGTTTGTGTGTAGCGCTTGTTACCTTGGACCTATCGGAGCTTCATTTTAACCGACCAATCAGGTGGTATTTGCGGTTGGCCGTATCTTCCCGAATTATTGTACTTTTCGGCCGAATTATTGCATCCTAGGTCCGAATGATCATGACGTTAGCCCAAAATAATGCGAGAACCCATATATATTCAGGATGGGCATTGCTGGCAGCTTGGATGGATCGCTTGAATTGGTTTCCTAGTGCTTTTCACACGAGGATCTGCCACCTTTCCTGCAAATCGGTGCAATCACGGGTTTACATCAGTCTTTAGTAATCTCTTCCTTTACCCAGGTGTTTGGTTAACTTCGATGTCAAAATTTCGTCACCATCCTTGAAGAAGGATGGCAACACTCCTTTTGATCCAAATGCCCTAGGCCTTTTAAGAAAACCCATTTCCTTTATGACTTCCAATTAGAATCTAGGAAGGCCCACTGTGGCCGTGGCCCAAATAAACTGTTCCTTAAAGTACTTTGCCCAACACTGCACCCGGCGGTTTTCAGAGTTAATCGCTATGCGGTCGGATTCTTTAGTCATCTCGATTACGCTCGGCTTTCACGGACTAGCATTGCTAATCAGCCGGTTGAGATTGGAACTGTTGCCAATAGCTGGAGCCTTTTCTGTTTCCCTAACCACCGGAGCTCAATTTCTTTCTCGGCTTTCTTCTCTTGTGGATCCCACCATTCTAGGCAAGGATCTGCAGTCCATTGGCTTCGGAGGTAGTATACATCCTGCACTCTCCAGTAGTCAGCAGGAAGGGAAACATCTTTTGTTGGACATGTTGCCCCTGAAAATTATTGTGACAGTTTGTCCGCTCATTGGTTCTCCGAAATTTGTGACATTCAGACTATGTTTACTTGCCTAGGTGCAGTAGCGTGATTCTTAATTTGGAAATTCTGGTTATAGAGTCTGGGCTTCATGCCCTGGTCAAGGGCAATTCATGTAGGCCGCGCTCCCGTCGTTCGAGTGGGTTAGCTGCTTTCAGTTGAAATTTCAGATAAGGGACACCATTCACTAAAATTAAGTAACTAAATTTTTAAGTGAATTATATGTATGGCTGGACTTTATTCACCACGAAAAGTGCGAGAATCTGTTTCGTTTTGACCACCAAGTAGGGCGCAATCGTCAGAGGAGTGTTCACATAGTTCTCCAGTGAAATGGCAGATCGCTTATTTTCCATTTAATTTGATTCAGTAAACAAAGTTAAACTAGCCTCATAGATGCCTCGATGAATGTCCGCTGATCACCGTTCATTCTGCTGGGTCATATTTTTATTACGGTTTGGAGCTCTCAGAGTTAAATGTTCACTATCCGATCAATCTCTGCATTTCTTCTCAACTGTTTTTTGTTCCAAACAATGCTTCCGTTACATTTTAATACTCTATAAGCTGAATGCATGTAGTTCACTTGCCGCGATTCGGGCAACTGAATCGAACAATTTATGATACAACTCACTGTTTTACTTGCTAACCCGAATCCGATTAGTGTAGTCTTAAAATCTCAAAAATATTTCCAATTTAGTTTCCGTTTGTCTGTAACACTAGAAGCCCAAATAAGGATAAAGCGAGATATTTTTGTTTTCTCTTTGGGTTAAGCAATGCCATTTCAGTGAGATCCCGTCTTGTCAACGATACATTGCGTAATCTGATGAGTGAATGTTGTATTTTCAGATCCTTGTGCTTTATTGGTAACTTTAAGAGACCTTTAAACTATACAGGTTATTGCGACTGACTAACAGAATGTAGTTCTGATTACACACCAGAAATCTCCTTTTGTGGTGCGAGACCAGTGGATCGGTAGGAAAGCATTTATCCTAGATTTCTAGTACTTACCCTTTCTCCTAGCCGAATGAAAGAGGAAGAAACCCGGCACCCTCGGTTACTCCTACCATTCCTCATTGATAGTCTCTGGTTTTGGACGTGATACTTTGACCGGATTTTGTTTGCGTTGCGTTGCGTTGCGTTACGACCTATCTGCCAGTTTGTTCGCTTTTCGCTTAAAAAATCAATTTGTACCACCGTGAAAGCCAACTATATCCCATCTGCGCGGGTTTGTCTATGTGAGTGACTTACTATGCATTCAGTTGGTAATACTACTGAATAAGGTAGGTTTGCAGACAATGCAAACATTGGTTCATGACCAAGGGTTATGTGATTTCTAGTGGACGGACAAAATTCGGACGTATCTCATTTAAAGTTATTCAACTTCCATTTTGTCTGTGCGTTCTTCCACTCGCCGAACAATCCACTGTTGGATCCGCTTAACGCATCCTAGGCACAATCCGCATCGATCAACAGTGTCACTACATTCGGTAATATATCTCTGGGCCCATGTGCCCACGCACATACTAATGAGTGCACACACACACGCACACACACGTACACAGGTGTGCAAATTCCAGGCGATTCTGCACACACACACACACATACGAGAACGACTGTGAGCGCGAAGTTGGATTTCTTGTACACGTCGCGGCGTCCACAACGTGGCCGAGTTGTTGGACAGCAACTATGCCTCGGCGGCGTGTATGGATTTTTTCCCCGTCATTCTCTCGCTCGGCCGCTAGTTTTTCCTTTCTCCCTTTCGGCATGTGCTTGTCTACAGGCTCGTTCGATACATTCAGACCGCTGTTGCTGTCTGAAACCGGTTCCATTCGTGGGGTTTTATCGCAGACCACGTTCAATACCGAGTAAAGACGCATCGAAAGTCGCGCGCCCTGTCCCTCTCGTATTCTTCAAATTGGTCACAAACCGGCTTTTGATGGGTCAATTTGACCGTCTACGTATTTGTGTTTGGACTGTTCAAGTTAGACAATCTTTCGCTGGTGTATCTGTAACTTTGGCAACCACATGCATTTCACTTAGTTACTATAATACAATCTTCCATTAAATCTGAATTTGGCTGTAATCAGAATTTCTTAACTCGGTAGGAAAGACACCGCGTCAAGCGTATACTTGTCTGTCTACTGGAAGTTCATGATTAATATGGGAATATTATACACAATGCATCATCATTCCGGTAGCAAATCTGTTGCACTTGAAATAAATTATCAAGGGTTGAAAGCTAGTTTTGTTTAAAAACAGAGGAACGGAAAACTATATGGAAATTTGCCAGTCCAACACGAGCTAACTGCCATTGTCCTGCAGCTTTCAGTGTACGAAAATGATGACACTTCATGCCGATATTTTTTCGCAAAGTTGCTTTCAAAACCCAAAGCCGAATGTGATTGCGCATGGACCTAGTTTTGAAGAACAACCCCTTCGTCGAGAAAGTCTGTTGCTTCAGTTGTAACGGCCTAGGGGCTCTTACCCCAGAAACCAGGGAAGTATTATAAATTTTTTAGCAGTGCATGTGATCTGTAACGAAAACTATAGCCTCAAAAGTTTCTGGGGCCATGGTGTGAACAGGTTATGGGAGTATCACACGATGAAATGTGACACCTATGCATTACAATGTGAATCACTTTTGGAACCTCAAAAATAGTAAGTCGGAAAGGGACTCTCGCGCCGGATTAAAGAGAGTCAGAAAGGTGATCGATACTCAGCAACTGTTGTTCGTTAATAAAACAACTGTCAGAAGTTACAATGAGGGAATAAAAAGGGTCAAATGAGGAACCAATAGTCCACGAACAACAAAACATTCGTATCAAAATGGGAAACAATTATCATTCGAATTGTAGACATTATACTTAGCTACATTTTTGTTCCTTTAATGATTAATGTAAAGGCAACTGAACTCAACGGTGCTCAAAAAAGCCAGAAGCGAAGGGGCTAATATCTTCCAAAACTGCAGCACATAAGCTGACATCAAAACAGAGAATAAGGAAGAAAGATCTTTATATATATATATATATATATATATATCACAATATGGAGAAGAATGCAGTGTTAATTGTTTTCCCGAACGAGGGAAAATCGGTTGGCGATCGCCACAGCAGCATTGGCACCTCGCAACACCTCAGATTTATGTCAACAGCACCCAATGGTTAATTCTATCAAAATATCGTCTAAGTGCTTTAGTCGGAAGTTGCGCTGCAAGATTTGTTCTAGATTTTTCTATTCCATACTTGGAGCATGAGTGTAGTGGAAGGGGTATGCCCCATATGCAGTAGTGTCCACCCCTCAAAGGGAGAGACCGGCAACCATGGCCCTGAAACCGGGAGTGCCGCAGAACCACTTAAGATCTTACTAGGTCCGAGTAGTGACGCGACGGGCGACAGTGGGTTGCCGCTTACTAGCAAAGTGACGGTCGGATCCAGGGCTTGAATCTTTGAACGCTTTGGTGACAGATGCAGTCCAATTGACCACCTCGGTTAGGATGTTGTGATCATCCCCCTGGGATTCAATCGGAAGTTCTTCATCGAGTTCGTCATCTCCGTTAGAGCAACGCGAAATCACACCACACACCTCAGTTTCGCCAACGTTTTCACGGTACTAAAATAAATACTGCTCTGGGCGGTCTTTATTCGTCTCTTCCTTGTGTGATTTTCTGGACGCCCGTCAGACGATCATAGATATCAGAAGTCTAGTGGTTTAAGTCCATTCATCCTTCTCGTCTCCCTCCTACATTGTTTGGGAGAATCGTGCCTACGTCGATCAATGAAGCGCGGTGCAAATAACAAAAGTATGTTTTCCAGGTGGAGATACTGAGCTGACAATAATAATTAGCACGATACTTCCCTCTCCTGTAGCGCGTGTTCCCCAGAAAGAGTCAACCTCTTGAATGATCAAATTGTCCGGATCCTAAATCCTGTCTCTTTCAGAAGGTCGAACACCTTTTATAACGGATAAAACGGGTTTCGTGGCTGGTACCTCGGATGAGCCGGTTATACAAACGATTGGAATATGTGGTCACTCAGCAATAATGCACACGGAGCAGCTTGAACGGAATTCTATTTCCATTCTAGTGCAGCATTCATGATTTAAAATGCATGTGGCAGCTGATAATACGCCCAAGTATAATCCTCATCGGACGGGAGCAGGTTTTCTGCATGCGTTTGGGCGTCCATCCTTCGTACTGGTGAGACGTTAATATCTTTCCTTTGTACCGAGAATAATAATCACACTGTCAAGTGATAACACTTAGAACAAGTAAATCGGCTGTTATGGATAGTACTGAAAAACTCATCAACCAAGGTGGACATATATCGAAATCGAGATTCCCCATTTAAGGGTAGATTTTACAAGCAAACAGCTTTCGTAATGCAAAACATGCAGTCCGAAAGTTAAAACATTCGTCTGTATTTACAGTTTGTCAAAATGAAAGAGAACAAAATGAAAAATAAAAAAAATAATTATTCTCGCATTAAAGAAATGTTGTGTAGAACAGCAAAACTGCGATATCCCGAGAACAGTGAGCACAATATGTGAGGCACTTCGCAATCGCTGCTATTGGTTTGTTCATGATGTGACACCGGCTACAATGCCACCTGTCCTAAATAGCTGAAAGATGCAAATGAATTGTACCAACCTACCTGCAATCAGTTTACGGGTCAGCATTCTACACCAGTACACTGGTCACAATTCCCCACTAGGTTGATTAGCTTTGCGGTGGGAATTTTTGTGGAACAAGAAAGAAAGTAATCATTTTGGAGTTTTATCAGTTTAGCATGACCAGCCATGTTTTCATCTCAGTTCTTTCCCCCAATTTGGAACATTAGGGTTAAAAACTGAAGGCAGTGACTTACGATTTCTATGAAATAGGGCATTGTAATAATAGTATTCATGATCACAGTGATTATAAGCATCCAAAATTCCGTTAGATATTGATCGCATTATGCATGGTAGTGATGCATGGAGGAAATACCGAAGATTCGTAATCAGTAAAACAAGGACAAGAGTACGCAAACGGAAATAGCTCTGATGGTCCGTAATCAAATCAACACGTGCAGGATTGTACTTCCCACAAATTCTGGATCCACGGATGCAGAAGAACACAACACAGATGCATAAACAGAGTTTGGGATTTTTCAATGCATGGAATATTTGCATGTCATTGGTGGAAAAAATAAAACTGTTCATTTAGTCATCACTGCATAAATATACATCCCTTGGACGAGGCAAAACAGGCTAGTCTTTGACCAATCCCATAAGATTTTCTCCCGGAATTTAGCTCCACGTCAGTGTCGTCTAATATCAGCTTGCAGCCTGTTGAGAGAAAAATTCTGTATTAGGGAGGTAGAGGCGGGGAGAATCGCGCCGTGAAATGAATTTTCCGCTTGTGTTCGGAATACTGGGATGGCATTTTGATTATGCGAGATTGTCATCCGTTAATCGAACTTGGATCATTATGTAATCAGTGAGTTTAAAATGTAGTCAAAATTCAGTTTGTGATCCCGTCAATGAAGAAATCATTCTCTTTTCCAACAAACAATAAGTTGCTTTTATTGCTCGCTGAAATGATGCGATCAGTAGATCGAAATTCACAACGCATGCAAACTGGAGATTCACACGTTTTCAGCTTCATGCTTCGGATTGTCACACAACTGAGGGAAATTGCGATTCAGAAACCGGAAGTTCGTGAGAGACACGATTTTTGTTATAGGATTGGTTGCCAAAGCAATCGTGCGAAGATGAGTGTGAAGGCAATATCGGTTTGAATGGTGGGATGCATGAGATTGAACTTCTAAATCCTGGTCAACGCATACACGCCGACGTGCGACTAGAGTAGGGAATTTCGAATGAAATATTTTGTCTCAAATAAGTGACAGCTTGGCAAACAGTTCATGTACACAATATTAGTTGTTTCGATGAATTGAAAACCATAGCTTTCTAAACTGTACAACAAACCTGAATCAAGTTCAAAGGTGCAAATATGACATGAATGTGGCTTTTTCCGCCTACTATACGTGACGGGCGGAGTTTCGTCGTTGCTAAGCTGCTTCAAAAGCTGTGTCCTGGCGAATACGTGATCCGATTTTAGGACTCTAAGGCATAAGAAAATAAAACTCTTATCTCGTTCAGTTTTCGCCTGTTTAGCATGACCCAAACCGTACACGTGGACCTGTACCATTTTGCGAAGTCAGCAGCTGAATGTCTACATATAGTGATTATCCGTTGTCCCTTGCTTTCTAGCAAACAATGGATCAGACGCAAACACTTTGGAGCTTTTGCTGCAAAAAACATTTTAAGTCATTTTTCCGTGTATTTCATCATATCCGTGATTCAGTGTAATGTAAAATTATTGACATCTGTAAACCCATTTTGGTGGGAAATGTCTGAGGTTTTTATACAAAAATCTTCATTGTCAGTAATCCCTTGCCTAACGCGACGTATTTCCGCGAGCGTTTAACTCGAGAAAGATGGCACGTTTTACCAGGCCATTTGTATGCACTCGTCCTCGATAGGATCAAAAGCGACTGATCACCGGTAGGATATTTGTGCCCCAGAAATAGTTGATCATTACAACACGACAGCAAAAACACTTTCCCTATCTAGGACTTGTGTATTTTCCTTAAAAAACAGGTAAATGCTGACTTTCTGATGCATCGCGCTGTTCTGGTAAACAGTACAGTAGACTAACTTACACACCGGAAAGTAACCAATGACCCCAACGGGATTCAGATCGCTTGCATGAACTGTTTGCCAAGCTGTCACTTATTTGAGACAAAATATTTCATTCGAAATTCCCTACTCTAGTCGCACGTCGGCGTGTATGCGTTGACCAGGATTTAGAAGTTCAATCTCATGCATCCCACCATTCAAACCGATATTGCCTTCACACTCATCTTCGCACGATTGCTTTGGCAACCAATCCTATAACAAAAATCGTGTCTCTCACGAACTTCCGGTTTCTGAATCGCAATTTCCCTCAGTTGTGTGACAATCCGAAGCATGAAGCTGAAAACGTGTGAATCTCCAGTTTGCATGCGTTGTGAATTTCGATCTACTGATCGCATCATTTCAGCGAGCAATAAAAGCAACTTATTGTTTGTTGGAAAAGAGAATGATTTCTTCATTGACGGGATCACAAACTGAATTTTGACTACATTTTAAACTCACTGATTACATAATGATCCAAGTTCGATTAACGGATGACAATCTCGCATAATCAAAATGCCATCCCAGTATTCCGAACACAAGCGGAAAATTCATTTCACGGCGCGATTCTCCCCGCCTCTACCTCCCTAATACAGAATTTTTCTCTCAACAGGCTGCAAGCTGATATTAGACGACACTGACGTGGAGCTAAATTCCGGGAGAAAATCTTATGGGATTGGTCAAAGACTAGCCTGTTTTGCCTCGTCCAAGGGATGTATATTTATGCAGTGATGACTAAATGAACAGTTTTATTTTTTCCACCAATGACATGCAAATATTCCATGCATTGAAAAATCCCAAACTCTGTTTATGCATCTGTGTTGTGTTCTTCTGCATCCGTGGATCCAGAATTTGTGGGAAGTACAATCCTGCACGTGTTGATTTGATTACGGACCATCAGAGCTATTCCTATATACCGCGGATAACAGTCCAGCTGTGGATATTTGTAATTTCTCATCTTTTAACATTCCCAGTGCTTTTTATGTTGTTTATATTTGAATGAACCTTTTCTGAATTTCATATGAATCCCGTTGAACTTTAGAACTTGGAAGGCGTAGCAACCGCTCAGCGGTGCAGAAGAGGCATTTCTTACTCCACGAATCAAAATGTAATGCGTACCACATATTCGTGAACAACATCAGGCAATGTTCTGTGTTACAAACACCGACGCACCAGGTCTATTCAACGCCCGATATTGTAGTCGGACTGAACCTGCTGTAGCTTCGCCAGACTAACGTTCACCTAGCAGTAATGTGCATTCCATGACCCAGCATTGACAGGCAACGAAACGAGTGAAATTTATATGACCAGAAACATTACCTACGAATCGACCGCCTTTACAGTTCGTAACCCCAAGAATATTGTCATTCAAGTCACATCCAAAACGTTTGGTACTTGAGTTAAGAGCAGTACTGATCATCCGTTACTTGTATTTTACTGCTCCCGGTTACCACTCTCGATGGACACTCCAGACTGTCCAGTTGTCTGTTTCTTGTAATTGATTTGGACATTTCTTTCATTGGTTTGAAGCGTGGAGGTTGTCTCTACTTCATTGGATTTTGCTTCTGACTGTTATCAATGTTGTTTTCGACGTCTGATTCCCGACCGTTCCAAACAGCTGGTTGTGTTTTCATAAACCTTCACATTCTCGCTCTCGGAATTCGTGAACAGGTGAGGAACATTTTGGATGGATTTTGTGGCACCTATTAACCACGATTAGTCGGTCAGTTTGAGCGTCACTTGTTGTGACTCTTTTGAGAGAGACTTGATACCAATCTTCTCGGAATTGGCCGCAGTGCTCTGATGCCATTCGAGGAAATCCATCGTGTTTCCTTTGTTATTTTGCACCTGATGTGCTATACATGATCTTTTGACTGATTTTTGCAAACTCCGTTTTGTGAATATTCCACCAACTGATGGTATGCAATTTGGCGTTAAACTGACATCAGTTCATATTTGTTGTTTTCCGTCGAAGCGTTTCGTTTATTATTTTTCTAATCCCTGCGAATTTTCTCCTTGCCGGACTGCGACATGTTGGGTTTTCCCCCAATATGAGCACATTTTTATAGTTCCTTTTGGAATTTTCGTGACCGACATAGGCATCTGTCAAAGCAAATATTCGTTAAACACTGTTGTCTTCAAATGTGAACCGGTCATTTTCTTTTTCTCCCTATGGTCTTCTGGCTTTTCTTAATTCACGAACGTGGTTGTCATGTCTGCCGTCCTCTCCTGTTAAGCAAAGCGCCATTTTCGAAATAATTTGGGAAACCAACTTTGTTTTATGTAAGTCGCGTTATTTCCCCGAATTTTCATCAACCAAGTGAAGAAATTTCGATTCCATGGTATTTCACTTTGTGCTACAAAAAAAAACGTAGTCATGTTGCCTCTTTTCTCCCGAGTTACAATCCTCATGTATTTGCATTCAATGAATCGTGGCATTTTCGGCGTTGAATTTGTTACTCGCCTTACGTGTTGGTGATTATAGATAAAAGATCGTCGATTCCCTATTGTTAGATTCGGTACTGACTCTTTATACAAAGTTTCCACACAAACCTGTGAATGGATTGCATGAACTATGTCATCATTACCTGGCGACATATTCCCAATAATAATCGTAGTCCACCATCCACAAAACATCAAACTTTCAGTTCTAAGGTTACCTACTCTCGATGGCCGGAATAACGTTGCTAAACATTTTTCCATGCCAGTTTTAGCATTACTGTACTGCGAAAAATATTTGTGCCCGCAGTGTACCGTGCTGATTTGTCACGGATAACTCAAGTCGTTTATGTTTCATTCGAATCATCGTTGCGATAAAAGAACATCATGGGCGAAGTCTCTATCTCTCTGAAAATGGAAGTAATAAATGTGATATAGCGAGGCATTTTTCACGGTTTAAGAGTCTCCCATCATAGGCCAAGCAAACGGTACTGACCTGAATAAGGCCGAGGAACCAAAACCTACCAACTTTTCGTTCGTGGTGCGGGCTGAAAAACCAATTCGTTCGGAAGACAAAATAATAGTTTGGATAACCTGACCATTGAAGCAACTCCCGTTGCCAAATAATGCTTTTTCACACGGCTTTTAGAGTGGACGCTAAACCCCCGTTAGTGTGTGGATTTTAAATCGTGCATACTAGTCACACTGATAATTGTTTTTTTTTCTGTTGCCCATACACATCTACCCCAATCCAAGAATTCCGACCCGTGATCCAAAACTCTTAGACCGTAAGAAGTCCTCAATTCCATCACCTTTGTTTGTTCCTCTATAAGGGGTTGGATTTCGCGACCTTTTTCTATAAAGCTTGGCTATCTCTTTTTGTCTCTAATGTATTGTTCTAGATAAAGTGTCGATTTTATATTTCCTAACTTGTTTGTTGATTATACTCAGTTGATTATACACTGAACTGACTTTCCAAACGCGGTCTAGCTTAAGCTCGATCCAGGAAAGAATTGATATTCACCATTCGCATAAACAAATATGAATGTTATAAGCCAGAAAGCACTTTGATGAACGTGTGGATTATTGAGTAGGCACGAGGGACTTCGGTGCAAGTGATCGTTCCAGAAGAGGGTATTTAAGACAAATCCTTGATAGCCAGGAGGCTGGGGAATATCTACAAGCACTGGTAGGTGCATAAAGATTGCTATCGTCCTGGGATCGTTAAACACAGTTCAGAGGATTTTTTGGAAGACGGGGGAATTGATAAAGTGATACAAAATTCAGGCATTGGATATGAGAAATTTTTACAGAGAGGAAGTGAGGACATGAAACAAAAAGTTTGGTGTCTGATTTTTGTGTCCGTTCAGGTGAAGCTGTGACCCAGCATTATACCCCGAGATTGTTTCCGGAATCTAAGTGTTTCGCCTATTCCCCCAAAATCCCCAGAATGTAACTGGAAAGGAATGAACAAAGAAAGTTCTGCTATCGGCTAACAGATACAGAGTACGAGAAGCTTGATCAGTGATCTGCCTACGGTCGTTTGCGGTGAACGTCATCAAGTGTAGGCCTTTACAGCTAACAAAATCTGCGAAGAATACACGTCAGAGAGTAAAAATGTCAGAAAGTTTTCTATCGGCGAGGAAGTTATCAGAAGGTTGACTTCATTTAATTTTTCTGGAAATAGCCAAAAAGCGCGCTTATAACTCAGAGTACTTCCATCTTCGTTAGCCCCGAGAATAATGTTACGGAGAAGCAAATGGTTTTTTATTTGATTCCTCTGTAATGTTAAAATCCGGAACAGTTCGGAAGACAAGATAAATTGGTGAAGCTTATCCGAAATAAGTTTTGGGCCTACAACTCCGTTATGTAATGCTTAAGTGGGTTGTGTGCATTTGACAGAATGTCACATAAGGAGCCTGTCGATTACCCAAGTTCATTGAGTACCCAAGTTTGCCAAGACCACAGGCTGCTTCTGACGAACACAAACTTTTGACATAAAAAGCGATAGGAACCAACCCGTTTCACTTTTTCGTATTCACAACAATGGGCTCACGATGGTCCTGTTGCTATGGGTTATCCAGGTTATGAACCAATCGAGGATTGTTGATCCTCAACTTTGGACTTAGATCATACTTCGGACCACACTTGTTTTGTCTGTACCTAGCCTGTGATCGCACCAACCCAAAAATCACTCTTCTTTCAAAAATGTTTCTAAACCGTAACTGATGACTTCAGTTTCATTCGGAGCTCTCAAATCAGTTATCATCCCACCCAAACGCCTGAAATCCCAACTAATATAGGGAGTAGATCAAAGAAACGTACACTGTGCCATGATAGTCATCCAAGACACCAGTCTACCTGAGCTTCAGAAAGGTAGATAGTCTCACCCCAAATTGCTCCGTCAGATGTTCGCAGATTAGTCCCCCCGGATGGCACATCACATGTGACGCGTAAATCTCCTGAGAAATCAAGTCACTAGGAAACTGAGAAATGACCGTGACCAGTATTGGATCGGGAAGTCAAGGCTGCGGCTGACGGCAAAGATGCCAAACTTTGCCTGCTGATTAGCAGTACTGACCCACGAAAGCCAAGTGTAAACGACATGATCAAGGCCAACTAACTCACAGTCATAAGCTTTATTTGAAGCATTGAGTAAAGCGATTTATTGATCCCACTGCCTAATTGGGCCTTCCACATATGTCTGTAAATGAAGCAACGTAGCTATATGTCAGTCCTCCACTGGAAACGGAGCTCGTCAGTAAGACAGATTTTCTTGAAAGTTGCAAGACTGTTGGACCTGATGAGCTGTCTGCTTCCTTTTTTCAAAGGTAATGCGAAAGTGTTAACGTCGGCTTTACTAAACTTCTTCTGATCAATCCGGGGAATGGAAAGGATTTCTAAGGATTGGTGCTAACCGGTGTTCGTACCGATTTGCAGGAAGGACTATTCTTAGAACAGAAGCACACCTTTCGCATATCCACGATCGCTGTCTTTCTTGATCTGGAAGTGGTGTTTGACCCAACTGGTAGTACAGTGCCGCGGCATTGCCTTTCATTACTGGACGTTGCAGTGGAATTTTTTCCACTAATCTTGTCTTCGTATGCGAACAACGGATGGTGATTTCGTGCTTACGACAATCTTTCAGTTGATTTTGCTACAACAGATGGTGTTCTTCAGGGTGAATTTTCCATCCTCAGAGTGTAAAATACTGTTCATGGGTGGATGATCTCTGGGTGAGTAGAAAGAATCAGCTACTAGGGTAGCTGTATCTTAACTAATGGCCTTATATCGGAAATAGTGTCTTCGCGCACACAAAAGGCTCCATTGGCATTCCCTGATTAGATGTATCTATAGCGTTAGCGTGACATCTAATCGACGATCAAAGTTCGAGCATACACATTAAGGGTGACGTCGGGGCTGTTATGTCGGCTCAGCAAAGACGCATTTGTCGACAGAAAATGGGTGGAAACCGATGTCTTAATATCGTTGCTAAAGTACTGTTGTGAAATTGTATTAGCAATACTGATGTTAGGTTTAGGGCAGTTGTCCGCAGAGTGACATTGACTTTCAGTTCAGTTCAGTTGGCCCAAGGGAGAAACGATCCAAAAAGCCAAACGAGCATCCAGAGTTCCTCGAATGGTGTACACAAAAAATTGCACTCATCTTTTCGAGGATTAAGATGGCGGGACCATGTAAAATACACTCCCGCAAATCAGTTTCTTCCTCATGCACTTTTCCAGAGGCAGATAACTGCTATGAAATAAGTTGGTGAATCCATGATCTGAGGATCCAGTTCGGTTACTGATTTCCGGTCCATGAGTTCTTCTAACGCCTTGGTTGATGACTATAGGCAATAAGGTTAAATGCCACAGTAAGTGGCATTCTTGCATTCGAAATGCTTGCGATTTTCTACTTTCGTTCTATTTTTTGACCTTTCGACATTTTTTCACTTTAGCTCGACCGTGCAAGAAACAAGCCAAAGTAAGTGCACATTAGCGCAAGGCGAATGGTCGTACAAACTGAAATGAATTGAGCTGTACTGGTATGTAGAACATAGTTTCCTAAGTAACCGCTCATCCAACATTTACAGTAATGACGATATAATCATCCGGAACTGGATCAAGAAATAAACATGTCGTTGAACACGTGATTAAATCTCATTAATTAAAATCTGTCAAGGCTGAGTGAGAATACGGTGAATTGGTAAACCCCTAAGTTTGACCGACTGAATGAATGAATATGATTTGTGTTCGTGCATAGCTTCCTATACTTGCATACGTGCGTGTGTGCGCCTAAGTGTGATAGATCCTTCTGGATGAAGCCTTCGATTAAACTTGACTGAATAATTTTACAGCATACATTTCGATTGAATTACAACCCAAACATCACCATCATCCTTTTTAAGCTGAGTGACGTGCATATTCATGCGCAGAAAGAGAAAGTGGAAAATTGTCTCGGAAACGACACGAAAGATGTAGAATTCATACTCGATTCACTTACAAGACAACATTGTGTTCCTAGGGAGGGTGGTGTGGAATTTGTCCTCCTGTTCATTTCCTGATGTTTGTTAGTAAAAGCCTAGTTGAAGTGAAAATACTGCCCCAAGAGGATCTCAAGAGTCATACGTGAATGCCGAAATTATTGACCGACGAACTCCGTTCCACTGGTGATTGCTTTCTCGAAATGTTTCGGTAGTTAACGGCTTAAGGCCAACAGCGAGATCAAGCGTCCTCCGAATTCAGAGCTAGCGCTTACGTGCATACGTATATATACATACATGAGTACATGCATGCATACAATGCAGTTAGTCACATTAGTTCCACAGCTTCTCCAACTGCGCCCCAATTGGTTCGGATCAGTTTTTTCAAACTTGTCCGTCTCCAACAGTATTCGGGAACAGTATTTTATTTTTATGAGTTCGGTTACCTGGAGTCAAAATTTAGCTACGGATTATTTTGGCACTGGATCCTTGTATGCTGGATTCGTGTCATGCATTTCCACGCTCGGCAGCCCAGAAGTGTTTACAGTCCTTTTTTATGACATGCCTCACGCGTGCGTTTAGTGCGAGGGGCAAGCTCCATGACCACTGGTGCCCACTACAAAGGGGAGAGAGGCACCGGGGAACCGTGACTCTGAAATTTGGAGTGACATAGGTCTCATTAGGTCATCACTGGTAATCAGAAAGGCGGGACTCAGTTGCCGTCTGCCTTCAAAGTGACCAGTAGCGGATCTGAAGTTCGAACCTTTGAACTTTTTGATGACAAAAGTTTAATCCGTTTGACCACCGCCAGTCCGTAGAGTATGATAAGTACAAACGTCTTGACCAATACAAAACTCCTTGAAAATTCCCACTGGAAACACTGAGAAAACCCGAGTTGGCGACCAAGCCCGTTTTCAGTGATTCGTACTCCTATCATTACATCAAAACACATCAGCAAAAATTGTAATAGGGATTGGATAAATTAGATAAAATCTCTCCTGACCCACCGTCCGTCCCGATGGAAATATTTAACCATAAAACAATTCGCACAACACGTTCTTCTGCATTCCGGTTTTTCATGTAACACCACAAATCCACTCCCTATCCATATTTTTAGCTGACCAATCCAATCCCACCTAAAATTTTTCGCAATATATTGTGACATAATGTCTTGAGTATGAATCAATGAAAATGAGCATGTTTGCCAATTATAAAACGGTCATTCATCATAATTTTCTATTCCATATAGTTCACGCAGTTATGTCCAAGACATATTATACTTGTTTACACAAGCTCAAGTTTATGCTCCTGTGCACCTCAGTTGAGCCCGAGAGATCAATAGAAAACTCAGCTATACCAATGAATGTTTAAAAATTGTTAATACTTTTCGTTCGGTGCAAAAATATATTTTTACATGTTAACCGTTATCTGTTTCGTTATGCTCCAATGTTTTCGGGAAGGAATCGATTTGTCCAATTTCACAGACATTTTTCCCTAGTAGGAAATCGCAACGAGTGGCAATGCCTACAGCGAATGATCAATTGTTACGGTTCATTTGCCTAATTTACGTAACCTCTAGGCATGCACGTTGCACAATAGTCAATCGATATTTAATTCTGATCAACGCAAGATTCGGAATGGGTGTGCGCCCGCGCGCACCTTCAGGGGGCAGTAATGGTCTTTGCTAAACAACGATTTATCCGAAGGGGGGCAGTACTGCATCAGTTTTATCGCTGTATCACTGCTGGTATTCGATCGTCCATCGCCTATACCATTGCCTATACCCGGCGTCGTGCCTTGCGGCGGACTTGATCGGTTTGATGCGACCCGGCTTGGGCCGGCACGACAAACCCAGCACCACGATCCAATTCAAAATCATTGGGCAGTGGCCAGTTCGTTGTCCCGGAAAAGTACACCGAATCGGTTGGTTTGGTTTACAAAACTGCATAAACATGCACATACTCAGCAATCATTGTGTTCATGTCTCGTGCAGTCAACAGGGCTAGCTCCAAATCCCTCCGCACCAATACATAGATTCTTGACACAGTCTGCCGGGGTGATTTCGGGACCCAATAATCTTTCAATTGCACCATAGTAGGCATGGGCCCTGGTTCAAGTTTCCTGTCGTCGAATACGATCTGACGATCTGTCCAATATCGTGACGTCCCTCGGGTTCTATTCTGTCCTAGGTCACGGGTCCCTGATCATTTTGCGCCTGTATGTCCGTATTTGTGCAAGAATGACTGCCCATGAATGAGATGTTTAGCCATTCTTAACGAATATCCAAGTGCCAGTTACGCTGTTAACTTGTCCCCCGTCGGCCACGTGGGCACACACACACATACACAACACGTACCTAAATTCATACACGCAGGGACAGGTTTCTTTTCAAGACGAAAATTTTGGTCTACTGCCGCCTCCATCCACCCAGAAGTAATGGTAATAATCCCATTTGTTTTCTTTTTTATTTGTTTGTGTGCACACAAAGTTTTTTTTAACTCTGCCCACCTACACTTTCTCTGGCGTTCATTCGTTTCATCTGACGTTCTTCAGGTAGGTGTAGGCCAGGACGTATTTTCTTCGTCCGAGAACTAGATCATCATTATGTTCTGCACAAAGCACCGAACCACGTCGTTCAACCGGCATCCTGATTTGGACATTCGAATCAGTGCCCCCTTTTTTCTTCTTGGATCTCCCCCACAAGCAAGCACAACAACCCCTTCCATGATATACCCCTTTATTTCCAAAGGGCGATTAATGGCTCCCCGACCGGATTCTTGCTTTCGTTTTACTTACGGCAAATCTGGCGTGATCTTTTCAGTCAGCCGGCTGGCTTCGTTTGCCCATCTACATACCCATGTGCTATGCCTTCTGACAGCCAAATTGCGTTCTCTTCATCACACTGAAGCACACACGCGAATACGCACGTGCACAAATGCACACACACATACAATAACCTGCATGCAAATACGGACGGGCACAAACGTCCGGAATGTGCGCACAATAGTGCACACACACACACCGCTCGATTGAGGTATACCACGTTGATGGGCTACAACTGCCACGACATCAGTCGGTTGGCTCACAGTGTGCACCTGGACGGCTGAGGACTCGTGTACATCTGCCCGAACTGTGTGTATGATACGGGCTGTGTGACTGTGCGCTCGTGTATGACGAAACTGTAGCCACCGGAAAGCAACGCATTGTGACCGATAATATTGGATGGATCCGACGCTAGAGTGTCGGATTCACGGGCCCAAAGTCCTCCGATCGCAGCAACCATCTGCGATGATGGTTACCGCGAGAAGATTCCAGTCAAGACTGTTATTGTCCTATAGTCTCCTACTCGTCCTTTTCCTCCATGTCCTTCTACTTCTCCCCGTTCAGACAGCCGGCTTGTTCGGCAGCAGTTCCCCAGAATCCCTTCTAGGTAAGTTGCCATTTCGAAATGATTTTTCACATTGTTACGATCAATGTTCAAAACGTTGTTTCAGACGTGTTGCAAGTAGTGCGATAGGGAGAATGACGTGTGCCATGGTGTTCCGACGAAATGTGATAGGTCATCGACAATGACCAGATAGCCATACTTGGGTGTACAGATGAAACTGGCGTGCTCTTACCAGCTTAAAATTAATACTGCTATAAGAAAATTGTTTCGAAATGCTTACCTATGCCAAAATCATCTGGTGATTAGGGTTTAACTTTACGAATAAAATCCACATCTCAATGTAACTGGGCCCTTTATGAGTTGATCAAGTATTTTCAATGGTTACTTTAAAACTGATCTCGGCACGTTTTGTTCTGTATTCTTCAGCCGCCGTGTACGTTTACATAATTCCAAAATATTTGTCAGAATTCGTGTAGCCGAGTCCGGAATTAGATCGAATGTACACTTACGCTTGAACAGCTGGTAGGATTATCGGATCGTGCTCAAAAATAGCTATAAATCATTCGGGAGGGGGTAGAATGAGATATGCGTTTCGTCAGAATTTGTTCTATAGGTCCTGACAAGTTACACTGTGTCAAGTATTTTGCAGCGATTTCGATATCTGTCTTCTTTGGCTGACTTTTGATAACCACTTTATTCGGTTGGATATCGGGTTATCTCACCCACAGTCCGGTGGAGATGAGAACTAGTCACATGGAGAAGTTAGAATTAATGAGTACAAATCAGCATGTGTGATGCCTCGACACTCACTATTTTAGAGGCTCATATCATTTTAGGCAAGCATTGCGATAGTCTATTCTGGCATTTGTCTGGCATTTCAGTGGACACACTGGAATGGATGATCCGTCGATTTTAATCTAAATCTGTGATCTGCATCCGATTAAGGGTTGCATCACACAGTCCGAGCAATGCGCGCCGCTTAGCGTGGGAAACGGGGAAGTTCCACTTAGTGACAAAAGAAATGAATGATGAAAGACGAACAAACAACAGCAGAATGCGGATTACACGCGAAGGAAATCGACTTTGATTGGCTTCGAACACTGATTGTATTTTGGACATAATTCGGTCTATTCGGTAATTCATCTGAGACGTCGAATGTGCACAAATTAATGCAATCGGACAGATGGACACATTGCCGACCGCACATGCCGATTCTGAACTGCGTAACACGAATTTAGTGGATGAAATCTTGAAGATTGGGACATTTGTCAATTGTTTAGTCGGAAACCCAGAGTGATTACGAAGTTAGACGAGTATAATTCGGGATGTACAGTTCCGTGACACGACTTTCTAAGTGAATTCGGAACTTCGTATCCGTCATTAAGAAAGTGCTACATTTTGCCTGTTATAAAGCGGTGTCGTATACTGCCCTAATGGTGTATTTTGTCGAAAACCTACTCGCAGAGATATATTTTGGCTCTTTAATTCTTTATAATTCTTTTGAAATGATACAAAAGTGCATATTATGTCCTACCTGTTTGTCAAGAAAGTCGGGCCGCGTAATGGCGTCCTAAGGAGGTTATATACGTCCATTTAGCAAGCAAATTTCTAGTAGACTTCAAAGCAAAATTCTGAGTTATGCCTGTTAAAGGTAACGAGTTCGGCCAAGTCTTTAGTCCCAGAAGGCGTCCGTGAACGACAGAGGTAGAACAGCACTTTCTTTGTGATTGTTAATTCATTCAAGTTCTTGACATGATCCCTGATCCGCATCCGAAATCTGATGTCACTCTTTGTGTGAAATTCTTTAGGATGACTGTCATCATCGGCTATTGGTTCTCATCCGATTTCATTGTCTGAACTGCGGGAACTTGCGATCATTGGGGGAAAAATCAAATTTTTTATTGACCAGCGTAGCTAGAGTGTAAAGTATTTTTAAGGTACCAAATAAGCCTTCTCTCCAAAATCTAGTAAAGAATAATTTGTTTCAGAGGCAATCCTTCGACCGGTGTCATCGTTCAGGCGATCACGAATCTGATAACATCCAGATCGTCCTGTGTCTGACTAGATAAAAGTGAAATGCCTTGTATGGGCCGTCTGTATCTCTGTTCATTCATTCTGTCAGATTTCGAGATTGACATTATGCACGTTTGTAAAAGCGATTAGAAGGGATGGAAAAGGATGCAGAGGAGGATCAGAAGTGAGCCGATCCATTCACCTATTTGGAGGTGAACCAGAACAGGTCGAAGTAGGGGATCGATAAGGGAACTCAATCTTTCCACCGTAGTACTAACTATTCAAACATGGAACAACGATCATCTCGCTTTTACAATCGCACCGCCTGTCGTAGTCAGACCATATTTTAAACGGTTCTTAGTTCACGTATCGTTGGATGATTCCATTTGATCAAGAGGATCGTTTATTCTTTTGATTTAGAAGGAAATAAAACAATGCAACTGGCACATTGAAAATGATGGCACCTCAACGTGGTACTAAATGACATTGTTAGGGATCATCACGAAGCTAGCTAGTTCCGCTGGCTGGGGATCGATAGTGGCTACTAAATGTGAACTAAAAATACAGTCACTGTTGTAATGGAATAGTTCCAGTTTCATTTGACTGCGAATTAATTAGGCGTACAGTACCAACTCTCAACTCAGCATCGAAATGCATGGAAGCACGCATCGAAAGATAGTTGCTCATGGGCTCTCTAGACTTCTGTAGGCTTAATTTGACCAACAGGACTATCAGTGGTGCAATCATCACAATATCTTCCGTAAGAGATCCGCTAGGCTGGACTCAGCATAGTGCGCATGCACTAATAAGGTCATTTCCTACTTTGTGTATGCGGTGGATACTAAGGAGACAGTGGAGAAATTTTCTGGCAAGAAACCAAGCCAGTCTAGTTGGCAGTTTATCATTACTTGGTGAGCTGGGGGATGGAGATGACCACAGTGGTTTCCTTGGAACAGTGAACTGAGAATAACAGCTCCGTCACATAGGCTTTCAGCTTAGGGAGGCAAAAGTCATGATTCGTTTTCTTTAAATCTGACCATTCCGGAGGTTATGTGATAATCGAACCGATTTCACAGCTGTTTCATCGGATTTGTAAAAGGTCACCTGCTAGAGTATATTTCCTTCGCTTCCTTACCGGGGCTTGAAATTGGAGTTGGCGAGCGGATAACAATGGAACAACTTAGCTACTAGACGAAACAAAGGTTGGCTTTCGAACACAGAAATTAACTTTGACATTTACGGATACCAGCTGATCCACATCAGATTCATTTAGACATGAGATAATGATGGAAGAAGGCAATAGATTGCGTTACACGTTTTATTGCATCGGGGATTCAAAACGGTCATATCGATTTGAATTCATCTTTTGGGTTTAACCAAGCGGACTAGTCTGGACCATTGTTCTGGCTTCCTGAAGCCTGATGTAAATCAGCAGGAGTTCGGCGAGTTAGTTAGTTGTTCACTCAATTTTAAAATGAAACGTGCTAGTGTGTTTTCAGCCTACTTAGAGGACTATTACGGTGTTAGATTTGCGTGAGAATAAACACCACACAAGGACTTGGAGGTGACTAGTTCGAAGAACGTTGCTCTGCTTCAACCCAAGATAACTTTGAGACAAAAAGATTGTATTATTCTTTGTTTCAAACACCCTCTGACCATACTGAAATCGGCGGTCGACAGCTGAAACTGTATGACTTAAAATGAAAAGCCTCATAAAGTTTAGACAAGCCATATTTGGCTACCGGTAGTCTGTCCTAGATGATCGCTGCCTGTTATTGATGTGATTACCCAACTACGGGCATCCAAATAAAAAAACTAAATAAACCGACCAGTGGTGATTTGGGAAAAAAAGCAACACTAGTTTTCGAATTTTTGCAATTTCTTTCTACCAACAAACTGTGCATTGTACCATTTCACTTTTATTTCGGTACCGTTTACTGGGAGCTGAGTGCTCTTCACCCCGAATCATGACTTTTAGGATTTGTATTGTTCAACCTTATTTTGACAAGATCGTGTTTGCAGTGCACTGGTCATTCCGTTCTGCTTCAACGTCTTCCGTAGACGGGATCAAAATCATTGATAGAGTCCACGTAAATAAAATCGCAAAAAGAAGATCTTATAGACTTGTTGCGATGAGGTTCATACATTGCAACACCCCTTGGTAAGAAAGTCAACGTACGCATTGTTATACACCGCAACATAAGAGTTTGTTTTTTCCACTACGGGAGCAGGTAGAAGCAATGTAAATAATAATTTGAGCAGTGCGAAGTGGCTTAATATCACCACTCGTCAGCATCCTCACCATCGACAAAGACAACAACGATGACCACGACCACGACAACTGCAACAACAAAGACGAAAACTTTGCTTTCTGACCTGATACATCATCGGCAAATGAGGCTGATAGTTCATTGAAGAAACAGTTCTTAACAGGCCTCACTGATTTGCGAATTTCACGATGTTAGGGACCAAAGGCAAAAATGGATAACAGTGACGGAAAAACCGGCATTCGGGAGGTTGCATTCTGTTCATGCTAACCTACGACCGGTGAGATTTGTTCTCCTGCTTCAAGTGTACTTTGTCCTGGAGCAAACTAAAACGCGGTCCCAGCAGACGGCAGATAATTAGATGGGCGTCTGCTTTTATACAAATAATTGACTGCATGGCTGAAATGCTTCTTAACAGAATGCACTTGTGTATGCGCAAAGTGACGGTGGGTTTGGAGACGACACATTGCTTGCATCACCTACCGGAAAGCATAAAACGGATGTCCGAGTCATCAAAACTCATTTGTTTATACTCATCCCGAGTGCACAGATCTTCCGAAAAATTTTGAAGTTTTGGAAACAGCAGAAACCAGTCAGTTTCAGTCGGTTTGATTTGGCCAAGTTGTGTGCTAGTTGTATGTCATTAAAATGACACATATTGTCGATTTCAGAAGTTACGACTCGCCTTAAGAGAAAAATGACGTTCTGTCTGGTCAGTATGTTCTCTTCCCAAATTGTGTCGTATGGGACAAAAACCTGTCTTCGATTTGAATGCACGTCGGAATTGGAAAAATTGATGAAATTGATGCTCCTGTTCATTGATCTATTTCCAGTTTTGAAGTGAATAGCCAAAGCCGGTGCGCATGTCTTGTATTCCGGTCGCAATTCAATCAATCTATTTGCAAATAGCAGAACTATGCATGGCAATAGCACGTCTGTTAGCGTACTTGAGTGGTAGACGAAAAATTGTTGCTTCCAGTCAGGATCTGTGGCTCAGTTTACGGCGGAAAATAAAACCTCGACCAAATTCAGTTTCAGCAGAAAGTAAGGCATCGAGATATATAGTTATGATTACGAGATTGAACTAGTTATGTTCCGTAGAATGAGTGACATTTTGATTGCTGCAAATACTTTTTGTGTACATACATAGCATTTCTAATAGATGTTCGTCGGAAAAAGATTTTGGAATAACATCTGTTTAAATTGTCGTGAATGTAAATGGTTCATTTTCTGCTTTTCCCAATCCCAAAGAAAAACAAATTCGTTTAGAGCTACTACTACAAAATAGTTTAGTATTACAAATCAGTACGGGATTTTCGCCGAACTGAACGACCTTCGATGCGTCAAATACTAACTGGGTTTTCCTTGATCTCCATCTTGTTGTGGTCACTATGAATTAGATAGGAAATGTGAAAATGTTTCCACTCTCACGTGCTCACACAGATGACCACATTCTTCAATAATTTTCCATTCCCCTAGGCACTTCAGATGTACTCAAAGCCGTTCGACTTGGCGATCAAGCCTATGTGGAATCGGTTGCAGGTCGATGTGGTGCACGGTCCGACGAGCCGAGCGGTTCAGAGGATAATCCCCCGGGCTACTCGGTGTCTCGAGGAATGAGTTTGTTTATCGACGGGGATCGACTTGCTACCAGTATGTTTTTACCTTGGCTATAAAAGAACTATGCTTTACAAACAAGCTCAGTTTCTTTACTATTCCGTGTGGCATTCAACAAACAACCAACCTTTTACATGCGCCCGCTTTCATCTTGCATTTCGCAGAGGACCCTCTCACCGAACTGTCAATCCTGTTCACCGTTCGTGCTGAACGAGGATTCCAGGGCGAGTTGTTCACCGTGTACAATCGTCAAGGCCAAGTTGAACTGAGCGTCACTTTCGGTCGGGAACTACGAGTGTACTACACTTCCGGGAGCGCAGCTGCACGGAATCACCCACGACACCAAACGAAAGACAAATATAGCCTGACTGAGATGATCAAGTTCAACACGAGTATTGATGATAACACGTGAGTGATTGTCCTAATTTTCTTTTCCTGTTCTACCAGACTGTGAACTCATTCACTTGCTAGTCAGTGAAATTCGTAAACATAGATAAGGATCAGGATTATTCAGCTACGGTTTGATGATCGACAAGTCCCGAAATTCATGGAACTGTTTATGTACAGAAAATGTCACCCCCGAAATTTTTCGAGAAAAAACTACAAGATTAAGGTGTTAATCCAAAGCATCAGTAGCAAGTAATTATTCATCAAGTACCGGACATCAAAACCAGACTTAGCGCTTGGAAATGTGGAAGAAGTGTACAGCTGTTTACTTGTTAGGAATCATCAATAGTACTTGGTTTTACGGAATGCCTACCGGTGGCTTCCCGATCGGAGTTCAAACCTGGAATGTACGATTTAATTCAAGCATGCCGGGGACCGAGTTGCCCTATCTGGTTGTTGAATGCTTTTAGAGTATCACTGTCAAGAGTTACATTCATTCACTCTTCAGAAAAAGTAATCTTACAAAAAATGAACAACACACGACGGGCAACAGGGAATTCGGCCCTGGCGATAATCCGCGGCTCACTGGATCACGTATAAATGTTAGTTCTAAATGATTTTTAGGAATCATAATCTTGTATCCACTTCTCAATGCCTGTGAAATCATTCAGTGTGCAACGTGTTCAAAAATAAAATGCAGACAACGATACAATGCAGCTTGGGAAAGTTCTGGTCTGGGTAATTTGATCAGGACAAAATCCTCGTAGACATTGCTTTAAAATCTCGTTTATCGGTGTCGCTAGCTCCAGCGCCTTCAATCAGCCGTCCGGATCCTAGTTCACTCCCACCCGGCTTAATTAGGTGAGGGCAATCAAATGGCCCCTGACCTCTCAACGAGTTCTATTTGTCATAGTCAAACCAGTTATGCAAGTATACTCAGCATATGGTTGATTGGTCAGTTGGTTCCAGTCGCCCAGGTACATCGTTTGTTCGCTGACCTTCTCCTCGAACATCGCTCCTCTTCGTCTCTGAACATGTCAGAAAAATTAGATCGCTTTTTCCGTTTCAGAGTTGGGACGAATGACTAGCTCCCTACCTTTCCTCCTGGCCTGCAACCATTCGGGACCTTAGCACGTGCGTCATTCAACCGAGTGGCGACGGGCTGTTGGACGGTTTTATCTCCCAGACCTGACTGATAGTACCGAAACAAACAGCAGTTGGACATTTAAAACCAGCTCATGGCCTCACCGCACGGACATGTAATGCGTAGAGCACACGCGGGCACGTCTTTTGACGGACCAGTTTGAACATTAGTACGAGTGTGACGCTACCAGTTTTGGTGACCTGCTGACCGAGTGCCGAGGCGTTTGTTTACCTTCCAAGCCTTAAGACATTTATCCGATTACAGATGTCCGTATGGCAGGTGGAAGAATTAGATGACTCAAAACCAGTGGTTATACCAGCTGCAACCCAACTATTCTGAGCATAATACACGGTTTTGTTATTCCGGAGGTTTTGCTGGGATGAGTACCGACATCAAGGTGTGCATGTCACCAATGTTAATTAATTGTAATCCTAAACCGTAAATTCCCGCCCCGGAATGAGTAGCTTGGTACAGGTATGCAAGCAAAACGGCCGAATGTCGAAAGTACCGATTGTGATTGAACGTGAGTATAAGAAAGAATCAATCAGAAAAACTATAAGCTCTGTGTGGGTTCAGTTATCCCGGTGCCTGGGGCCTAATGCGTGCATGCTATTCATCACTGATGGATCGGTCAGGAAGTGGACAAAATCGCAATCAGCAGTTCAGTACACTTTTAGTCACGTCGTTTATCATAACCTAGAAGAAAGTAAGACCGATGAGAATGAGAATGTGTTTCGGTACGTCTAAGGGATCTGAAAAACCTGCTGTTTTTAGGCTGATCTGAAGTTCATTTATTCACGCCATTGTCAGAACTTATGGCCATTTTCTTTCGCTGGGATTTGAGGCCAGAATATACTCACTGCTCTAATCGCAGTGTACTGCTTTTCTGAACGCTGACCTAGACACGATCGCGCTGCAATGAAGTGCAGCCGATATAAGACCCAGCTAACCCAGCCAGTCCAACGATATTGCGATATTTTCAACTCGTACGATGTATTTATTGGTAAATAAGTAGAACAGCAGTTAATTGCCTAGTTATACTTGGAGATCATAAATTCTCAGTGATCAGCAGATACACAGGAAGCTTAGACCACACAGTCGCACATTCTACCCAAGACTAAAGTCGCCTTTTACAGACGAACAATTCCGTGTCATAAGTGTTTCGGACCTCTGCCGGAAATATAAATCATGGAGGGATAAACAGTGTTGAACGACATTCCCCAACTCTCCAAAATAATCTCCGTTTCACTCTGTTTAGTTGGCTGTACGGAGTTATTCACTGGGCACAAAATTTGTTATCACATAACACTTCACAAAGCAACTTCGAAATTTTACCGTCTGCTATAAGACATGCTCCTAAACAATGGATACGTCTGCCATCCCACGGAAAATCAACTCCTCGGCCGCCGTAAATATCCGTAGTGTTCATTGCTGGTAGCATGATGTCAGACCACGCATGCGACAGTAAAATTTTCCTGCTTTTAGCGCATGGGTACAAAATAAACATCTTGATCTCTCCTAACCATGTGGACGGATACTCCAACTCTCAAGTCACCGACGCGGACAGCATAATGGTACCCAGTTTGACTTGCATCCTTGCAATGCTCTGGATTCAAGATACAGTTAAGACTGGGCATATCAAAACAGTTGATTCATACTAGATCAAGTGAAATGAGAAGTGGTCCCATGGTCTAGAGTGATAAATCGAGAAGAGGGGTCTACGGTTTCATGTCATCCAGATTTCCAAATAACTCACCTCTGCCACTGATTAGAAAGACAACGAAAATACGGGTGAGCATGGAATCAGCAGTCCAGCTGGTTCCGTCTAATAAAGTTTCAATGCTTTCTCAAACTTCAGTACGTATAAGTTTTATTAATGCGTACCAGGATGAAATCGCCTTCTCGAATAGTCCCCCAACCCCGTGACCTGATCAACTGTATTTCTGTTCTATATTCAACCTTTACAGGTGGCATCGAGTTGCCATTAGCATGCAGAAGGGAGTCGCCCGCCTGCTGGTCGACTGTCAACAACGGGAATATGCAAGCTACGACCAGTCTACGTTTACCTTCGACGATCGGGGTCGCTTGCAATTGCTAAAAGACGGAATTCAGGTGAGTTTAGAAGAACGTGAAAAAGAGCTTTGAAATTGAGACCAGTCTTAATCGGTTGCCACCTGTTAAGATATCTTTCTTGTCACACTTACGCATGATTACAGCGGACGAGACTTTTGGTGCATAAGCATTTTAGATCCATCAACTGTATTGGTTAAAGATATGATTGATAGCTGAATTTCTGAGAGTTGGCGGATGAAGGTGGACCCACAGGAGGACTGAACGAGGTCGTATATTGCTAAAGATGATTTGGGCTGGGGCAGAAATGGATATACCCCTCCCCTTCAAGGCTGAGGTAACGCGTCCGAATACCGATGACTTCCGTTAGCCTTTTTGGTCGAACTGTGACTATACCCAATCAGGTTCTGTGCGTTGGAGTGCAAGTGCAATTTTTACTCCAATTCTAGTAGTTGATAGCTCGACGAAATGCAGTTCTCGTACATTGTTTCTTGTAGTGTATATCCAGTGTTGGTTGTTTCAAGTCTTTTTATGAAATTTTACGTATGAGTGCAGTAGAAGGGGCCTACCCTATAACCACTAGGGCCCACTACACAAAAAGGGAGACCCGCCACCGTGACGCTGAAACCTAGAGTGGCATGGAACAGTGTAAGGTCTCAATAGGTCGGATGTTGCAACGAGCCTGACGACAGTGAACCGTCGTCTACCCCCAAAAGTTACCGGTGGATCTTGGGCTCTAACCGCCGATCGTGTCAGTGACAGACGCTTAACGCACTTGACCATCGCCGATCATAATCGACGCCACGAGTTTGCTGGGAAAAGGCGTGGGAGCACCGGCTTGTCACGATCAGATGATTTCGGCTTGATACGAGATCGCTTCTGTAAATGGCTTATTTTTTCCAAACTGGTTTTGTAGAATAAAACGCACTGACATTCGTAATTACTTCCAATAAGATTTGATTATTCTTGCGAAAATATTCCTCGTGTAACTGGAACCAGTAAACAATTGCTCAGCCTTGTTGGTACTGAATTTTGAGCAACTGCAGTCATAAATTCATCACACGGCGCGCGGACTTTTCGATGCACTCCGAACCTCGTCCGGTCCAGATTTGCGAACCAGTAGACTTTCAGAATTGATTTTATGATCGCTGTTGTATTTTTGGGTCCGAATAAATGCGATCAACTAATCCCCATCGTAAGTCATTCCAAATATTTAAGTGTGCCATGGATCGTTCCGATCAAACTATATCCTCGACCACGTCAAAAATCAAGCAAGTGGTAGAACTCTGGGCTAATTCGTCGATAAACCCCGTCATTGTTTATGGAGAACTGACAAACAGAATATCTGAAACTCAATAGAAGATCAGTTTAGTTGCAATCCTTCTGTACCCGTGGGCTACAGAAGCGGTCAGGGGAATTTCGTCTGCAGTTTCAACATCCAAAATATTCGATACCAAAGTGGAAGCGTTGCCAGTAAATCGTCATTGCTTATAACATTCGGAATTTCAGATCACCTTAAACGCTTCATAGTAACTGAGCGTTGATTATAGAAGCCAGTTTAATTATTTTGCCCTCGCCACTCAGTCATTATTTTGTGGAACAGGTACAAATTAACCAAAATAATATTCTCCAATCAACATATTTGAAGTTCGCTGAAGTCAATTAGAAATTCTGTGCGAAAATAAACAGTGGTCCTCTTTGGATCATAAATAACGGCGTGAGGGTTTAACATTGTTGAGTACTCAGCCATAGGATTTCCATTAATGCAAACAACGTATTCTATTCGAGGGGAAAATAACTCCTGATGGATGAAGCAAACGAAGTCTTTAGATTTATTTATTTAGGCTTTCATGCGGCAATTATGATCGTCTGCCTGCCCGCTTGACTGTTTGCCTATCCATCACCCGGTAATGAAGTCCGCAAGCATAGACTGACAAAAAAGGGAAAAGAAATTTTCGTCTTATTTAGCCATTTCTGACTTCTAACCCGTATTGATTCCCCTCTCTCGCTCTTCCTCTTAGGGAGCTATTCAAGATTTCTATCTCATTCCAAGCGGTGAAGCAGCAGGCAAACAATGTGATATCTACAGTACGGACTGTGCTCAAGATCGTATGATGGGTGATGAGGTGAGTCTTTCAATTTCACATCCAACACAAACCTCGTTGGCAAGACTGTCCTGTTTGGTTCTCACTTCCTACGTCCTGATGGGTTATGTGAAAAACAAAGTGCATCAAATGCCGTCCTTATCACAATTTCTTCAAGTTCAGTGCATTGATTCAGAGAAGCACATCGAACATGGTTTAGCTATCAAATGCTTTTTTTCAGATGCGGTTTGGTATCAGCTGGTTTACGAGATGCCCACAAGTGATCATTTGTGTGCATGGTGTAGAGCTGTGATTATAAACATCCGACGAGACGAACAAACAGGTAGACACGTAAAAGGGAAATGGCAACTCACAGTGTCTCTCATGGTGTTATGTGATCTGTTTTTGACGGACAGAAAATATTGTGCGTTTTTTACTCGTCTCGCACATCCCGTCAGATATGATGTCCTAAATCTAAGTCGGAGATGAGTGCAACCCGACTGTCGGATTCGTTTCCCACGCCGATCTGATTTGTCTGATCCCAATTTCAGACATTTGAAATCTCCGGGTATTGTGTTTTCTTCGGTTTCTGTGTTTATCTAACACGAAAATCTACGAGAGTTTACGGACAAAATTGGATCATCCGAGGAACAAAAGTAGTCAAGCATTGGTATCTTTAAGTCGGTTCACAAGGAAAACCGGAAACCATGTTTAGACTTGGCTGCATTCGTTTATCAAAACTAGCTTTACAACTTACTATTTTCGTTTGCCCCCTATAATCGCTTTTAACGGTTGCCTTTACTTGATCGTATTTACAAAGAAAGCATTATTGTGGCTATTTACAAAAGGAAATATTTGTTGATTCATGGAACGTTTCGTAACCGTAGGACCACCATTCGCCGCCACAATATCGGAAAACATGGAAGCCTTGCACTTATGGAGTATCTTCGTTTTGAGTCATCTGTCTTGCCTCGTCTCGCAGGCACAAGTGACGTTAGACTTGGGAGTTTGTGATTTTCGGTGGAACATCTAAAGCACTGGGCGGATCCATATGAATTTGAACGGTGTGTGTCACATTGATACGGACTGGAACGGTTGCGTTCCGTCAAGGATGTCTGTCGTTTGACAAACCTGTTCATTGGATCGGATCTTCGGGTTTCGAACTCACAATTGGATCATATAAACTCGAATTCTCTGAGATCTGCGCTTTCATTTATTTCAGATACATAGTCTATTTAGTCCAAATGACTTAACCTTACGTGATTAACTCGTAGAAATCAGTTAAGACAATCGATTTTCTGGCTGTTAGGCAAACCATGAAAAAGTCCATTGACAAATAAGCAGACTTTCTGTAAATTATTCAGATGATATTTGAACTTTGTGCACTCGCGATAGGAGAATCCATGTCTGCAATTAGTACTGGTGTAAATTTGCTTCTCACACGGTCTGCCCTCAGTTGGGCAAATGCACATTAATTTGTACAACTAGAAAGTCCGAATTGAAATATGGGAATTGAATTAATTACGCAGTTTCGATTTCTATCGAATCTGGAATTCTTCTACAATCTCTAAAGCTGCATATCTCGCAGCAGATTCAATGCATCGTAGAAAAATAATATCCCATCAATCGGTGTTTGTATATACTTAACAATTTTCGGCCGTGCATTTGTGCTTTTGCCGGCATTGTGTACAGACTCCTCCATCCAAAGATGTCAGTTATTCACTCAAAGATTCTTGCGTGCATTATTCAGGGAACAAATCTGTCAACGAATTTCACTTTCCCATCTTCTTTCAGGGTGTCAATGTAACGGATCCCATGCAAGTAAGTGCTTTGATCACTCACCATCTTAATGAAAAATGCAAATCATAGTCGATAATGTATGGTGCAATGAGGTGCAATTGAAATTTACTCCTAATCAGTCGATAAGTGGAGTTATTACATGTCTTCATGTGAACACACTCAATAAATCACGGCCTCCATAAGGTGGTAAATCATAATTTTTTAAAAGAAAACAATGAAGTACCAAACTAATCGCAGCGTCAAGATCTTTCATCATACCTGTTTTATTTAAAGTAGCATTTCAAAGAAAACGCCATGAGATATAGGAAACTTTCTATGCATGGAATCCACACTGTCGCACACGGCAGCGTAGCAGTATCCTCAGAATTGGATAAAGTAGTATGCTTTACCTAGTCACGTGTGTGGTTGGAGCCGAGGGTCAGATAGGTAGGGTGATTATGCAACGAAAATTAGTAAATTGGCTACCCGCGGCAGGGAGTGATCATACAGTGGATTTCGTTGCTGAGAATCCTGAGAAGCAATTCCCCGAGAGACGGTAAACTGCGAGAAGGATATAATGTGCTTGAACGGAAGTGGGTATTGTTGAACCAACGCCACACCGGCAATCGTATGCAAGTCCAGCGACTCGCAGGTGACATCAGAAGAAGTAAGACTGGAATTTGCGTGCACTTGCAGAGGGATTTGACGAACATTTCACAGAACAACTGAATTTATCTTAAGTGCCATCGAGAAACCAGACTGTACGCCATCGTAAGTCAAATGTTTCCGAAGTGTCGTTGGGGTTGACGTAAGCTTCTGCCACCCGTACTAATTAGATGAATATATCACAGATTGGTTTACTTTGACCAAATTGTAGCGTTTTCACGTGTCTCCACACTTTTGATCATTCCAGGGACCAACAGGACCGATGGGTGACATGGGACCACCTGGAGATAAAGGAGAACCGGTAAGTTGTTCGTGTTATCTTCGCCCGTTTCATACATTGGTCACTTGTTCATACGGAACGGAATAAGTTTGTCTTGGTTCGATGACAAAATGCTACACTCACTAAGGCGTCGCAACTAGAGATCAAAGCGCACTGCCTGGAATTCCTTCCAATTTCGTTTAATTGATGGGAACCTCAGTTTTCGTACAGTGATTTCTACTGTAACATGTCGTGATCAAATCACCGACAGAATAAGACGGGCAAAGTCCTTTTCCCTGTAACTGACTTGAATCAGATGAGCTTCTTTAGGTTTAGTCTTCATTATCATCTTTATCTAGTGTTGATCATCGTCCCTTGTTCTCCCTTTAACCACACAGGGGATGCCCGGTGGTGATGGGATGGTTGGTGACCCAGGACCTCCAGGCCCGGCCGGTTCGTTGTTCGTGATTCCGCTCAATCTTGGGGTTGGCAGTAGTAACTTTGCTCGAGCTGCCACGTTCCGAGATCTACTCCAGAAACACTTGGTACGTTGTCACTTTTGTGTGTCAGAGAATCGCACAGAATGCCAACGCACGGTTTATTTTGTATGAAGTAGTAAGAACCAGTAGATATCATCGGGACGACCGTGTTCAAGGGAATACCTGGCCAAACACCGAAATGCATTGCAGGTAAATGGGCTTGAGATCGCCCACCGAACGTCTGTGGTCCCCAGAATGACCGAGTTTATGTGCTGAATTTTCATGCATAAGTGATATCAGTCAGCTACAGTGCAAAGGATCCTGTACGATCTAGTCAATTTGTGGCGTATAAGTTGAACGGCCTTGGACATGAAAAACTGGCAAATTTGTTATCAGGGATTTAAGGTAGACAAAAAATCGTGAAAAACCCAGGTGAATTTGCTTGTGATCCGGTAGTAGACTGGTCCCCTTATGAAGTTCACCAATCGATCAGAAAAGCTTTGGAAAATTGGCAGTTAGCAAGCAAGTGAGCTTTCCAGGAATTTCGTCTATTGCTCTTTAGAATACAAAGCAAAGATTGGTTAGCATTGCTTTTAGTCTTTCAAGAGGGAAGCGCATCCTAAATAGTATTTTCTACTGTTGAACCCATCTGCCTGCCTGTCTGTCTGCAAATGCAAACAAGATGAATATACGCACTTGGTGGGATCGAGTTTTCAGTCTCGGTTCCGCCCGATCCGTGAATGGCCGATGGTTCCCGACTAACGTCACGCTTTCAACAGCGCTGGGATACTTAGCTGATTGACCCTACTCATTGCTCGTCGACCTTCTTGTCTAATTCTTACAATTTGATGCTAAAATTAGTCACATTATGCAATCCCGATATTTAACCGTTTTGCCTGGTGTATACGCCACGTTACTTTCCTGGCCCGGAAGGTCACAATACACAGTTCGACGTGTTAATTTTTTGTTTATATACATCAAGTAAGCAATGCCTATTATATTGTGTTTTATTGGGAATAAAAAATCTAAAGGGTCATCCCTAAAATCATCCTTGAAGCTGTACTGAACGAAAGATGCTATACTTTTCCAATACCTAGTGTACATCATAACGGCGATCAGGTTGACGCAGGATACCCTCTGTACACTCAAGCATTATCTTGTCGGTAATGAAATATCCCAATAGTCTTCTTTTAACTGTATAGGTCTACGCTAAGTCACTCTTCACTTAACTCACGGCCAAATTCTCGTTTGATTCTGCATTCTTCTTTGCTTAGCTATCGCTGAAAGGAGTTCGCGGTCCCCGCGGTATGACTGGCATACCTGGACCGGACGGGATGCAGGGAGAACGCGGTATCAAAGGTGAACCGGGACATCCTGGTGAAACTGGATTCCAAGGTCCACGTGGTGCAATGGGATTAATTGGGCGACCCGGACCAGCTGTGAGTTAACGAAATGCCTGGTTCGGACAAATAACCCGGTGGATATGATCTGTGTTGTCATTCAGGCATAACGTTACCCCCACGTAAGAGAACACAAACGTTTTCAGTTGCATTGGAAATGAAGGACAAAGACCAGCTGGATTCCCGTTTCTGGTTAGATCTTGCGTCAGACGAAGAAGCGGTTCAGAAATATAAAGTATCCTACCAGTCACTTATATAACAGACAGCTGGACATGCATGCGGATTAGATTAGGCTATTGGATTGCCCTAGTTGTGTGTGTTGGGGCGATGAAACATAACGACACACCCAGGAAACCATACCAGTCATGCTCGTTTGAACAGTCTTCTGCAATCGGCATGGAGGGGAATGAATAGGTTCAACAACAAGCAAATAGTCACACAACCGTTTTAATCCTAAAAATCAATGCAAAGCATTTCCTGTACATCTGTTGTCCGAAGTCTTTCTCGAAAAAATCGTTGATTCCCCTTTGACTGGGAAACCCGCGAGACCTCAGAATTAATGGAAACGCAAGACGACTTATGTTCGGCATCAGAGTGGAGCAAGAACTTCGTTCAATCTGCAGGAAGTCTCAGAATTCATTAATTAAATTTGAATTCATTAATGAGATAGGAATGACAGATATTTGCCGCAAAAACCATACTCATTCTCAAGCCACTCATTCCAATTGAAGCGATCGAATATTTATTTCCTTATGCGTCGCACGTTTTGTGTGTTTTTGTTTCTTTCGACCCTACTTAGTATTGTCTGTCACATTCTGACTCAGATAATACGATCTATCAGGAACCTCCTGGTAAACCGGTCGTCGTAAGCTCTCGGGCTATTGTTTTCCAACCCGACATTGAAAATTGCGGACATTTTCATCCAATCCACCGACAAATTTTACTGTACTGTTATTTATCCTTTTTTAACAGGGTCCACCGGGACGTGATGGAGCACGGGGTGAACCCGGGCCAAATGGACCTGCGGTAAGTTACTGTCTGTCCCGTTATATTTTCACGACAACATGATTAATAAATAGCTCACACGCACACCCAATCCGTGAGCCTTGCGTTGCATGTGATATTAATTGAGTGGTAGCAATCCCCTTTGGTATCTGGATTCCAGAATAAGCTGAACTTGTGTCATATACAATAATAAATGTACACGTTTTGGACATTCTTGTTGCCATCAACACAGCGTCAAATTAGAACAGAGACCTATCATGCTCAAAGAATTGGCATAGGGCATTTGCACTAGCACTGAGGTCAGATATGACCAGAATGCATCTGCGTTAGAGACAGGATCAAACAGTAATGCCTGAGATCAAACATGTAAGCCCGGCGATCAAAGACACACCTTAACTTGACTAGGTGATCAAAATATTTTTACTCTAGGCAAGGAAAATTGGTTATCGAAATGTCAAATTTGCCCCGAATCGCTTTTTGAACTGGGTATACTTGAAACCCAATCTTTCTCTGATTAGTTATTATTTGAAAAGTCGTTGTTTGTCTAATCGGTACATTATTTTTTGATTACACCCAACTCAACATGAAGATAAAAATCAAACAGTTATTGCACCCAGCCTGTTCGTTCGCAATTTGCCTCTCAATGATCGGAAATTAATCGCAGCACCGTGTTCTAAAGTTTGCAGGCTTTCAGTAATCAAACTAGGGCAGATTTAGGCACATAGGCAGGTCTGCTTACGTTAACTGAACTTCAGTTGAATTCATCGTTCCCCTTCAACAGGGTGAAGACGGACGACCGGGTGACTCCGGTCATATGGGTCCTAAAGGTGCAAAAGGTGAGGTAGGCCATCGTGGTCAGAAAGGAGACTTTGGTCTGCCCGGTGCAGAGGGACCACGTGGTCCGGTTGGAGACCCGGGAGAACAGGGCGAAATCGGATTGCCCGGGGTTCAAGGTCCTATTGGTGTTCCTGGCCCACAGGGTCCTCGGGGTAAACCTGGCGGAGTAGGACCCCGAGGTCGCAAGGGTGAGATCGGTGAACAAGGTATTCCTGGAGTGGCTGGTCCACCTGGCCCAGCCGGAGCGTCTGGTCCAGAGGGAATTGCCGGACCACGCGGTCCTCCTGGACCCTCAGGTCAACCGGGACGTGCCGGAGCTGCTGGTGTTCCCGGATCAGATGGACTTCCAGGGTTCCCAGGTCAGATGAGTTTCCCGAAATTTTCTCAGGACTGCTATGAACAACCCGTTCATCTTAGCATACAATTTTTTTAAATGTGAATATTCTTGCCGAACTTAGTCTTTTATGAAATGCGGTTTTTATTTCACAAGTTAGATAACAATGTTGATGGTCAGTGTTTAAGATAAATTGTTGATGTTAGGCCGAGTCTAACATTGTGCCTTGTAGTTTCTCGGGTTACCAACTTCCGTTTAGAATGCATCTATCAAAAAGGCAAAAATGATTGTAATATTTGTATTAAGGTTAGCAATTAGCGCTACTACTGAATCCGCGCGTTCTTGTAGTGAGTTTGAAATCCTGGGAACGATTCTAGAAACCCCCAATGAGATAATATTCAACTGTGAGATATTTTTCATAAAGTGATTATTCACGCAACGCCAACGTCAACCAAACAACGAGAAGCTTGGAGTATGTGTAAAGATGATTTATACCTATTGGAAATCAAGAGAAGTGAATATTTTCATGAAATAATTCACCATATGATATCATCGCCCAACTCA
>LUCM01003976.1:284847-306472 GCA_008360955.1 Fasciolopsis buskii
GTGGTCAGAAAGGAGACTTTGGTCTGCCCGGTGCAGAGGGACCACGTGGTCCGGTTGGAGACCCGGGAGAACAGGGCGAAATCGGATTGCCCGGGGTTCAAGGTCCTATTGGTGTTCCTGGCCCACAGGGTCCTCGGGGTAAACCTGGCGGAGTAGGACCCCGAGGTCGCAAGGGTGAGATCGGTGAACAAGGTATTCCTGGAGTGGCTGGTCCACCTGGCCCAGCCGGAGCGTCTGGTCCAGAGGGAATTGCCGGACCACGCGGTCCTCCTGGACCCTCAGGTCAACCGGGACGTGCCGGAGCTGCTGGTGTTCCCGGATCAGATGGACTTCCAGGGTTCCCAGGTCAGATGAGTTTCCCGAAATTTTCTCAGGACTGCTATGAACAACCCGTTCATCTTAGCATACAATTTTTTTAAATGTGAATATTCTTGCCGAACTTAGTCTTTTATGAAATGCGGTTTTTATTTCACAAGTTAGATAACAATGTTGATGGTCAGTGTTTAAGATAAATTGTTGATGTTAGGCCGAGTCTAACATTGTGCCTTGTAGTTTCTCGGGTTACCAACTTCCGTTTAGAATGCATCTATCAAAAAGGCAAAAATGATTGTAATATTTGTATTAAGGTTAGCAATTAGCGCTACTACTGAATCCGCGCGTTCTTGTAGTGAGTTTGAAATCCTGGGAACGATTCTAGAAACCCCCAATGAGATAATATTCAACTGTGAGATATTTTTCATAAAGTGATTATTCACGCAACGCCAACGTCAACCAAACAACGAGAAGCTTGGAGTATGTGTAAAGATGATTTATACCTATTGGAAATCAAGAGAAGTGAATATTTTCATGAAATAATTCACCATATGATATCATCGCCCAACTCACCGTAAGGAAACCATGGAAGCACTGTACAGCTGTTTCATCCAGCTTGTTAGAAATCATCAGCAGTGCATATCCACCGCGATAGGTGCAACATCATGTGGTGAAGTTCAACAAACCGTTCAGAGCCTGCCCGGTAGCGTAATGGCTAAGGCGTTCGACTCACAATCGTTCGTCCCGGGTTCGCGTCCCAGTTCATGCGCGGTGGATATGCACTGCTGATGATTCCTAACAAGGATGAAACAGCTGTACAGTGCTTCCATGGATTCCTTACGGTGAGTTGGGCGATGATATCATATGGTGAATTACTTCATGAAAACATTCAATCTTCTACTACTAAAATGTAAGAAGTGAATGTTTTTTTGTGTTATCGTCTGAATTCCAGTCCAAAACGAACCCTCGCAACGCAACTCACCTGGTACTGTTCTGCCTTGATTGGTTCTCAACGGTTTTTTGGAAACGTTGACATTATGCGATCGATTTTCTTTCCGCCATCAAATTTCATGAGGCCACTGGCATTCGATCACAAAACGATTGACGCCCGAGTAAAATAAATACATTCTACCCCGCATTAGGTTCATTCCAATACCGGAAATAAGAGGTTTTAATTGTATACAAAGCGGTATTAAGGCATTACTTTCTTTCCGTTTAGCTTCACTACCCATGAACGCAGTTTCCATTTAGGGCTCAGAACCAAATCATGAGTGATCATGTGCCACGCACTCCTCACAGAGTTACGTTGCTTTGGTTTGATTTCTTCGTTCGGCTGATGAATCACAGGTCACACTAGGGCCTTTGATGGTGTCCATACTTGGATTCCGATACAGTCATCCCCAGCAGGTTTCACATCGGGACTAAAGGGAAAATCCGCGGAAACGTGCAAAACTGTAGTTTTTTAAATTCATTTTTTGCCTCCTTTATTATTGAAATAACAATAAAGGGGGTCGCGGTCAACAGAAGACTGCCAGGCGGGGAAGTTGACCGGCGGTGGGAGGAATCGAGCCCGCGAACTTCACGTCCAGACGCCACGACCTTATCCACTTGGCTATCGCCTACCAATCCCCGCATAATCAACCGTTTTCATGGCGTCAATCTGAAGCTCTCAATATTATACCGTCTAAAAGGCCATCCTTATAGTGTGTAGCAACATCAAAGCGTGTCTAGGATGATCCATCCGAGACCCGATATCAAAGCCGTACTCAGCAAAATTAGCCCCTTTCTCCGTGTTGCGATGTTGATTTATAGCAAGCGGTTTTTGTCTGATGTCCTCCTGGGTTTCTTTTGTCAAAATCAGATAAGACAACAGTAAGGAAGTGGTCAACATCATAGCGTTAGATGCCAATTCTTTCACCGTTGACCTCTTCTAATGTAGACATTTTAGGATTAGCACCATCCCCTTCCGGACTGGTTATACAGGAGAAATGTTATTTACAATGTTGCTTGGAATATTTTCTGCCAACAGGCCAGAAAGGCGATGCCGGAGAGAAGGGTGACGTTGGTAGTCCCGGACAGAAAGGTGAGGCCGGAATTCAAGGTCCTCGTGGCTACAAAGGTGATCGTGGACGAATGGGACCGATGGGACCTAAAGGAGATTCTGGGAAAACCGGCCCGGTGGGTGTAAGCGGAGAAGTCGGGCCAAAAGGTATCAAAGGTGACATCGGCATACCAGGTCCAGTTGGCGCTCCCGGACCAATGGGTGAGAAAGGCAATCCTGGACCACAAGGGCCTGTCGGAGCACGCGGTGATCCCGGGGTGAAAGGGTTTGCCGGGGCTGTTGGCCCGCCCGGTCCACCCGGTCCTGATGGTGAACGTGGCGTGACCGGTCCAGCCGGTCCACGAGGGCGCGACGGAGACAAGGGTGAAGTTGGTATTCAAGGTGCCCCCGGTGATGTCGGCGAGCAAGGTCAACGCGGTCCACCAGGTTCCCGTGGTTCACCCGGCAAATTGGGACCTCCAGGACCGAAGGGTGATTCCGGATCTGTTGGTCCCGTTGGTCCTGCAGGTCCGATTGGTGAACAGGGAGTTCAGGGACCCATGGGACCTGTGGGTCCAACCGGGCCTCAAGTGAGCAAGGGATTTTTGCTAGCAGATCTATTTTATTCTTTGTGAACCTTCGATCGATAAACGGCATCCAAACTATTACTTAAAAAGATGCTCTCTCCCGGTTTCCTAGCCGTCCGAAGTCTGCTACAAGTTAGCAGGTATTCAATTCCAGCTGAGTGAAATTTATCTGTGAATACGAAATGCGGAATGTATCATTCCAACTTCGTTATCGGTTGTCTGTTTCTGTGATGGGAGCTTTGCTCTCACTGGGGTTGACATTACCCAGTATACAATTTCAATTTTTATGATGGTTAATTTTGTCCGAAAATGTGGTGTAATTTTCCAATTAGGAGGAGGCCACCTTTATGGGCTGTTTGTAAAGAAACATAGTCACAAGTTATTTTATTCTATACTATTACTGCCAAACCGGAAAAATAGTCATAGCCTACCACCTTCCGTGATGAATCGCCTCGAAAACAACTTGGACCGTTTAGGGTGAGATAGGTTACAAGACAGGTTGACTGAAACTGAAATGAACAAGCTAGATATTTGATGACTTTCAACTTTGAATGAGAGTGGGTGAAGCATTTAATCTTGTTCCCGAGCCAACAGATGTATAGGACATCGAATGAATCAATAGCAATTGTCCATAAATGATTAAAGTGTTAGCGCGTGGGAAACAAATGATAATAGTCGAAGTTCAGGCAGCCTAAGACCACAAGTAACATTGTGGCACGTTCACAGATTATTTCAGAGCGTTCGCTCTGTTTGATTATTTCCTTGGATCCATTTGAAATTTCATTATTGATTTCTTGAATCCCGAAAAGAGTACCAAACAGCTAGTAAACAATCAAAAGAAGAATAAGGCCAACGAACTGGATCGGTTGGGATGCAACAGCCGCATTAAAAAAAGCGCGAATATGCAAAAAACTAATAGATATTTTTCGTTATTGTTCCTGTTTTCAACCTATTCAGTTCCAAATCCGTCAACAGAAATCGGGTACTTTCCAAAGTTAGGGTATTCAAGTGGATTCACCTTCTGTCACCCCAAACGGATTAGAGGTTTATATTCCGTTCTCAGGTTGGCAACTGAAAGCAATTTGCCATGTCCAGGCGCGTTACCACACCTGACAGACTGAGACATTTATTTGGACCCCGACAACTCCAAACTGCAGGATTATAACTTACATCGTCCTCCAGGCGTAGTGAACCGCACCACCTTATGTTGCACCCATGCGTTGACAATCGAGATAGTTTATTTGGGGAGGTCATTTTAGGCCAAATAGATATTTCATCCATCTTTGGAATTCTTTAGGCAACATAATACATCTGGTTATTCAGGATGCTTATGAATCATAAATATTACCTATTCTTTGATTCTTTGATTGTGACTAAAATCAGGTGTCATTCTGTCACAGATACAGCTTTCTGCCAATTGATACTTTCTTTCAAATCGCAATTCTAGCCCATGATTAATGGTTGTTTTCCATCATTGTGCGGATGATCTACAAGAAATAATGTAAAAGTCATTTTCTCTTAGATCTTAAGATTTGTGTTCATATTGTTATTCTCAATCGATAGATTATTTCTTTTGCAACCACACCCCAAAATTTCACTTGATCTCACTCGCGGTTCTTTTCAATGAAATGATCGAACATTTACTCTCGTCCACTATGACAATTCAGGGAGCAGTTGGTCGTCCAGGACCGGTCGGATTTCCAGGGCCACGTGGAGAACCCGGTGAGCGTGGTCCACCAGGGCAACCAGGTGCATTGGGCAGTACCGGACCACCAGGTGCAACTGGTGACCCAGGTCCAGACGGAGAACGTGGACCTGTAGGACCTCGGGTAGGTTTTATCTCTATCGATCCATGCCATAGGTTATCAGTCAGTCTGTTCTATTTAAGCCGAATGAATGTTTTTCGATTTAACACTACAAACGATGAGTAAGTCGATAATTCCAGACTTACGAATCCATGCAGTATTGATTTTTTCGGTATTTATATTGTGCCAGTCGACCTTCTGTTAGTCTATCAAGTAGCATAGTAAGTTTTCCCGGACTGCCTTTCTTCTGTCTTCTCATTTTTGTGAAATGGAATATCTAAGTATACACCATGCACTCAAAAATCCATATCACGAGCCGGAGTTAGACCCGCAACTTTGCACCTACCAAGCGCATGCCTTAGCACAGAGTTTCTGTGAATTTTCACTAGATTCCATCCTGTGACCATTGCTTATGATTGAACAACCATTAAAACTTCTGTTTTTCATTTCGTTTCCCCAGTCTTATAGTCGTTTATGTGTTTTCCGCTTTTGTCTCATTCTGTCTTACAAAACTCTCTAGGGTCCGGCAGGTGATGCTGGAAAAGACGGTCAACCCGGACGGGATGGTGCTCCGGGAGCAAAAGGAGTGCGTGGTCCTCAGGGTCTAGCTGGAGCCCGCGGTGCTCGTGGTTTCCCTGGATTTGACGGAATGCCCGGACGTCCCGGCCCAATTGGTCCAAAAGGTGAATCCGGGCCGAACGGCGAACCCGGTCCCATAGGTAGCAAAGGATATTTGGGCGACCAAGGTCCAGTCGGTCCTATCGGTGCTCCAGGTGAGGAAAAACAATCCCTGATATTATGTGTACGAGCAAGTTTCGCTGCAGCTAACTGTTTCGGTAATTGATGGCACGTGGTTGCACACAGTTTGGCCCAGTTTTCAGTTTTTTCTGATTGCTTACCGACAGAAAGAAGTTCACGATTTCAGCCAAACCTAATCCTCTCTGCGAAGTTTCCCATTTCCTTCAACTAGAAGAGGCTTCTACGATTAACGCCTCAAACCGAAGTATCTACCTATCTCGTCAACCTAACCAATAAAAACGGGACTGTTGCGAATCTCCAGCTAAACAGCAAAATGTACGTATGACTTTCATTCATTTCATGTGAAACAACCATGGAACTTCATTGACTGTCCTGAGTCAATTCGTCTGGTACGTGGTTAGGTTTCTGCTCTTTTTGATTTTTGTCTTGAAGCTTATTCCTTCACAGATGAGAATGCATGACCAGATGTGCATTTTTCAGGTGAGAGTTTACAATCAGGACTGAAGCCAATCACAAAAACGCATATTCGCGTACGGAAACTGAACGGGCTAATCTAGATTCCATCTGAACTGAATCACTTGGCAAATTTGCTTTTATCTCATGTTGCACGTACACTGATGGTACAACGTTTGTAGGGTAAGGAAATTTCCCGTCAGGAAAGACAATCTTCTGCTCTCATTATGATACAGACGAATTTCACTTCGCTGTTTGCATTAGCAAGATTCACCGGCCGCGAGGGACTGATAATCCCCAAGACGAGATACAAAAAGAAAGGAAATCTTAACGGACCCAAATGTTATTCGGTAAACAGATTTCCTCGCATGGTGTTTAGATGTTCGAGCTATGGTAACAAGTGGATTTAGGTTCCAAAACAGGAGTAAGGTGAACTTTGTTGTTCATTTGTTCTTGTTTGTGGTAATACCTCGACTGAAATCCATTTGATCTAGTTCCTTTGGACCAGTCACGACAAGTTTTTATGAAAGAAAGCAACACTAATTCCACTCAGCCATCGTAAACCATTCGATTTCCATACTGCTGTGATCAGGTCTGACTGGGCCTCGTGGACCTCCTGGCCCAGCCGGTGAGAAGGGCTCAACCGGTGTGGACGGTCCTTTCGGTTTGATTGGCTCTCCAGGACCACGTGGTCCTCAAGGTCGCATCGGACCAACCGGTCAATTAGGTCCACATGGTTTCGACGGGGAAAAAGGAACCAAAGGTGCATCCGGTCCACCCGGTATCAAGGGCGACAAAGGCGGAGTGGTAAGTGCAAGTCAGCTTTAACCTGTGCTGTTTGTTCGTGCATGGATTTGCGCCCTTGTGATGCGGTTAAAACAACAAGTCAACTGGGGTTTTTGTTTATCCCACCCCTTCTCTATCCTACAGGGTATTCGAGGTCCAACTGGTCCCATTGGTAGTCCAGGCTTGCCAGGAATCCAGGTACGTTTTGAGTAAGGATCACTTCGAATGCCGTGATAACAAATGGTCAACCTTTGGTGAATGTCCTCAAGGCAATCACTCAAGGAGCTACTGGATTTCTTAATGCATTTCATTTCACATATTTGATTGATCGATTCTGCGCGATCAATTTTGTGGAAGGTCGTTTTTTCTCCGTTTAAGTCTTATATAACCCGGTCGATTTGGTCTCGTTTTACGTCAGTGACTGTTAACTGGTACGACGGAGATTGTGTGCATCCTACGGCTTGCAAGGACTATTGTACCACACTGCCAACCACGGCCACGAAATTTGGTGCCGCTGACGTAAAAATCCCCAGCAGAATAAAAACCCATAACCCAGGATGCGGACGTTAACGGGGGAAGGGAACGCAGTTGAGAAAACTAGATCGTTAATAGGCCTATCACGGTTCAACGGTCTTCGAACCCTCCTGACTGCACTGGACACGGTTCCTGCTCAAAGAGCTTGTTACCTTCAGTTTTCGCCGTTCCACATACATAGAACAGATAAAAGCAAAACCACATTTCACTGCTTTAAAAGGCGTCGTGAATTTCATCCGTTTCACGATGCGAACTGGTCAACCAGGATTGTTAGTGAATTGATTTTATTTGATATTCACGAGCTGTTCAATCGTAGTCATCTAACTAGTAAAAGCCGTAGCCACTGAAGTGTCCGGAGCACGCGTTAGAGACTGGCGCGCGTGGAGAACTGCGACACACACCCGCATAAACCACGAACAAAAAATCCTCCCGAACAATTTGCTTCGAACAGCCTCTCGTTGGCACTAACTAACGGATTGGTGATGAACTAAGGCCAATCTCAAATGGTCAGAAATTCACCGTCACTAGACCAACATCAAGTCCAGAAGTGGGATTTAGAGAACGACAAGAATATGATCCAGGTCGAAGAGTTTTCCCGTGACCACATGCTACCTACAATAGAGACCAAGTGCGATCGATCAAGATAAGATTCAAGTAAAGTCAATTCCCCAAAAAATAATCACTAATATGGACTAGCAAATTCTAACACGTGGATGGAAATAAACAACAGAATGTACAAAGACTGGACATGAATTTCACATTCGTTACTGTGTTTATCAGATGCGAGCGATGTACGAAAAATCGATGTGTATAATCCGAAACTTAACTTATCACTCAATCAGACATGACGGTTTCATAGTTAGAATGTCGCTAAATGAAATCATTTGAATTTTGTACCGTTTACGACATTTTACAATCGATCTCTGGGAAATTAATCCATTCAGTATTTGTTTCATTATCACTATTAATTGTGCCAATTTCAGGGTCCCCCAGGTATTCCCGGACAGGCTGGCGAGGAGGGTCCTCAAGGTTTGATAGGCCCTGAAGGAAATCGCGGTATCACTGGCTCACCCGGACCGATTGGAATGCGTGGAGCACCCGGTGCACCTGGTCTGCCTGGAGAGAAAGGTGATGCCGGTTTGCCCGGTCCTAGAGGTCGTCGTGGACCAACCGGACTGGCAGGTGCTCCAGGTTTGATGGGTCAACAGGGTGATGTGGGACCAATCGGTGCAGCCGGAGCACAAGGTGACAAAGGAGACCAGGGTATACACGGAATTCCAGGATCTATCGGATTCCCTGGGATTCCGGGTGTGCAAGGTGTAATTGGAGCCCCGGGTGAAGATGGACCGGTCGGATTGCAAGGCCCACCAGGTGACATGGGAATTCCCGGTGTGAAGGGTCCGAAGGGAGAATTGGTATGGGATCAAACGTTCTGATATATATTTTTTGCAGTATCCGTCGGGAAAGTCAACTTTACAACGTAATACAGGCATGATTTTCAGCCATTTGAATAGGAACACGATTTCCACGGTGGTAGAAGTTCAGACACAACTCAGTTTCGTGAACAGCACTAGGAAAGAAGCGGCTACCTTCCGCATTTTGTTACAGAATCCAAATGCGTTAGCCTTTCTGACTGGAGGGATTCGAACCCGCACCTGCTCACAGCCTACATAGTCGTAACTTCTAAGAGTAAGCTGCGGTTCTTCATGAACATGAAAGAAACCAAAAGGCTGGGACAGAAAAGTCCCAGTTGGGGATTGATAGGTGTTTAGGATGAGCATTATTCTTGAAATGATGGAATCAGTCGGTTGTTTAGTAAATGTTCTTTGCCAAACAGTCCCGATGATAAGCAGAATTCTTTCTGAACCGATCAAGCAGATATCCTTTGAATGATCTACCACTTTTAACCGGTTTGTCCTTGAAATCTGTGCATTCCGCAAGGTTTATGGCTGTAATCCATAGCCCAAGAACCGTAGTTACTACCCATCGAGTGGAAAACGTTGGAAGGGAACCAAAATATTAAGTGTTCGAAAGTGTCAGAGGCAGAGGGGAATGATGTATCCAGCAGATACAGGAAGTAACACTGCGTGTGTGTGTGTGTGTGTGTGTGTGTGTGTAGGCGGGGAGTTGTGGACGAGATGCATACAACCACTTATCACTCGTGAGGCGTCAGGGTTTCAAATGAGATGGGTGAATCATATCGAGGTAGTCTATAAAGCAAAGAAACTCAAAGTTCATAAATTAGTCTTGTTATCAACCGTGCATCACATAAGTTTATCCGGAAGTTCGTGTCAACAATCTATCAGTTATGCTTTCATATGAAATACAACAGCTTCCCTGCTCATTTAAATGTAAGGTCATCAAAGATTTGCATTTTCTTTCTAACTCTCCCACTTTAAATACACCCGTATTCCGTTTTCCCCCCTCGACCAGGGTCCAGCCGGTCTACCCGGTCCAGCAGGTCCAAAAGGCCCAGTCGGGGCAAAAGGAGCACCTGGTCCAATGGGCGCAGACGGTGCAGCCGGGCCTCGTGGTAAAATGGGCAAACCCGGCCCACGTGGGCCACCCGGTCCAGCTGGTCCGGAAGGTGCTCCTGGAATGACCGGCCCACAGGGGCCAGAAGGGCCTCGTGGGTTGAAAGGTGCTAAGGGAGAAGTTGGTGAACCAGGACCTACCGGCGACCCCGGCAGACGAGGAGCGGTCGGACTAACTGGACGGCCGGGTTCTTTGGGAATGCCCGGATTGCGTGGACCAGTGGTAGGTTAGATCGAAGGGAGCACAGTTTTGGAGATGAATAAACGCACGTATTACATAGTTGCACACAAACCCTATTATGGACGGAATTCGTATCGGACTAATTTGAATAAGTATATTTTATTATTTACTCTAACAGAAAGCTGGAAATCTTGGAATGCTTTGTTTAGATATTTTCCTGTACTTCTCCAGAACTGTCTGGTCTTGAATTTTCCACAAAAATATGAGCATCCACTTCAAATTCCATACCGACACCAAATCCATGTTCTCATCTCGTTGAGGTCTCTGAAAAGGAGCACCTTTGATGAGTGTGGGGAATACAGAAGATGCGTGTTCATTCTTTCTGGAAAGTTACACCTTCGTTATCTGTCGTACTCTACAAACGATACTTCAGCTAGCCAACTGTTCGAAGCTAAACTCTGATACATTAGTTTTGGTGAGCTTTTTAACGAAGTCTTTTGTGGTCATGTTGAAAAACAAAAAACTCACTGATATTTCACTAAAGTTAATCAAAAACTTATCAGTGAAAACTGCTTTTCTGAAATCATTTTTACTCAATGTTTTAGGGCCTGCCTGGACCGATGGGCAAGGTCGGCGAACGTGGTTCGGAGGGAGTTGCGGTAAGTAGCAGACCATTTGCCTACACGATGAATATAATTTCCGCAACAAAAACCCTAATGATTAGTTAAAATTTTGCATACTTCTCCTGCCTTCCGTTTGCATGCATGTGCCCGTCGAATCGCACATTTAGGGCAAACAAGGTGACATAGGCGATCCAGGAAAACAAGGTGTCAAAGGTATCAAGGGTGCTTATGGTCCAGTCGGCCCAGTCGGTCCGCAGGGCCGGAAAGGTGAGAAAGGTGTACCCGGATTGGAAGGTGCTCGGGGTCCAGACGGACCGAAGGGTGAACGCGGAGCTGTTGGACCAATTGGTGATCCCGGAACTCCCGGCCCGCCCGGTCCGGAAGGTCCTGAAGGTCCAGCCGGTTATCCAGGACGTCCAGGTTAGTAGAACTACTCAAAGACCTAGGGTTTTATTTAATTTATCTGATTTCTCAAACTTCCGGGGGAATTTATGGTTTTTTCTAGCGGCTATGAAAGCATTGCTTAATGTTTAAATCTGTTATGACCTTCTACACCGCAGTTGTCTTGTAGCTTTCACATTTTGTTAGATGAGTGGGAGGAACACATTGGTTTCACAATTGCCATCTGCTTCAGTTCGATCCGGTGAGCTGTGAACTGTAAGCATTCAGTAATAGCATGGTGCGTTGAAGAAACCCCTAAAGGAGTGGGAATGTTTTACTCTTGACTAATACGAGCTTCGAATATTAATACTTTTACTCACGGCATAGTTCCCCTCCCTCGGTAAATTCGTGAAATCGCATGAAATTAATCCTTCACATGCCACATATTTTTCCCCTATTGGCTTGAAAGAACAGTTTGTTAGAACACACTAGATAGTTGCTCTGCTTCTAGGAGTGCGCTAATTTTGAACAACATAACACTGGGCGCAACCTAAGAATCCGGACCTTAGATAAGCAGAAGGTGTGAGAAAATCTCGTCTCTCGAGAGTAAAGGAACTGAGACCGGGAATGGTCTAGTTGGTTACTGTCCATGAACCTATAGGCGATAGACCGTTCGGGAATTATTTTCCTGTCCAACTGGGTTCAAACAACGCTCAAAACCAGGTGCTCTAATTCATGAAACAAAAAGACAAATGGGTTTACTAACGATTCTGGTATGTGAGCTACCCAACAGGAGGGAAATCGATATTAAACGAACAAGCCGAGGTAAAAGCTTTTTGGGCACCTAATAAACATTAAATTTATTTGACACTCATATTCGATTTCCAGTGGAGATTACAATCGATAGACAAGACTCATTTAGGTGAGAATTAACTGAGAAGGAATAAAAATATGTACATAACTAGGATCATTCCTTACTCGATCGATTCAGCAGACTCATCATTGTCTTGCTGAACTAAATGGAAAAAGGGCAAAAGAGGACAAACTTCCGGCGATCAATATGTCTACGCACCTACATGTTTTAGTATCCTCGCTTTATGGAACGATCTAGTATCCTTCGTGGATTTTATTCAGGAACAAAATGACACCAGATACCTTGTCACTTGGCTAATCGAAAATATTCTATGACCGTCTCTTCCAAATTTTCAGCAGTAATGTGTACCGCATGTCCACTGAGTTTTCGCTACCCAGGATGCGAATTCATGTTACTACAGTAGGTGCTAAGTCGGTAAAAAATAACTTGAATACTTTGGCATTTGAAGTCTCCCTCTCCGAATACCAAACTGGACATGGAGAACTTTAAAGGGTTTTTGGCGCACCTAAAATCAACGGAAAGTGCGGCGTAGTTCCCAAAAGTTGGCTGGCAACTGAAAGCACGTTTTGGACTGTTCCCATGCAATATCCCAAAAAACAATGTGGTTTATTCGCATGACCAAGATGCATTGCAAAAGGAATAACATTTTCATTATCCTTTTAACCGTGTTTTCTCGCGTTGAAAATTACACTTTATAGACCGTTACTGGTTGGCGGAATATATACACGCTCAAACGATTTGGTCCGCACAGCAGCACCAAGCCGGATTAGTTAAAGCAAATACAGATGTCTGATTAACAACATTATCAGATGGTCAATAAAAATGAGTAATTACATTAATCGATCTCTGTATATGGTCTTCTTCCTCAAACCCGATACTGCACATATGCACACACACACACACACACATACACAGGTTTACCTGGTAATCAAGGTCCGAAAGGTGCTACTGGTCCAATGGGTCAGCCTGGTCCTCCCGGAGCGATCAAAATCTTGGACGTCAGTGAAGGATATTACCGATTCGAGGACACGCCTCGGTCAAAACGCAGCGTGGACGGTATGATTCCCAAACTGGATCCAGGTAAGGAACGACAATTAGGTAAGTAATCCGGTCCGTGTCCGGTTTGGGCACATTTTTGAGACCCCACTGATCCCTGGAAGTTTGATCGCACAATTTCTCTCTCATTCACTGTTATCAATAATTTCTGTTGCACGCAGAATATCACCTGATTCAGCCGACTGGTCTCGACACTCGGGTATTTGGTTGTTATTGCCACTGACGAACGGATCAGCGGCGGTTGTCTGACAGCATTGGCCGTGCTCTGAACTCTCCAAATTCCAGACGATTTTTTGTCTCGTTTGGTAGAAGTTGGAAGATTGGCTGTTTTTTCACTGACGCTTGTAATTTTGACGAAAAATTCGAGGAAAGATGAGTTAGATTGATTTTATCATGCGCAACGAATTGGTGCTTCGACCACTCGAAATCGTACGCATAAGAACAGAAATATAGTAGAAAGGGAATGAGTGAGTTAAATAGTACAAAGTTATTACGAGTAATTAAAAGGAAACTGCCCATCCACACTGTTCTTCCGTGAACTGTTTGTCATGCTTGCTGATTAATCCATAAGATTATGATGCAGTGTAAGTAATCAGTTGAATAATAATTATAATACGTTCATTGTCTCAGAGGCCTGTACAATGTGGACGGGCAAATTATAGTGTGGTCACGAAATAGCGGAAATCCTTTTTGCCAGAACGCATAGCTCAGGTGGCGAATACCCGTGGTGCGGGAAAGTCTGATTGAGTGACTTTTCTGAATCCATGATTCCAGTTCCGTCTGGAACTGAGAAACCGTACCAAAGGACTAATTCAGCCGAAGGAAAGCTATAAAAGACAAACATAACCGGGTAGTACTGTGTCCCTAAAATTTTACACATCCATAATGGCGTGAACAAAGATGGTGAGCTGCAAGCATCTCTGTATAAGGTCAAAGTTTTCAAACAAAATCAAAATGAACGATAGTTGCGCAGCCACTTCTAACAACCACGACCGCGTACACAGCGGGGTGGGTGATCTGGAACGGATAGTGAGTAAGTCACCAAAGATCTTAGCTTGATTCAAACGTCGCCCAGGAACGCCGGATGCACAGAAATAATTATTAACATATATGACGCCAAGCGAACATTTCTATCGACATCATCAGTGCGCCTGTTTCAGTGGCGTCGCCCAACCGCTGAAAAATCAATTAAGATTCGGTGTCGATCAATCTCGCTATCCTAATTCGTCGAACTCTGGTCCGGATTTTGTATTGTTAATATGGTTGTGTAGTCACGTGTATCGGCTGGACAGAAACGCGACTAATCTGCCGGATTTCCAAGCACATTCATTTCTGGATTCGATAAGTAACTGAGGTTATAATATCAGCAATCTCCCAACTAACGGGAAATCATCATCATCATCCCCGACTCACCACTTGCCGATAATGTAACATCAGCCCGACAAGTTGAAAGTACCTCGAATCATTTGCAAAACAACATCAAACTGTCCGGATTGGGCCTAGTAAAAGTCAACGACTAATGACAGTCACTCTCGAGGAAAATATGCTCATCGTGATAATAACAAGACGTACATGACTTCGTGGTTATGTGTACTGATAACGTGAATGATATTAACCTTGTCTGTACAGATGTGGAAGAATATTCTTGGACATTGACAATGCAATACCATGTTTTGGATTTCTCTTTTCCAAACAGAAGAATTGCCGACATACATTCTTTTATCGTATTTAAAAAAATTTTTCCCATTTAGTTTACGCTACGGCACTTGAAAGCAACAGATGGAATTAGGTACATTTTATTCAATATTATTCTCTTCTTTCTAGTTGCTGTTATCTGCTCTCCCTTTTCGTACCTCACCATCCTCATATCTCCTTTTTCGGTTTTGGCTATGACTTCATGCCCGTTTTCAAGTCGATACCAAACATATCACCAAGGTGCTTACCATATGAGGTAGACTGTACCTGCCAATAATAGTAGCGTGAGTTTTCTCTTGCCAACACTTATTGGCTTCATCGACTAAGTTTCAGCCCCGAGTTACAAACTACCTCTCTTAATTTCCCCGTCTCTAGATGAAGCGATTGCTCCAACTACAGTTCCATCTATCGGCGCAGTGCTTCGACGAGTTTACGAAAGAATCGAAATACTGGAAAATTCTCTGAACATGTTCGACCAGCCGGCAGGAACCAGACGTCATCCTGCCAGACACTGTCGTGACATTCTTAGCTCAGCCGAGTATCCGGAACAGTTGAAGTCTGGCCGTTACTGGATCGATCCCAACCTGGGTTCGCCAACTGACACGTTCCCAGTCGAGTGTCGCTTCAAGGATCGAGGGAAGACCGCGTTGACTTGCATCTCACCGACTGAAGACACTCAAACTGTGAGTTGCGGCAAACGCAAATGACTACTTCATTGATCACAAAGTAGCCAAATTCTGTGCGAAAAAAGCGCTAAAAGCTACCGACTTGTTTGCTGTTACGTGCTTATCCTTTAGGTATCATAGACAGGGCTGCATTCGCCAGTTAGGCTGTATTTACCATTTGTTTTTTTTTCTTTACCATCCCGGTTGTTACAGCTGCCACTTACGCAGTTCAAAAAGACGGAGAATGACCAGGACTGGTGGCTTTCCCGTCTTCGTTCCCAACAAATGCAAAGCAACTCGACCCGACCACAGGTAAACAAAGAGAACGTCCATTAGTTAATCAAGCTAGCTATGTTCCTCCTTTCTTTTAAATGATGAATATTACCGTAAACATGGTGAATGTTTCTAATTAATCGAGCCGCTTATAGTTTGAATGTGAATATTGTTGAGTTGGGTACAAGATTCGTGGCGCACCACAGTCTCGAGCAAATTGATTTCGAGTAAAAAAGTAAAACCAGTAAAACTTCCTTACATTTTATGTTCGAATTATGCTTACATTTATACGATGCTCATCTCCAAACCAATCGATTGGTTACCCTCCCCGCGAGTTACATACCGTTCCGGAACGATCCAATTATTGAACCTAGAAAAAGTAAAGAATTTTCGGAAGCGATTCGTATTTTTATTAGGGACCTCACTTCTTGGTGCTCATTCTGTTTTGGTGGAACTACATGAAAGATGCGAATACCAAGTTGGCCAACTCTTCGTATTATTCCCTCTGCGGCGACCCGGGAAATTAGGCGTTCATTATAGAGGAGATCTGAGAACACAACGCAGTTGTCAATCCCGGTCATTTCGGATGATGATATATTTGCTTTCACTCGGGAATCTCCTGGATAGGGAGAGATCTTTTTGGTGGTGTGCACAAATCAAGTCGGAACCACCTAGATCTACTCCTATTCAATGCCTGTTCTGGAGATTGGTCTGTGGAGCTCATCAGCTTATGCCTAACGTCTCCGCTACTCAGACGATTTCCCCACCATAGTCTGCCAGTTCTAAGAAGAGAAAACTTTCCAAACAGCAAAATTATTCGCTAGTCCCATATGAAAAAGAACAATCTTTCACACGTCTGGCTTCATGATCTTTTATTCATTTCCCTCCCCCAAGTTTTCTTGAGCTTGTTTTAGCCATAGTGTATCCAGCTGACCACTGGCAACTAGACGTTTTGAGACCTCACTGTCTAAGTGAAGATCTCCGAGTTCAAAAAGTGCGACTTTCAATACCGACTTGTAAGCGTGACTGATATTTGAAATGTTGCATTTCTGTACAGATGACCTCATCCTTCTGCTTCTTGCGTTCCTCCCGCCTTGAAATTGCCCGCAAATGTCACACGATCCTATGCATCTGTGCGAATAATTGAATCAAGCTCTACTATGCCCCACACAATCAAATCCGACACTTGCATTTGCTGCATCAAAAAGCAGAGCAGTCAGTCACATTTGTCTGTCGCAATACGGCCGTCTATTTTGATAGTACACAAAAGAATCACAATGCCGCTATACGTGCCCGATTGTTCACCGAGCATGAGATCAATACGTATGAACATCGTCGGTTGCGTGATCTAAGCGGGAACATGATGCTGGAGGTGAAAGTGCGTGACGAGTGTATGGTAAGTTGGATCTCGAGTGTATGATGCCTAACCGCACACATCAGTACTGCTTTCTCAGCGGTAATATTAATTCTGCCATTGTTACTACCACTACTGCTATTCATACTACTACTACTACTGCCACCACTACTACTACTACTACCACTACCACTACTACTACTACTACTACTACTACTACTACTACTACTTCTACTTTCACTGGTATGTCAACCAGGTTATTGCTAACGCTATGACTGCCGGCTAGTGGTGGCTAACTCTCAGTCGCTCTAGACTTAGGAAATGAACGTCAAGATTTCGGATCTCGCCACAGCAAGAAATTTTCCCTTTTAGCAATCTTTATTTTCGATGGCTTTGTTTGTGACATGTTGCACATCGTAGGTGAACTGAGGACGTCCGATTACCAACAATATTATTTTCATCGTCTAGAACTTACTTTCAGACCGCCTCGAATCAGTTTCAGTCCTAAATGTCATTGTTTCTTTTCAGGGATTTTTACCAAACTCAAGTATCTGCGTGAAGCACGAAATTAGAAATTGCACCAGTTGGTTGGTTGTCACCAGTTTACGGTCGCTCACAGGTAGAAATCGGATATGAACAAGTTTTGGTATCTAACTAAGCGATGAAGAAGATAGTCCAGGGGTGATTAACCAAAATAAACTATGACATTCGTGAGTTTTCGTAATTCTCAAGGTGATCTAAGATGTGACAATGAGCGCGAATGATTGGCTGTTGCTGGAACGAATGAAATAAAAAAGACCGATGTTTCGGCATTCAAAAGGATATGTTAATATTTACACATTCTGTTGTGCTGTTCAGATAATTGTCCGATTTATTTACGTGACCACCTGGAGAGACATCCGCCATTGATTGAATTATACGAAGTCTAGGATCCGTGGAAAACACAAATTCTCATTAATCTCCGTTCCGAGTCTTCTTCATGACTTTACCCTACTTTGGCAATTTTGTAGCGGGTTTACTTGATTGCGGGCACAATATTTCACCTGCAATCAAAAAACGTCTAAATCTGGCGTATAGCTATTGGTTTCTCCTTCTTGCTTTACTCTACCTTGCAAAAGATGGCATTTAACCGAGTGATGTTGGATATCCGGCAATTTCTGTCATATTTATTGTTCCAGACTCGTATTAACATAAGTGATCCCCAAAAGCACATAAAACACCCTTTGGAGCTTTGTCTTTACTCGTATCATTTTTCACACCATTTCAGGAGCGCAGTACAAACAAAGCAAGCAGTGTATTTGAATTCACCGCACGGGAACCAAACTTGCTACCAATCCTCGATTTCCAATTATCTGAATTCGGAAGTACAGATCAAGAAATTGGCTATTACGTGGACTCTGTTTGTTTCAGTTGAAAGGGCGAATTTGCTGCGGTTGACCATCTCTCTACTCAGCTAGACATTGTTTGTACCTACTTGTGACCATACATTTGCGTGTGCGCGTGCAATGTGTGTTAGGGGGGAGTGAACGGATAGATTCTTATATTTTCAGTTGTCCTGTCGACTCTTTTCCCAGTGAAGGGTCATTCGATCTCCTTAACCCTTTCATTGTGGATCCAGCAAACTGTCGATTCTATAGTACCAGACTTTTCTGGTTTGCCCAACGCTGACCATCCACTGCTGTCTCCGCCACTGATCCCCGTACTATTTCTTACAATCCGTATGACCACCGCAGGGTTCCTCTTCCGCATCTCCCGACCGATGTTTATGTCTGGCCCTATTTCCCTATCCGTGTGCTGAGGGCTGATTCACTTGGAATTGATGCACCGTTTCCCTCCTGTTCCCCGCCATACAAGAGAGTGGCATTTGTACCACTAACTGACGGTACCAAATTCAGCAGCATGAGTTCTCTCCGTCTCTCCCACAAGCGCATCCGCACATACACACGCATCTACACTTGCTCCCAGTAGCATCTATGTACAAACACGAGACAAACTGGTGATAGAAGTACAAACAATCAGGACCACCACCACTACCACCGCAACATCGAAAATAGATGGAAAAAACTGCAACAAAATAATGGATTGGTGTCTGTGCAAATTATTCAATATTCACATGTCAAATAGAAGCTTTTCAACAATAACTGAGTTCGGTAATCGATTTACTTTGTTTGTGTCACTTACTTTTGGCCTTAGTACTATGCTAAAGTCGCGTGACAACGCTGCTTACCGGCTAGACTTTCTGTTTGATTGCTCTCTCTCACTCGACCTTTTTATTCGTTTCACTAGATGGAGGCGCTAAATCAATTGAGGCAAATTAATTAACGTCATTTTTACATGATGGACGTTTGATAGAACACATCTAGGCGTGTTTTTCAACCGATACAGTTAAGCTAAATAGTCTCAATCACGAAAAATTCCGATCGGTTTCGATTCGACGTGGATAAGGGAGATGTGTAATAACAGAACTTGATGCGGTTAGGAGACTGTCAAAAGGCGTGTTGCTTATGGATATCTGGTTTCCGCGAACCTCATCGGAAGGGTACACACTCAGCAGGTATTGTGTTTACTACGCGTTAAATTTCTCAAAGTATGTTGCAAACCTAATATCACTCTATAGAAGGCTCAGTCACGATGGACGAAACGTCGGATAATAACAGGCATTCCCCGGGAATATTGTCACCTAGCAACAAGTATGGGAATATGAAGAAAACAACGACTATAAGACGCTTGACACAGTACCCTCTTTAAAGTAGCTATATAGAAAAATAACCCATCTATTCAGCAAACACATCTTCGTATATTAGCAAAATGTCAACGCGACCAGTTTTTTTGTTCATATGGTAGGTGAATTTAGTAGCGTGTTTGATAAACATGAGTAGACTGGATGATTGACCGAAATCGGTTAAACCTCGCGCTTCAGGTTCACATGAGTTAAGCTGAGCTGGTTGACTAGTTGAGCTCGTAAGTAAGGTCACCATGAGATTACAAGTAGAACTGCGAAGGGCAAGAACAAAGGTGTGGCTGAGATCATTTGCCCTGTTCTAATCGAGTACTAGGAAATTAGGATAAGATCGACATACTTTATTTTTGGCAACAGTGTTTTTCATTGTCATGTTTCAGCTAGGCAAATTATCCGGAGTAGTCCAACTGATGTATCACGAGGGACGTTAAGTTTTTACAAGACAAACACTAATCAGTGCAAACGTGAAGAGAATACCTATCTTCCATTAATTGTGCCTTTAGACAGAAATTTGGTGCATTCCGATACGGGGATTTCCCCCGATTAGACCGAAAGCAGGCGGGAGAAAAGTAATCTCCTTTAATTTTCATAAGTTACGTCCCATTTTCTTTATCATTGGTGAAAATATCAAAGATATTTATTTACATATCAGAGAATAACTGGCTAATTTTGTTCAGACAAACTAAACTGTGCGCTGTTGTAACCACCACTTTGGTAGATAAACCTCGTGAACTTTCCAAAGATTAGCAACAATTGAATGACCTGCAATCGTTTACCTCCCACAGGTTTCCAGTTTCACTAAGTAGAGTTTGATGAACGATGTTTTCTGGTTAGTCAGAAAACCACATCACAAACGATCAGGCAAACAAATGAGTTGTATGGCTTTTGTTCTAGGACTCTATCTCACCTAGGTGACCTGCTGAGAACTCATCTACCAGGGGAGTCGATTACTCTGAGCCCACGGTCCAAGAACCTCAGTAATGGACAGATGCTATATTATGAAGTGAACTTCTTTGAACTATTAACTGCGACCCCGGCTGGTGTATTGGCTAAGGGTAATAGAGACAAAATGTTAGTCCCGTATCAGATTCACAGTGCGGCCAGGGTGGGCATGCACCGTCAACAATCCATAATGAACACAGAAAAACATCTCAGTGATTCCGTGGTTTCCTAGGAGATAAGTGAACATTAATAAGGCATAATTATTCATGTCTTTTTCTTGTTTTTATGATTCTTGGCGGTCGGTCGGTTAGTCATACAAAGGACCATTCAATTTCAAACTTAACGATGAATTTTGGTTGAATTCGTGAAACGCCACCAGTTGTTCAGAATGAAATCCATTAGGATTTCATAACACACAGTAATCAAAGTGTCTCGAAGACGTTCTGCGTTGATAGCAGTTACTTCACTTCAGACGACAAATCGCAACTAAACGAGAAAATGCATCAGATAACTTCAGATTTGTGTGCTAAACGCAGTTTGAAGATCAGTTAATTGAAGAAGTTAACAGGAGGAAAACTTGACTAATTTCAACGCAATCATGAAGTGGCTGCTAATTAACAGGAACAAGGAAACCCGAAAAATTCGCAAACCGTTCAATGTGCATCGTCTAAGCAGCAGAATCGGGTCCTGTTGCAGGCTATTTTCTCGATCATTCCAGACAAATTTACGTGTCAAATTATTTAAACTATTGACACCAACATATGCACACGGCCAGTTTGCTACCCAACTGAACTCGTTGGCCGCTTGTTCGTACGGTCGTCCACGGGACGTTCTGTGCATCACATGCCTGTACAACGGCCACGGGTAGAAATCAACATTTAATTTTTCCCAATGAAATTTGTAATCCAAGTGCATGTGTACTTCTGTCAAGCGCCAAATTTGGGCACCAATTACAGGAGTTTGCCTTCATGCCATAATCATCTACTGTCGATAACGGTTTCAGTGTCAGCAAGTTGGGGGTCGATTGTTT
>LUCM01003977.1:18959-33463 GCA_008360955.1 Fasciolopsis buskii
GGAGGAGGAAGTGCTTCAGTCCAGCATATGCCCCAACAGCTTGGAATATATGCGTGCTCACCTCTGCGTGCGTACCATGTGACCATCCTTAGCCAAGTAACTGGCGACTGTTAGTTCATTTCCTGCTGAGTATCACGGTAAGACTAATTGTCGTCCAGCTTCGCGAGAACACTAAACATTCCGAAGATGCCCAGTGCATGCTAAAGGGAGCCAAGGGTTTAATAGTTCTGTAAAAGATGGAATCTTTTTGATGCTTATTCTACCAGGGGAAATCAGACCAGATGTGTGCGGAACGTTATTCTTACGAACCAGGACTAGGAAGCTCGTGGTAGTCGAGGCTAATTGCTGAGTCACTTTCGGACTTACGCTGATCGCGCCATAACTACTGCAATAGTTGTGGGTTCCCCTCTCGAAAATGTACAAAACGTGACACAACATAAAATAAACCCGAAGAAGAAGGCCTACCGAAGAGGCGAGGAGATATATAAACGCTAAATACTGAAACCCGTAGAAAACTGCATAAGGTAGAAGGGATAAGCAGAGAGTGGTAGATAAAAGATAGACAAGCATAAGGGTGAGTAATCAGATAGATAAACAGATAGAGTGATTAGGTAGATGGATAAATAAATAGATAGTCATGCACACTAACAGAGAGATGGTCTTGTAGGTGAATAATTCGACTGATCGGTAGAGACAGTCTACTTGATAGATAGAATAATAGGGAGATAAATTAGTAGGTTTTATGCTAGAGGTGAATAGAACGATGAATGGATTGGTACATGGACTCATACTGTTTTCGGTTTATTCTTGTTTTGTTATTTCTGTTTTCGTCTTTTTTACTTTTTTATTCATGTTTTCGAACGGCTTTTTAATGTGGTCATTTGCGTCTATATTTCGTTCAAACTGTTACCTGACTTATGTTATCCGTCTTTTTTCACGGATTGCTTGTCAGCTTGTTTAGGGGTTTGATGTACTCACATATGTGATTCATGTTTTTATGAATTGATTTATTGATTCTCGTGTATATAGACCCATTAGCAACGCGCATCTGGATACATATTCAAGTCTAAACCAGATGTATTTCATCCAAATTCCTGATATTTTTTATTAATTTCTTCTGAACGATTTGTTTGTGCATATTTGTTCATTTTCTGCTTCGATTATTGGTTTTCTATCTCTTTTGTTTTTAAACCGCAGTTTCATTTTTCGAGCGTTTTGCGATCCGTTGATTATGCGATGGCATCCATCGCACGAACTTTCTGAGTGACCTAAGTGTTTTTCTTAAAGCTATTCTTTAGACGCGTCTTCGCATTAACACGTGCTTGTATTTGAAGTTTATGCGCTTGACATTTTCATGTATATATATATATATTTGATTGCGCTCATTTTATTTTGCTCTAAGAGAATCAAAAGTTTGATGAACTACCAAAAGAAGAGACCTAGTTATCTTCTTTGTTTGGTAATCGCAGCAATATTTCTCCAAATCATAACCTACTATTTGTTTTTTATGGTGCGGACACCAGCGAGAACTTTATATTCCCAACGTCAACTGTTCGCTAGTGGCAAAACTGCACACACCCCGGCAACACTAACGCAGTATGACCTTTTATGTACACTTTTGGTCAGAAACGATACTAACGTGCTTTTCGCCGAAACTTTAAAGAGTTTCTCTCGACCTAGTTCCGATCGGTTTGACTTCTCCACAGAACTCGGGTGCCATAGGTTCAGACAAATTAATGGACGACCCCCGGAAGTATCCGACGAGGAATTAAGTTATCCGTTAGCATTTTCCTTCAATATACACAGCGATTTCATGCAGTTTGCACGGCTGTTCAGAGCAGTTTATCGACCTCACAATATTTATTGTCTTCATGTTGATAAAAAAGCGGATCAGTCATACCGGAGGAATGTTACGAGGTTGGCTAGTTGTTTTGGTTACAACGTGCATGTGATTCCAAATGAACAAAGCATTTCAATAAAATGGGGAGATCTTGGAACTCTGGAGGCATGGTTTCTGTGTGCCCGTCATTTTATTAAGCAGTCTGCAACCAAGTGGAAATACATGCTGAACGGAAGTGGCCAGGAATTTCCGTTACTTACCAATTGGGAATTGGTAAAGGCGTTACGAGCGCTCAATGGATCGAATGTTGTTGAATCATATACGGATAAACAAAGGGATAGAATCCCAAGAAAGGCGCTTTCGTTCAATGTAAGTCAGCACTGCGCTTCGATGCACATTTCAAGATGATAACATATTCGTTATTTTCATTTTTCATTTATGCATGGTTCGCTTAAAATGCGATCCTGCCAATATTTATACATGATGCTGATTACGATCCATTCAAAAATTTATCTTCTTCACATCCTGACGGTCTTAGCATTTGCGATGAAAACCGAGAATCAGCAAGTACCATGAACGTATTCAAGTGTTTCTTTCGTAATATTTGTTCGTGGCCTGCATTAGGATCAGATAAACATTTAATGTTCTAACAATATGTACGTTCGCTTTCGCTTGCTGGTTCTAATTAGTTGACAGCTGGGATATTTTACACTTACTCGAGGTTGAAATATTGTTGTTCATGATGCACAGGATAATTTCTTTTAGAAATGAATCTTGATCGATATCAAAGTCGACCGTACGTCAAAGTCATCCACTCAGTCCACCTGAATCGCCTTCTTCGTTGGCGTGACCTTGAAACATTGAGCTAGGAACGGTCAAATAGATTTGAAACTACCATGAAGGTAGGAGTGAGCTGATTAGAGAAAGGTGATCAATTTGTAACTTCGTATTTAATCCAACAGAGCATTTTAAAGTAAACAAGGTTACAATTTAATTTACACTAAACCATCCCATGTGCATGTATTTAATGTGAATAAATCAACCGCATAGAAAACTAACCACATAATTGTTCACGTTGATGTTGAAATTTCAAAACGAAAATCCTTTTCCCTAAATCTGAGTTTTTCTATTATCCGCATTTCTCGCGTTGTTGTCCGTTTACGGAGAATAACTATTTAAATGCTTCAGGTGTTGCCGATTGCTGAAAATGGATTGTTCGTACAATAATCATCCATTATGAGAGTGGAAAATATTAACCCCGTTTATACGACGAACTTTTAGTTGTGTCGACTAATCCACAGCGAGTGATGAATTGCTAAATGATTGCAAAAATAGATTTCAGTCTTCAAATTACTCAAAAGTTGCATCACTCACGATGAATTTCAAATTGATCACTTTGGCGAATATACAATGATAAGGTACTTTTGAACGAATTAAAAAACCAGAAAAAGTGGAATTTTGTGACTATGGTGACGGAGATGTTTCTTTTATTTTACAAAAGTGGACAACAAAAGAATCTGCAAGTTTCAGTTCATTAGAATATATAGAACATGTGATCCCAGGTATCGTGCTTTACTCCCGGAACGACGTTAGTCACAAGAAAGCCTGCTTGGAACTAGGTTGCTTCATATATTAAAGTGACAGCATAAATCTAGACGTCATGCAAAATGCATCCTAAAGTCTCAAGCAATAATGCAGTTGAGTGCCTAATCAGAAAATAAGAAGTCTGAGGTTCCAGAAACATTTGACGCGTGAGATATGAATAACCTCCTAATGTATTTGCTGGCATCACATTAAATTGAAAAACACAGTAGTGAAGTGCAGCGGCGTGCGGATCACTTTCAGTGTTTATCATTGGTGGCTTCTTGTTAATGCACGCTTGAAATAGATGTGAATAAATTTCACTATAGTTCCCCTACCTTAATGGTGCATTAGCTAAAATTGGATGTCGACTGACTTTTAGCGTACCTATTTACTAGTTAAAACCGAAGCTCAGAGCTTACTGTCGAAAGATGTATTGATCGATACAAATACAAAACCGGGTATTTTGTTCCGCAAGCTGCCACAGGCTGTTCCACGAGCTGTATGCGGAGACAGAAAAAGCACAAATCACGCATCTTGCATGAGTTTTACTGATATATATATCTGGCGAGAATCGAATTTGTAGCTTCAGGAATGTGCATGGAAGCTCTGCGTCGAAGAGTCTACAGAGGAACCACAATTGTGATTCGTTGATAATTCTTTGTCAGCTGAACTAAGCCAACCCCAGGAAAGAGGGCAGAATGCCCCAGAATATATATATATATATATATGCTTTCATTTGTGCTACGAAATGACCTACGGTTTAAATTCAACCTAATAAATGATAGAATCAAACCATACTCTTTTCAAAAGGGAGCTAATTTGTGGTTCTTTATTTCTGGACTACAAATTTAACTTCTTTTAATGCAATCATTGGGATTGAAAACTGGAATAACTATATTTAGAAAACGTTATCGTTTGTCGGGTTGTAAAAAACACCTTGCATCGAATGTGAAAAGTCTGAGGTGAAGACCTTTAATGAAAAATAAGTTACACAAGAAGACCTCGTCACTATGAAGACCGTCTCAACAAAACTGAGCCTAGGAATAACATTTACGACCATTTCTCCAGTGGCAAAAAATCTGATATACTTGATAAATAACGCAGCGGTAACAATAGCGAGTATCACTACTCGGACACTGAGGAAGAGAGAAACAATAAGGACTTATTCAGTAACTGGCTTATTTTATCTGACGGCAGGATCCATAACACATTTGGAGCATCCTTACGGTGTTTTATAAGCCGAGAAAAAAGAATAAGAAGCTCAGTAAAAAACGCCTCATTTATTTTCACTATTTTCAAAATTCGTGAACAAAATTAACCGCACAGAAAACCTGATGGTCATGTGATGAGGTCGTGCACTCTCTTCACATCGGGAAAACCGGCTGAAATATCTGAGAAACTTTGTCATACAGATATTTACATTTGCTACGGGGATCTTTGGAAAACCAGCAAATATACTGTTCCAAATTGTGTTCGCCGAAGAATTGCGTGGTTCGCATAACCCCTGTGACGCTTAGTCATAAATATGGCTGCGAAAAACGGCCAAAAACTGGACTGCTGAACTTGTTGACGGTTTTCATAATTTAATGGGATACACTAGATTTGTTCCAATCTGCCCTGGACTTAACTTAATCGTTCGAATAAAGATATCAAAATCGTCAACGGAAAAAGCAGAGATGGAAATCTAAAGGTTGGCTCTGGCCTAACAGTAGTGAACCAACGCATGAATACTTGAGTCAAAACTAACCAATCGCTGTGGGCCGATTTGGGTTGTAGTGCACCTTATCAAGTCTATTCCAGCTGCATTCAAGCCAATGCGTAGGATGAACATGAATGCCACAGTTTTCATTTTTTATATCGGGAGTAAAATGGCCCAGACTACTTGTAACTTACTGAATGCTCCATTTATGATCTAAGTCGGCAAATTCTGTTGCCTGCTTCAAGAAATTTATGGCAAATCAGCAAATGTAGCGGTTAAGGTCGAAGTCAATTTGTGCAAAACTTTTACCTTGGAATTTCATGTCAGAAATGAAAAACGACGCAGTCCAAGGACTTGGAGCGGACTGCAACATCGCCACTGCAGACTGGGATTTCGGATAAAATCCAGATACTTGGCGGACTTATCTTTGGAACCATTCTTAACGTCTAATATAACTGGACCAGTAGGACGGTTTAAAATGGTTTAAAATGGCTTAAAATATCATTGAATCATTGAGATGCATTCAATGTTAGAAACAACTGGAAACAAACACAAAGGTTGTATATAATTACTCAAAATTTGCATTTTTGATCTCATAAAATCCCTAGAATCATAATTGAGTTAAAAAAATACGATATTAGTATACCTGATTATTTAGCCAAGTCAAGTCACTGGAATGCTTTATATTCTACGAGGGTCGGATATTCTGAATTTATATAATCGAAACATTCCCAAAGCCAACAAAAATGTACAACAAACACCTACGACCTGGAATTGTGCGATTTTACTCCCGTCTATCGTTAAGCCATAAAGGATATTTACCTATCGTTAAGAATCCAGCCAGATACCGAACAGAAGAACAACTATATGCACGGATACATGCACGAGTTTGGAACGAATGACAAAAGATGAAATGCACTTCGCTCGATCTTTGTGTTTAGGATGGAAGGAATTTGCCAGCATTCTTGTAAAACAATTTAATGTGTTGGAAAATGACGGGTTTGTAATCTTGACATGCTGAAATTCAAGGATGGGTAAGTGAAGGCTCAAGAAATTAATTCTTTGTTTTTGACAAGGGACCAAGCAAACGCGACGGGATACGTACTGAGATAATAAAGTAGAACATAGGAGAAAAGGACATTCCATATTATACCGTGGAACTTAAGACGCGTAACACAGAAGGAGAGGTAATTTTCCACAGCATCATCTTTGTTGGTTCAAAATTACTTTATATTTTATTAAACGAAAGCAGACACTTAGCGATTGCGGTCGTCCAGCAACATACTAACTTAGCCTAGCTTGTCGATAGCCTATTATGTGGCAGTAGTGCCTAGACATTCCTATGATACTTTTTCACTGATGGATTCGTCAGCACCACCTCCATTATCAACGTAAGAAAGGGCGTGATCACAATCAGACACTCTCAAAGGAGACATTATTTACATTCACACTAGTGTAGAAAAGAGTTTTCTATTTGCCCCGAAATATCAAGGAATCCTGGTCAGAGTAAATTTGATGGGTTCCTAAAGAGAGACGTGTTTCGGTAGTACACTAACTCAAAAACGTCTTTGTTAACTAATTGCAGTAATCAGTAAGGTTCTTACATTAGGAACCTATCTTATAGCCACTATTTTACGGTCAATCGCTGCCATTCTGCGTTTGAACAGATGTTATTGCGATATAGCATCCATAGCCAAAGCATGTTGGTTTTATCTTTCACTGCCTCTGTTTTCCTTTTACACTGTTCTTGGATAATTGCTATTACATCGTCAATTGAAAAATGGCTATCCCTATCCTACTTGCTTCACTGCCAGCGGAAATCAGCTGCCGCTCAAGGGCTGTGAAAGTATTCACAAAACTGAGCTCTTGTAGATCAAATCAAACAGTATGTAGACCGCTGTATTTCAGGATAACGTAAAATCAACAGTTAAGTGCATACTTCGTCAAGTATTCTGTCCTGGATAATTCATTATTTCCCCATTATAGATAACGTGGGTAAAGGGAAGCGTCTACGTGGCACTTCGGAAGGAAATGGTCGAATTTATTTTAACGGACAAAAAATCCCTGGAAATTATGGCTGTGCTGCGCGAAGAAGGAAGACAGATTCGACTACAAGATGAAATGTTTTTCAGCACAGTTAACTACAATCCGCATTTGAAGGCCCCCGGTTCATGTCTAAAAATACACCTCCCTAACGGATCAGATCCGAGAACATCGTATGTGGCTCGACACGTCGAGTGGAATCCACCGCCGTGTTTGAGCAAACGAGTACAAAGGACAGTTTGCATAATGGGCGTGCGTGACCTTCCGAAACTCACAAAATCACAGCGATTTTTCGTGAACAAGTTTATTGATAACTTTGAACCGTTGGCTTATGATTGCCTGGAATGGTGGCTGTTTGAAAAAATTGACAACGAACGTGGTTTTGGTCGAACGGCAGCCGAGTTCGACACATCTTTTTATGAAAATTTATACTGTTCAAAGGATCATTTCTGAAATATATGAAGATGATGATCAACGCCCCTTTTTCATTACACCATAACTTGGAAAATTTTCAATGGACATGTCAAAAAATGTTTATTTTAGATGAAAAACTAACGGGAACAAATGGGAAATAGCAAGTAGCAGAAACAATCGCAGCATGAGATCATGGAAAGAAAAAGCAACGAACAAAAAGGCAAAGCAGAAACATCCAAAATATAAATCACAAGGAAGAAAACACAAAATTAATTGGAAAAGATAGAGGATGACATTAAGAGAAAATGAATAATTATCACGAACACACGAAAGTAGTAAATATTAACACGTGCATTAACCTAACCACCTAATTGACTACTAGTCAATAAATCAACGAAAAAATTAAAGAACATATAGCTAATCGATCAATTTACTTATCTACCTAAATTTCTGGTTACTTTTATCTCTCTACTTTGTGTTCCAAAGTGTAAAAGTCATGGTCGGCTCTAGCGGATGATCGGGATGTAAGATTGCAAATGGAAAATGACGATAAACGCTGTGATTGCACTGATGACGTGCATGCTCGCGCAAATTTACAGGACAAAGTGAAATCACGAGGAACGCAGTTCCATTTAGTATGCACTGGGCATCTTCGGAATGTTTAGTGATTCTTCGCCGGAAAGCTGACGAGCAATTAGTTTTGGGGCTTTCTTACGTGTACTCAGCAGGGAATGCAAACTACAAGTTCGCAGTTACGTGTGTGTGTGAGGGATTGGTCACATTGGGTACGCACGCACGAGGTGAGCACGATATATTCCAAGCTGTTGGGGCATATGCTGGACTGAAGCACTTCCTCCTCCGACCTGATATTTTGCTGAATTTGAACAGCCGTGCGGATTGTGCCGCTATTCGCACAGTTTCGTTGATGTTTGTTTCGAAGATTCCACTCATCGATGTTTGCTTGGCCTCGATACGATTGGGTGGAGTGACTGCATGAACAATGTAGCGATTAGTAATCTAGCACTATGTAGTGGTCCGGAGAACACCCCATAGAATCGGATTGGGATTAGTAGTCATAGCTTGCTGTGTCACGTGTTGGGTAGATGAAACACACGCATGCCTCGGTAGTCCCTATTCTCTGGTCCTGTCCCAGAATGGAAGACGCCACGCGAAAATTAATAACTGGAGTGACAGTGCATATTGAGAAAATGTACAGCAAAATTCAGTGAAGTAAGTTCACACTTATTCATCGTCTGGATCCAAACGAGTCGTCAGCCAGATGGCTGAAGACAGTGAATGAAACGGAGGCATATCGATATCAGTGATGGTGGAGTTGTCAGTTTCCGTCCAGTCGCATCTACCGGAACGATGTGTTTGTTCAAGTAGACATTGTTACATGTAGTGTTTACTATGGATTTCTTATATTTCCCACCTTTGCATTTCCACTAACTTCTCATTTTCTCGATTTATCCACCCGATTGCTAAGTGAAACCCGGGGAGAAACATATCGGTCCTTAGGGCTTTATTTTCTATCTAACAGTGTATAATGATACTACCGATGAGGATAATAATGCATGCAGAAGTGTTTTCTTTCTTTGATAGAAGTTGTTCATAGAGAAGCGGGAATTTTACGAAAGTATCTTTGACCTTCATCGGTCCTTCTCGGTTTTCTATTGCATTTAGTCCACCATCTGACAGGTTATGCTATTCTGATGCAAATTTCATTCTTCAACATGATAGTATAGTCGAAATATTTGTCAACCTTTTCTACCTGCCGACTGTCACGTTAACATTGATCTTGGTTGCCATTCATGCTGTTGCCAAATTCGCTTCGTTATGTATCAATCATAATTATCCACAAACCCAATCTACGTCTCGACTGATCAAATCAACCAGGTGACGACTGATTCTAGATTGTGAACATTTGCGTATGTGAACGACCAATTTTGGAAAAAGACATTGATGAAAAATGACAGTTATATTCGTTATCTTGTTAGGTGGAAGAAAACGATTCTCAGCGGGTGAATGATTTGAAGACCAAATATGTGTTGGTCAGGAAATAGGCTGGAACGCCATCTCGGATCGACAAGTCGGGTGCTAAATTTGGGACTGAAAAGTTTCCGTCCATATTAGTTCTACAGGCTAGAGAACGGGAAACCGATTTCGCTGGAAAATGCGAACATCCATGTGCAAGTTCACTATGCAGAGGATGGATGGGGTCTAAAATTGTCTTGTGAGCAAATTCTTCATATGCAGATGTGTTGATTATACAGTCAAACGGACAATCCACAAATTGGTATAATTCACATACGACTGATAACTGACAGCACCTGGCGAAGAATATTGACGTCTTTCTTAATTAAACCTGTGAAAACAACAGGGTGAGTGTAGAAGAGATTTGGGAAAATACATTGATGTATAAATTCTGAGATGGTCCTAGTTTCACCATGTAATTTCGAAGCTGTCTGATTTGTAATGACAACCGGCGATTTTTTACACGGTTGAAAATGTGAGAAGTCCACTTCCGATTTTTTATTAACAGCAACCCCATGATGTTTCTGAGAATCAACCCTGGTTTCTGAATTGATAAAAGACGCTTCAAAAGAGTAGGTTGATGGGAAGAGAGAGAACAGATATCGGAAGCATTTAGGTGTGCTAGAATTTAGACCAAGATTTATGGAGAAATTTCAAGAGAAGATGATTTGATGCAAAAATTAGAAAGTCATCGTTGGCAAACATTGCTTGAGAGGAAGCAGCATGTTCGCGATACTAAGCAGGTGTTGATGTTGCTGATCAGTTAGTCACTGATGTATTTGTAGAAGGGTTAGGATGAACGGACAATACGCAGAAACATTCTCGAGTCATTTGGTAACGGTTTTGACAGTTTACCGTTCAGCCGTGTGCATTGGGTTCGGTTGACAAAGTAATCAGTCAAGCTAGGTGACAATGACGTCGGACAACCAGATTTTTCCAACTTGTGAAGTAGGAGAGATCTTACGACAGACCCGAATGTATACGGCTGATCTAGGACAGCACAATATCAAGATTTCTTCGGGGTAGCTATGGGCTTGGAAATACGGTGAATTAGGTGGGCGAGAAGGTGCAGATGGGATCTGTTGAATTTACAAGGAAACTAAAAGATTTTCTGAGGGGTTAATAATGTGTTGCTTAGATAATTGAATTCGTTAATCAGAGCAACAGCACCGTGGCCAAGAAAGATCATCATAGGTTGTCAGGGCTGTCAGGTAATTTTGATGGTGTGCAGAAGTTTAAAGGCCTCTTTCCTAGACAAACTGCATTTGGCATTTTATCGCCTTGCACAAGTGTGACTGGAAGATATTCGAGGGTTGGGTGGAAATTTATTAATACCATCGACGTTCTGCAAACTTCCCACGAGACTTTTCGCTTCCCACAAAACATTCGAACGTCTTATCATAGTGATCTGCTTTTGATATCACCTACAAATTTGTGGGCTATGGGGCGTTGCGACGATTATTTTTATTTCAGCATTTAATGGTGTTGAAATGTATCCCACGCCTAAATTTTCCCGAGGTCCGTGGAAGTGCTCTCTCGTTACTTTAACTATTTGAATAGTTAGGAAGAGATATAGTCATTTGTGACGACTATGGTTTGAAGGTAAGAGAGAATGTCAAAGATTTCAATGGCCCTCTCCGTGAAACGCCTGACTCTGTTAATTACGAAGTATTCAAAAGAGAAATAAGAAGTTATCGTGCGATAAATTACGGGGTGAAGTTGGAACTAATTTGTTTGCTTGAATGACTGGAAAGCAGACCAGGAGTTTTTCTTGTGCCCTGGTGTAAGTAGGCGAAGGTCATCAGTTGAGATATTTTGCCGTTTCGGGTTAAACAATTCAGGGTATTTAGTAATACCTCTAGTGTGGTCTGCCAGACCCACTATTCCTGGATTCCGTTCATGCTCTTGTTGAACGTGCTTTGCTTATTTGCCAGTCGTGATTATTTTCCAAACCAATTGTATTCCTCGACTGATCACAGTAGCAGGATAGGAACATAGTCAAAGTTGTCTTCCCATGACAGTACATTGCTGCGCTACCTGTTTTCGGGTACACGCACGTAGACCGAACCATGACTGGCCTAATATGACTTAACCTGGTCTAGGCCAATAATTCACGCATTGCACTCTAATTTCGTCTTAGCTACTTAGTATCCATATACACACACCCAAACACAAATATGATGATCCCTGGTCTGTTTGACCATCTGGTTGTCCACTCTGAAGCTTTTCTCCATACTTCCAGCGTACCTCTCTCCTCCACGATGTTAGATCAGGTCAACCGATCGATGCTCGTATGGCTACAATTCCGTCTGCATACATCTGAAACTAGCTTCCTTTCCTGAAATCACAAAGTGCTCGTTCGATAGCAGACTGTTTAGCCAGTGTTTTGATTTAGTGCTGTTAAATTTGACCATGTACACTATTTGAGACTGGTCCATTTCTCGTTTACAAGTGACTTTCTGCACAAGTTAATGGTTCCGCAGCACAGCGTCGACGAAAAAACGTTAATTTTTCCTTGTTTCGGTTACGAGGGCTGAACTTTCTCAATCCTGCTTTAGGAAAGAATGAAATTGGAATAGAATCCTGGAACGATCAGGTGTTCCCGATCTGGGGGTGATCTGAATTCAACCACGTGTTCTGATCCTTTGAGTGTTTTCATTATAGCATTCTGTGTCGTCCATAAACCTCAAATTTCCATGCCATCGTTTCGAATGAGACATGTAGGATGGGCGATTATTGCTAAGACTCCGGATTAGAAGCGCTCGGTGTATTTGCGAAATCAAAACTGAGGGAATCTGATTTCATTATAGTTAACGGTGTGATTTTCGGATACGACATCAAAGGCGACCGCAGAATCTCGCTCTAGTTTCTTAAAATCGTTCGGTCTGTTTGCCTGTAAGCTTCCTTCCCTCTTCGTCTCGAGTTTCTCTCTGTTATCCCTCTGCATGTTTGCCCAGATACTGACCAAGACAATCTCTGCAGCCTATGACGTCATCATTTTGTAAATCGGCATTGAGAGGAGATATTCGTGATAAGTGCAATGTTGAAATAATTGGAACCATTTCAATAACAGTTTTTCTGAACAAATATTTTTACATAAAATAATTTATGGGGAGCTTCGTTAATTTGATGCTTCACGAACCGAACTTGGTTCTGATACAGCTGTATTTTTTCTTCTTGCGGGTACCTGCAAGTAGTTTGCCGAATTCGAGAACTCAGTGTGCAGAGCGTGAATGGAATTGTTCGTTATCCTCATCTTGATTAGAGACATCAAATAGTGACTTTTATTATCTTGCACCATTCACCCATCTTCTACGATGACCCCCTGATTGACAGATGCAGTTCTGTATGTTTGTCTGCTAAAATGATAAGCACAGCTTGCGATAGTTTTACCTTTTCTCTTAAATTGCACTCTTGTTGTTATCTGACAAGTTTCTATGTATAACTTTTATGGGTCCACAGACTAGCCTTAACCTTTACTATGATAACGTTTTGTGTCCTAGTTGTTAGTAAAATATTTGATTGCGTTTGCGACATTCGCCAGCTTGCCTTTTCCGGTATATAACCAATATGTGAGTCACAATTAAATAATTAAGTAAATCTATATGGCTTCTAGCCAATGCAGTACTAAAACTCTATTTCACACTTCGAACTTGTAAGAAGCATACCCTTAAACAGATTCACTACGACCGAGAAAAAACAGCTACTTACATAGATATGCAATCAGCATCACTTACTGGTCCTCAAATTCGAAGTCACGAAGATTACTTCTTAGCAAATACCAATGCCAATAATCTTACTCGAGGATAGTGCTAAGTCCGTAACCATCGAAATAACAAAATGGAAAAGAGGATGCGGAATGACGCAACTCTAAACAACACCACTTTTGGTGAGAACTCAGGTGAAAGATAGTCGCTAGCACGAAATCTGACTAGACCGCTCGTCTTTAGACGGATATTAGATGAACGACATTAATGACTTCTGTGCATTTTTCAATCAGATAAAGCTCCATAGAACTGCAAGATCGACTGACACGAAGATAAACGTTTCGCTGTAAACAAATATTCTGTGGAGGAGCTCTGCCGCGATCAGTTTATATTCGATGTTTGCAAAACTAATTCCTCCATGACTTTCACCTAAGGATCTCTCACGCTTCTTGAAGATCGGTGCAAACACCAACTCACATCATTACTTGTGCGTCTGTTTCACCGTTTAGATTGACCACAGGGATTTTGTTAACTGGGATCTTAACAGTTCGACACCGTCGCTGCTAATGGACCGCGACAGTCCATTTGGTCCGGCTGCCTTTTACCTTTTATGAAAACCTGTCTACAAGATGGCTCCCATTTCAGATGGTATGCTAACATCTGCCTGCATTGGTTCACTTGCAGGCAGGACTAGACGGTCTGTTTTGGAAAGGTGCCATTAAAACTGCCTCCTAAATTACTGTTTCGAACTCACCAGAGAGAGGTAATCAGTGAGTCGTAAGATTCTTCAGTTACTTCATTTATTCCGCTCTTCCGTGGACTTGTCTTAATAATCAGTCGGTAGGCGCTGTGACTACTGACGATAGCCACATATTTTCTTTGTACTGCATTCTTCTATCCACCACTCCTGGCTGCCATCTGACTGGCTACGCTACAGTTGTGTCATCGTTATTTCGTTAGTTTCTTGTAGGATATTTGGCTCCATTATGGTCTCCGTTCGTCGCTATAATCGATCGAAATAATTGTTGTTTAAAAGCCGTACTGCTTCTCAACATGGACTGGGATCATTCAATGCGACACCTCAGAGATCTTATCCATCTAAAAGAGACCAACGTGCTGGCTGGTTGGCAACTCTTAAATACGCCCTTCCGACCAAGATGTCTATCCCGGCATTGTTCTTTAC
>LUCM01003978.1:0-25457 GCA_008360955.1 Fasciolopsis buskii
GGATTAGGTGGACCGATTTAGTTACTTGGGTAGTTGTGTCTCCCCTGGCGGTCCCATATCGGGTGAATTGTTTTCATGCGTACAGAAGGCCCGATGGACGTTTGCCAGTTTAAGGGATCTGTTGCGTCAGCATAAAATCTGGTTTTCGATTTGAGGTCGAGTAAACACTGATGCAGTTCTGCTGTGTGGTTCCGAAACGTGTTGACAAGAGACGACGTGCGAAAACTTTCAGTGCTTGAACAACGTCGTCTCGGTTATATTGGTAACATATCACGGGATAATTTTACCGGTAACTCATAAATTAGGTGTAAGCTATTGAGTTCCAGAGTTCAGTCTTTAAAAGAAATACAGAATCAAAACAGATTGAGATAGTTGTAGAATATGTTGCGTGTGCTCTTAGAACGACTAATTTTTGGTACCCTGTAATCGGTAATGGTAGGTAGGTCTTGATAACCAAACGATGACATGCCCAAAAAGTTTGAAAAATTTAACCGACGAACTAGCTCGTGCAGGTACACCTAGAGCACCAGGTTTGGGTTCACAAGGCTCCCAAAGTGACAGTTGGAGACAACAGGAGACATGGCTCAAAGTCGCTGTTGGGGGCGTTCTTACATTCGAAAACTGTCTTCATCTGCATGGTTGTTCAACTTATTGGTTAGCAATCGATTTTTCACTAGGCCATCTTCTTTGTTCTCTTTCAGTAATTGGCGCTGTGACGGAGCAGGAAAAACCAGAGCACATTAATGCAATGCTAATGGTTATACAAACGGAGGTGAACTGAACCGATTCCCGCTATTTTAAGTCGTCACTAACACTAGCGTACATTCAGAGTGTCACGTCATATAAATCATATTCAAAGAAGCAACTAGTGAGTAATCGAACAAAAAAACGTTCCAGTAAGCTGGAAAGTCTCAAGCTATATAAGTCATTAAATCACGCCAGTTAGGTTCATTACCTAGTCAAGCGGGAACAGGAAATATGATTTTAGCATACATTCACCTGAATCAAGGTGATAAATGGAGAAACAGCTCACTTAGTGTTGGTATCGTAAAACTGTAAGGCCTGGATCAGACTCGTATTGTACCATTCGGCAAAAACAATCAACGATAGGCCTTTTTGAGTCACGTCAGCAACCACTTTTTCTACTTCCTCGGGAAAGAATTCTTCTTCTGGATCAATCACAAGAAGAGCACCTAAAAAGGTACACGAAATCGAAGTTTTCTTGAGGCAAAAATAAAGCCTTTTGAAAAAGACCAACCAAGAAATTAACGCAACGAATAAGCAAAGTGATTCTTCACTAAGGCACAAATTTCACTAGACTTTTGTTACAGAACAGTCTTCAATCCGAAGTTATTTAGTCATCGCTTTCGTGCGCGAACGGCAACCATAAATGAAATGAATACACTAGGCCCCTTTGGAAAATTCCCGCCTAGGACCATTTTGATCAATATGAGATGCGCACATGCAAAGTGCTATACTACTTAAGTAAGACTATCTGAAAAATACGAACAACCACGGATAATAGTCATATTATTATGCATACTCCCGCTTCTGGAAGTGAATGTCCCCATTTCACGCCACCATCGGTCACTGTCAGTCAACAAGGTCCCAGCCCTCTCCCAAAAATGGCTAAAACTGTCACAAAATGTGTTGCGAGAACTGGAGTTGGCGAATAAGTTCAGTTTAAGCGATTCACTATCATGCCTTGATGTGTTCATCATTATCGTTCAGTGCCAAACAACATGTTACGTCTCAATTTCTGACGCCTTCCTCCTCGAGTTACATGCTTCAATAGGAATGGACAATTAAGGTGAACGAGGAGTGGACCTACACGGAGAAGAATATAACCAATAAAAGACAAATGTCTTTCAATTACTCTGAACCATCAGAAAGTGACAACAAGACCCCAATGTTTAGCGTTCGCTGGCACATCCTTCACAGTCTCCAGCCAACTTGGATGACGGATCTTTCAAGTTCTAACAACGGCGACGTAAGATATCTACTTTGGTTAAGTTCGCCGTACACTATCGCATCTCATGCTGTCACGTCATTCGTTGACCCCTGCGTGACGCCTACCCCAACGGAGGAACAGATTAGGAACTGCATATTAGGATGTTCAAGATGTGCAGAAGAAACGCAAGAGACGTTCATTCGATTCAGTGTTATGCTTGCAATATACACACTTCTCGAATATGTAATAAAAAGAACGATAACAATCATAGAGTGGAAAAGTAAAAATCACAAGATTAAAAAAGTTCATAACGACCTTGGTTTACCGAACAAATAAAACAGTAGTCACTGATATAACGTACCATACTGGTATGCGTCAAAACACGTGTAAGGAGCCGTAAGGATTTCCACAAAATAATTTGCTTTACGCAAGTGGATGTAAAGATCCCGCAAATTTGTATGCATATGATCACCCAACCTAAGTAGAAAACAGGCAGACAAAGTATTAAAGTGAGTACAACCAACCTGTCTATTAACAATCCTACGAAGCAGATGACCATGGACAGATTATGAAGATCCTTGAGATAAGCATGCACTAGTTATGCATCCAACAAACTACTAGAGAATACTTTATAGTATATTCAACAGTAAGTTGGGAAGACAACATGATGAGTGATTTTCCTTGACGAATCAACGAAGTAAGAAATAGGAAAGGACAGGGTTAAAAAATGAACCAAGAGGGAAAACGCCATTGAAACTGCGCCATATTATTAGTGGAATTATACATACATTTATATACACATGTTTGTATATATACATATGTATATATATAATAGAGACAAACAGACGGACAATGCACAAAAACGAACGGAACTAGCGATCCTATTCAATCACTCATTCCCGTTTGACAACGAGTCCTAGTTTGGATCGAAACGTCATGATAAACGTATTAACTCAGTGTACGCCTTTGTCAACTCTGAAATGTATATCAAAAACATGACGAAAAATGGAAAAGACGTGGGGGAGAAAGAAAAAAAGAAGTGCAAGGTTTACTCTTTTAGATACCCGTTCCACGTCATCTACTGACCGTCATAGTTCACGGTTCCGTTGGAAACGACACAAAATGTATCCAATGAGATAGACGTAGAAACTCATTTTGGCGAGTTAATGCGGATCAGTGGAGAACGCTGCTATCCATGGGACCCGGACCAATGGGTCACAAAATAGGAGGGTCTAAATTGTAGGGACCACAGTGCTCTTTTTCACAGAACCACCAAAATGTAGAAAAAAACGTCTCTCCATGTTAGTCATCCACATGCAATCGTGCTCTCTAAAAGCCGAGTCGATAAAGTGGTTCTTACATGGATGTTCCTCACAATTCACCATTATAATGTCATTTAACTATGAAGTTTGCGCTCATACTGTAAATCACTGTGCAATAAGCAAACAACACTTATATCGATTCCCACATAAACTTACGGCGCCAATATAAACACCGAACAAACCATAAGACAGATTGCTGAATTTTATGAAAAGTTTTTCAATTTTTGAGATTTAAGGACCTTCAAAGAAAAAATAGAGAATACAAAAACGTCACAATTAACCCATCAATTCTCTCCCAAAAGCCAACATAAATGTACTACTTACCAATCCAATGGTTCACTCTTACGTGTCAGATCATCGCGTGGGATGTAACCAGAAGGATATCGTAGACTATGGAACTGGTCAAAAAGGATACGGCGCCTACAACGATTGAAGAAGATGAACCAATGAGAAAAAATTCGGAACTAAGAAGAGCAAAAACAATGCATACTTCAACTATGGTAACCGATGAGATGATAACGTCATTGCATATAAGGGATTCACCAATGAAGTCTCACTTCCGATCTGGCAAGTTTGCAGTAACCTGCACTGACTTTGGTTGTCACTTAGGAGCACTGTCTACTCGAGCGAAAAGGGGAAAGATGAATGAATCTCGGGATATTCAATTAAACAACAACAGAAAAGCAAGTCAAAGATTAAGAGGGCGAAATTTCGGAAAAAGTTTTTCTTACTTTATACTCCTTCCATTAAAAAAACCACGCAGTACCTCGGTTCTCGAGAAGGGGGGTTGCTGCTGTGAGAAGATTTAAATATCAGGTTGAAAAGTCGTGATGCTCGTGGCTTGGTCACCGCAGGCCATCACTAGTGTCGGATTGCGGAGGTTTTGCGATGTCGTACTTCGATAAGTGGACCGCTCAGGATTTTCACATCACTATGTGGCTTCTGGAGGTTTCCAAACCCAGTGTTGCTAACACAGTATGCTATAATTTCCCAAGTAGGAAAATGATATTTAAAGAGCAAAAACCGGTGACTCCGAGACGTTGATCAATTTGCTACGGCATAAGCTCGTTTTTATCTGCTTGGTCGGCAGTGGTCAGGTGGACTAAATGCCTGTCAGCCCCCGAAAAACCAAGACTGATTGGAACTCCAGATGCACCGGTAAACTTGATGGCAGACAATCTTTCAGATTCATGGTAGCAAATTCCTACTTTCCCGGAATAGTAAAGCTCTAGCAACTTTGCAGCATATCTTTTTCTTTGCAATCTTGCATCTAGCATTACTTCGTGTGATAAAATCACCTTTTTATCAAGATATAATCCCGAAGACAGGAAATGAAGGGTCAGACCTAGGAGGGGACTAAGAGAACTAACGAACTGTTTTGAAGGCTAGCCGAATTGCTTATTCACTGTAACTTTGAACACGAGAGCAAAACGAAAAGGATACCGATATCGCGATGTAAACAAGGACAATGATGTAGTCTCACTTAAAAAACCTACTGGAGCAAGCTGTGGCGGCCCAAACATGGTTTTTCTTTACTATCCGAAATCTTCGACACACGAGAAGCAAAGAGTAACGATGAACTGTTCCCGTAAAGCAAACACCGTTGGCATCGGCCGAATTGGCCCGGTAATGCTTTCTTTGGGGTGCAAGACCTAATGGTTTAATCCAAATAAGAATCGGCTAAGTTCGATCAATCGAACGAGATGATCCATCTTCCGGAGAGCAAGCCGATTCGGGTACACAATTATCATTACCTGCATATTACAGCCTAACCGAAGAGATGGAGGAGTATAGCTCATCGATTAGGGGCATTTGTGTGCTGATATGGATATCTGCTCGGATAACAAGCTCCTGAATAAATCGTTTAAAAATATGAATTTGAGCAATGAATCCTTGAACATCGCATCTGTACACGTGTATAGTCCAATCAATGCACTTATCCTTCAAGTCAATGAGATCAACTGATCTCGGTAAACTTTAACAAAAATAACTATCATGATAGTTAAAACCTGTGGTTGAATCGAAGTCGTGTCTTAAACGGCGGTCGTTAAGTGGATTATGCAAATGCTACCCGAAAAGGTCAGACATTTGAACGCCAATCGGCCATTGGTCATGGACAGCGATTCATTATCACCCGGCTCGTTGTCACACACCTGACCAAGTGAAACCATATAGGGTGCCATCCCTCTTTGAGTTCCAGGGTCACGGTAACCGGTTCCCCCCTCCCTCCTCCCGCCCCATCTAGTGGGCCCTAGCTGATAAGGGGCATACATAATCGACTAGATGCTCAATGTCACAAAAGAACAAGAGGCTCGACTGACTCTTGGCGATTCATGTAAATAACATTATTCAACGTTTTGATGCACAATTAAGTTATCCGTAAGACATGAAAGTTACAGACTGCTGGGCTGCAAAGCTAAGAAACACAAATTTCAGCAGATTATTATAGTCTTCAAATGTGGTAAAGCAACAGATAGGCGTTTATGTTATCGGAGGCAGTGCCAGTTGGGACATGAGTCGAAACAGTCCGTGAAGTGGCCCAAATAGGGCCAGTTACTCTCCCGAACTAGAGTTCAAGATGTCCACCTATGAGAGGGCTGAAGGTATAAGGTGACATGGCTAAGTACAACGAAATCCCTCCAGTTTTCTAACCTACAAGATTCTACACTGCAACAACTCTGTCGGTTCGCTTACTATCGTCACGCTCATCTCGTCCTCGAATAGGCGATGTTTCAAATTAAAAATCACCTATCAGAACGAAGGTAATCCGGGGAGTATTATTCATGAAAAAACAAGGCGACTGGGTCAGGTAAGTTGTCATCATTCTATGCAGACAGTGACGCAGTGTAATACTGGTATCACCGAAAGTCCTGAGGTCGACGAGGAAAACGGAGCAAACAGTTACGAATTGATGTGGATCGAATATTGTGCCAATTTATGAAAGGCGATACTTGCATCTGTTAAAATCACAGAAAAATCAATTGTTTTGTCACTAATCCAAACTCTTCGCGCGTAGCATCCCCCTAAGTTCGTTGGATTCCCGCGGTTGGATACCACGACGGAATCAAGCGGGTTTCCGACCCCGTCGGGGTTTAGTCGACCGCACCTATGCATGGCTAGTGTTAAAGCACTGACCAACCACCCGCAGACGAACGATTCCTTCGTATGGAAGCGGTATTCGACTCAGTCAACCGAGTAGCACTATGGCATTGTCTCTCACTGAATGATGCACCAAAGTAATTAAGTTCTCATCCAATCGGTGCACGTGAGCAGCGGAATTCTTATCAGTTCTAATGATGATCACTCTGGTTAACCATAAGAAATAATGTTTCTCTTCAACATTTTAACTGCACTGATTACGTGCATGAACTATATCTCCATGTGCGAATAGTAGTACTGATATATTGCCTGATTCAAAATATGCGGATAATGTTTCTGAGTGACGACTCAGGTAAGTTGCAAGTATTTCTCGATCTTCTCAATAACAATGCATTCATGTTTGGGAAGCATTTCGTAACGTCGCAGTACAAAATGCTCTTGCAGGACTGAATTGGTCCCAAGCCTAACCTCGGTCGCAGAGGAGACGAGTTGGGCAAACTGAGTAACTTTTATGTCGACAGTTACATTTTACCAGGTGGTCGCATGTCGGGTGAAATGTCTTCGCATTAACAGAAGGCACGATGTGCATCTATTAAGGTGAACCATCTGTGGCATTAGCGTGACACCTGTTAACCGACAAAGGGTGAAATTTGTACTGTAGCAGCAAAACCGAGCCAACAGGTCACGATGATTAGGACTTGTGTCAGACGTACCCGCAGATCGACTCACTCGATATAAGCTGTCCTCTGAGACAATCGATGACAGGAAGATGGCTCAGAGTGAGTCAATGGACACCTAAAATAGTGGACAGTCTCGGGTAGATCGTGCTAGATAATCAGATTGGAGCCGGAAATATTTCGTAAGGCAAGGTTTGGAGGCCTTAGGCGATAAGACTAAGTACCGCAATCCGTGAATTGGTTGCACTCAAAATGCTTCTGCTTTGCAATAGTACGTCTAATTCACGATGTTACCATTTTTCTTTCACAATTATTCTATGCTGCAAAGAAACAACCTAACAGAACACATTAATGTAAGGTTAATGATCGCACGAACTAAACTGGAATAAAATGAACCATAATTGGAACATATCAGCGTGGACCAACTGGGTCTGAAAAAGCGAGATATTTTCCTGAATATCAAAACTCCGTAGATGACAACTGGATGAGAAGAATCAGTTTTTGTTCACAGTAGGCAGTGCGCAAAGAATTTGAAAAATGTTCAAAATTTAGCATCAAACTTCAACGTTTTTTGAACGTGATTTACGTGCTTCGCAATAGACGGATTATTCCTAGAGGAATTAAGAAAACGCAACGAGTCAAAAATTACATGAAAAAGTGCACTTACGACCGATCTGGAGTGGGCACAATATTGGCTCGTATAGGGAGAGTGAGATTTGTTGTCCGAGTGCCAACGGTGGGCTGAACAGAACAAAGATAACCAAAAGTGAAAAAATGGTGGATGTTTAAAAAAAGACAATTTTTTAACAAACTGCAGCCTGGAAGAGAGAAATGCTCGACAGCCACAATGACTAAACGCAAAGCAAGTCACTTGTAATATAAATACCAATTAGAAACTTGTTTATAATGCGTTAATTCAATAACATTCAGGGAAAACAAATTGGCGAACAAGGTCGTTTTAGTGATTCGTAACCGTGCTGTTGTATCAAAACTGAATGTATAAGAATAATCACGCAAACCAACCATGAATACGTTTAGTGTCAATTGTCGTCCGATCTAATGACTATTTATGGTAGTATGTGACTAAGCAATCTGAACAGTAACGACAGATCGCTTTTGAGCGAGGATGCATTGAATAGCCTTCCGTTATCCTTAAGGTATGGCATTTAGCGATCCTGGACAGCTTGCCCCGAATCGCATATAAATTACGGGGCCCCTGTATCGCATTTATGATACAATTAATCGAAGTTGTGAGAAACAACTGTGCTGCCGAGTGACTCAGTGATTCTAGTGTTCAGCAAGATATGGCAATGTTCACGAATAGGTTTCAACGAACATCTGGTGGTGGTGCCCATGTCATTATCCCAAAAGAAAGTGTCAATAAATACACAAAATGAGGCCATAAAATCAAGAACCGTCTCTCGATCGTAATAGAATGACTGGTCGGGAATTGCACAGGGGGCGAGGTTTAACTGCTCTCGATATAATCAAACATACAGCCGATGGTCTCACTGATTGGGACATTATTAAAGGGCGGGGTGACGCCAAACAATAACACCCGACGCCCTTCCACATCTCCGTCTATTACACAGTCAATAAATTTCAATACACCTCTAAGGCTATGCCCAGCTGTTTCGAATCTGACTGGCTAACAGTTATCCGTATATCATGAATATTGTCACTAGTATTCTTTTCGCAAACTCTATCTGCCCAGTTTCAATTCTTTGTAAATTCTCAGGAAGCACATTAGGGAAACACAATTTGGCGAAAAAGCTCGGTTTCAGCGATTCGTAATCATGCCATTACAACACTATATATTTGAGGAAATTTTCCTTGTGATCGATTGGACTAGTAAAATATAAAATGTGGGTGGGGAAGGGATTTGTGGTGTTACATGCATAACCTGAATGCACAACGACTTGTTTTGCTAATTTTTTTAAAATACCGGTCACTGGGAAAGGAGCTCGTCCGCCAATCACCAAAATTGTAAATGAAGTTCGTCAACCTCAGATTCCACTGCAATTAAAAACTACGATCAGCCACTTTCGAACAGCAGCGTACATGGCCTCTTTCAAGTAAAGGGGAAATCCGTTTTGAGCGACGATCATTCCAAGGTTCATGGAGCCGCAGATTTCATTCCTGTTATTAATTATCTAAAAGAATCTATCCTTTTCTCAATATTTCGAAATTGACGTTATTTCAAATATTGCGCGGTTGAATATTTTTATATGTCCGCGAAAAGACTCATAAAAGCTAGTCCACACATCGATCAAGGCCACCCAACAAAACTATATAAACGATAGAGCTCACTTGAATTCTGACTTGTGTTGGTGGGTCACCAATAAACGCGCGGCAGTATTTTGTGTTCGTCTTCTCTCTTCCGCTAACGGGCTGGGCTAGCTGTTCGTATTTCGCGCCGCTTACTGTTCCGTGTGACTGCTCATTCAAGGGAGCAGCAGATTCGTCCCATTCGTTGTGATATCGTGCGCTACGAGTACTTGTGTCTTGTGCTTCACTATGTGCATAGACCAACCAAACCCTGCAACATAACACATTCCTGCTGGCCCCTTTGGAAGATCGCATTTTTTATCGGATGCGCTTGACGCGTAATTGTGGTAAAAGAAGCATGGTGCTACATACCAACTAGGGTCCACCACACGGGTAAGCTAAACCACCCTCGGTTTACCATTATTCTACACAATGTGATCAAAAACCAGAGTGCTCACACTTTTATATGGGTTCAAAATACACCGTAAGAGTTCTAACAGCTGCACTGTCCACCTGAAACAATCACACAAATTCCGGAATCGGTTGTTCAATGGATACTGTTCATCCAATCACGTCACCGATGAACACTTGAAATAGCCGTGAACTACGCAGTCAATTTTGAAAGAAAAAGTATTATCTACGTTGTGCTTTTACCCTCAGTAAAAATAAGTGGAAAAATTGTGCTATTTGGACAGTTACCTCGAAAAAAACAGCACGTTTGACACGTTTGGCTTCCAGGCATAATTTATACAGCAGAAACAAATTTTGCTAACAAATTTTCAAAGAACTTTGAATGAATATCGGATACAATACTTTGACAATAAACTGATAATACCCCGGGAGAACTCAGGTACTTCTGCCTCATTTGGTATACCTTTTACCATCGAAATTATTGTAAACAATAAATGTCTTCAAGCAACGAAATGGCTATTTGTAATACTTTCGTCTATAGTTGGCTTGGAACCAAGGTTTAAATATATCTCCTACAGACTTATGATCACGGACCAGATGGAGAACGACAGCCAATAATTGCATACTTTCCACTCCATGATGGCGACTCCCGACAATTCACGGACATAATTAGCACGCTAGCGATTACCTCTGCAAGTATCCACTCGGCCACTAGCTGTGATTATACGCAAGCGATAATGTAAATTTCAAGCGATCCCCTTAGTTGCCGTGCCTTTTCGCTGGCCGTTTGAATTTTTGCATTGTCAAGGTTAATTATTATCAAGGATGGACTTCTGTCTCATATGCGTCGAACGAATCTTGATTGCAAAATTCAACCAACAGGAAGTATGTATCAGTTTTACACGGGTCACTCAAATACCGCATGCTCGAAGTTCAACGCCTGTTGTTATGGCCAGGTAAGGTCAGTGATAAAAGTTACCGTTCGTCAATGATCCGGATACCATAAAACACCCAAGCTGCCTTTACAGAAATAACTGCCGTCCTGGGCAACCGCACCACACTCGCGATCTCATGTTGACTGGGATTTGGAAAGACGGATCTGCTGCCCCTTAATTCTGATTCATGTGGACGGTATTTCCATAGGACTGCAGACAGTAGTGTTCTCAGTTGCAAACGCATTTGCGACAATCAACGGACTCCAAAAAACCTATTGTGTCTCAAAGTTACACAAAATGGTTGTCGGCTCATGTAGGGATTGTTCCTTCGCCCAGCTGTACCAAAAACAAAGCTTTCAGTACATACGTTTGCCACCTTACACCCTCCACAGTCGAAAAGACGAGCAGGATAGTTCCCTGGCCCTTCCGGAGGGGGAACTTCATGAGATCACATGGGGTTGCGGGAATACGCAAAATCACCCATGCGTTCCGGGTTTGTTTTGGACAGGTCGCCGAACATTGTTCCGCTATTTTTTAAATTAGCGTCCACATGAGAAGGTTTGACAAGTTAACGGTATCGCCGGAATACGCATGTGGACAGTACTTATTGGGGTTGTGGCACCTTACAGCCGGCGGTGGTTAAACGGATAAGGTCGCAGCGTTTGAACGTGAAGGTCGCGGGTTCGAATCCTCCCATCGTCGGGTCAACTTCCCCACTTGGCAGCCCTCTGCTGGCCGCGGACCCCTTACTGAAAAATGATGTACACTGTTGCTTCGTTAATAAAGGAAGTAAAAGATAAAGATAAAAGAACACAAGGCCACATAGTACGCCTATTAGTAATGGCACTATTCATTGTTCACCTCCAACAGATGCAGGGGTCAAAAAACTCGGCTGCCTTTTGATTACCATAAAAATAAACCATTATTCAATTTCATCACAATGACGTCAGTGGTTATTGACTTGATTAAATGCGATTAATTATATTTACCGGGTGAGCTGATTCGACTGTGAATGTGATTACTCCTTCAGCAATTCCGGAAAATCGACTCGACGGTACAGGTTCATTCACGTTGGATTCAACGTCCAAATGAACAGCCAAATAACCAACCCAAGGCCACAGCCGTTCGGAATGGGTAAATCGCACGCGAAGGCGATGACCGTTGCGTTTTGTAAACGGGCGATACACAATTGGCTGTTTAATCCAACCCACAATATCCATGGAATTCAATATAGTTACCTGTGATGTTATGAAATTCACACGATAAGGAAGGAAAATGATTAAATGGCCAAAAAGAAAAACCATAAGATTCGGATAATTTTCAACCAAAACCAAATAGAATGAAAGAATTCCAAGCATACATGAATGAACGAATGAAAAAGAACAACAAGCATCACGATAATCATAACGATTACGACGATATCATTAGTATCGGCAATAGCCATTTCTGTGATATCCATAACCGAAATAGTACCTCAGTTAATATGGGGCATATTTTTTTCTGTTAAAGGCTTGATGTATTATTTTAGTGTAACGGGCATGCCATATTGGCCCTATGGGACATTGCAGTGACTAAACAATCATGGAATATAGAATGTCAAAGAACCGTCTAGGTTTCCACAGGTTTGGTGCACTAAGGGACCGGGGGACAACTACCGATTTTAACACCATGCAATCGGATCACCGGGTGCACAAGACAAAGCAAGGCTTCCTCTATTGGTCCCATTTCTTCTCTATTTATCTCTTTTGCGTAGATAGTGTTGTGAAGTAGTAACCTATGCCAGAGTGCTTTGGTGCAAGGTTAATGGTTGAAACTGGAGCAAAACTGAGCAACACGGCAAGTGTTCATCCACTAAGAAGGATAAGGATTCGGATTTGCAAACAAAGATTTGAGAGGAAGCGAATCTTTTGGGTTATTCATTCTATCACTGATTTTGCTGACTGGTCTGTCAGCATCCGGAAGAACTGAGAGAATACATTCTCACACCTTTAACCATCAACCTTTCCGGGTAGGACCCAATCTTCTGCTACAGCATAACTCACTGGGTCACGGGGGCGCGTAAGTTGTCATACTAGGCCAAAGTGTGACCTCGTTGTACTATCAACAAAGTCTATCCAGTAGCATTTGTATCCGATGCGATTGGTCATTGCTATCGAATTATCGGTCTCTCTCCATATGATTTACTTTGATCAAGGAACACGTCAACCATTAGAGTGAATCCTTTGTGCAGCACTTTGGATGTATTTGGAAACGGCAAGCTTGCCTCAGCAGGGGAAATCAGCGGGGCCTTTCAATAGAATTTCAGTCCATAAAACGGAAGCTTTAATGACCGAGGTCGAGAACGAACTGACAGTTTGCAAACAGTGGCTTGTCAGTAAGTCCGAAAACCAAAAACTTAAAGGACGAGTGAGTTGACTACGGAGAAGAAGCAAAACAGTCGTAGATTGCAGTTGGTACCGCAACAATCTCCAAGAACATGAATCTTTTGTGTCAAACTGCATTTCAATGAGATCAGCAAAACCGCTTCCAGAAACTCCACCTCGAAGTTTAGATCATTGGAAGCAGTGTATACCGGGCTTATTAGCAGTCAATCCAAACGAGTCGAACACAGTAACCCGCGGCTCATGAGCAGTAACATTTAGATATACTGCTCCCCGTACTAACTTACCGGGAAAAAAATCACAAAAATCGAAACCAAGATTAATGTAAATTTTCGTACAATTTTGTTGACCCACCGTTCAGGCATGCGTTTTCCAATTCTCATTAGCGATTTTCTCTCAGGAACTCGGTTGCCAACAGTGACGGCCAATTTTCGATGAATTATAACTAAAGAACCAACTTAAGGTCGTAACATTCTTCTGCATAGTTACCCACCGTACGAAAAAGCGATGAACCGATAAACTTGGCTACATTATTTCGTAGCAGCAAACGGGTGCTGTTCCATTTTGGAAAACAGGAGCAGTGTACCCCATGAATTTGAGCAAATAGTTGACCTGTTTGGGTGTGCCATAAATCGTTGAAAATAAACTAATCCCAAAGTGATTACCTACGAAACACATTTGACTACAAACATAAGGAACATGGGGACCATAGGGGAAGACAAACAGAAAAAAGTGATAAGAAGGAAAAAACAATAAATAGGATTCATGGAATGCGTTGGTTCTAATAGATTCTCATCCTCCGTGTCATGGATATTCAGACATAACTAATAGTCTTTCTGCAGTAGTTACGATACCGGACTGTCAGAACCGGAGTAGGAAGTGGTCTTAGAGGAGACCACTCCAAACTGCAAAGCAGTGCAACAAATTGCAGAGTCCACAGACCGTCGATGGATGGTAAACAGCATGCCAAATCGTTCACCCATTAAACGTTTCAGACCAGGGACTCAACCCAGTCAGATTTTCAACAGGTCCGGCATCCAAAACAATTAATTTCCAAGCCCACGCTTAAGGAAAATGTCATATCAACGGGTCAAAAAGCATTCTCTAATTGCTTAAAGCACCATGACTTCTATATAACAGTATAGCGAACGGACTAGTGCGGCAATCAAAGAGAGGATACTCGCTCGGTGAAAAATAACTACAATCAGAAGCGGTTAGGTTGATTAAGCACGTGACTCGAAAAATGCAATAGGCTCGAATGCCAGATTCGGTGGTTACTCTAGCTGTAAATAGCAACTGGCCGATGTTTGGCTTTTTACCCCGCCCCGGCCAGTGGGGACCTTATGTAGTCCTGCACCAATGCAAGCTTGAGGTTCATGGTTTCACCACCTCAACAGCTCTCGTAGAGAGGCTATGGGAGTATACATCTGTCGTTACACTCATGCGCTACATCTTTTACAGAACGTTAGCGGCGTATCAGCAACCGCTCGTTCGGTGACTGTGAATCATGATTGCCGTTTTTCTATCTAAGAAAGCCTTAAGAAGCACGAAGTTCTGTAGCAACCGCGGGTTAGGAAACAGATTTTGTAGCGGCAGATGGTAAGCAATATCAAGCTCGGAAGTCACCGCAGTCCGCCCTTATCGCGAAATTTCCCTTCAGTATCAATCAAAAAGATGAAAGAGTAACCTAGGTTATAATATATATATATATATATATATATATACTACCTGATCGAAAAAACTGCATGGTGCAACGTAACATCTAAATGAAATTATATGAAGCAGGGAAACAAAAGGGGAAAAACAAATAAAAAGAAAACAAAAGAGCTTTCTGTGTTCTCTTCATCACAAACATTTTGTTTACTTCTTATTTTCGGCATTCTGTTTTTCTGGCACCAGATCCATAAATACACGCTATATAGCATTCGTGCCACTGAATCTGATTTTGATCCATATCTCATCACCGCTTATCAGATTCCAAGAATGCTTCGGAGAAATCACAGGTCGAATACAGAAAGTCGTCGAGCATCCACAGCGCCGAGACCATGTTTTGCAACCGGACCGTAGCATCATACATCTTGCCCTTGAAGACAAGTCAGAGCTGGGGACCTAGATCGTAAAGGTTTCTGCATCAGCCAATTATACATTTTCAATGCATGAGATCTCGCCTGCCACTCCAACCTTCAGGGTTTTGGTTGGCGGTCCTTAATGGTTCTTGTTTCCGAGTAATACACTTCTGCAGAATTCGTGCAATCAAATAACAAATCGGGAGAAAACAAAAGTGATGTGCAAAGGGGTTAAGCGAAATCTCGAATTCTAGCCAATCATATTTCGCAGTTCTGGTTTTGAAGAGCCTGAAACTGAACCCAACACTTTTCACTGGTCTTCTGGAAAGCACATTGTTACAAGATGGTGCACTAGAAAATGCGAGAAAAAAAAGAAAAAACTCCGTTTTAGCAGAATGAGAAAAAAAATGGATGCGCTCACTCACGTTGATCACAATCGGTTGCATACCATAGTAGATTGGCTGAGAGCAATACGGCCACATATAGGGACATTCGGTAAGGTCCAGATAGCTGGGTAACAAACTTGCTTGTGGCTTAATCCGTTGCATTATCTAAAGGAAATCGTCAATGGAACAGAATAAATGAAGCGTCCATCAAGCACACACACAACGATGCTTGCACGCGATTGGCTAAACGAACAAAGCGGTAGCAAGTGTAACGTGGATGGAGCTTTTCACACTGGTAATGAATATCGGACAGCTATGAGTAAGGAGCAGCAAAAACAGTGTTTCATATGTTAACAGTCTTTTACGGAAACAAGGTAAACTGAATTTGATTGGAAAAGGATTCCTCGCGAAATGCCCGTAATCAACTCAACATTGGAAATCGTAAAGTAATCCCCTAAGGCAAGTTATAATTTATCAGTAGTGTAAATCAAATCAGACACAAATGGAACTCGAACCAAGAAAACGAAACTGAACAGAGCAACTTAACCGCTAAGCTAGCCATGGTAACTGCAAAGGATAAAATTAACAACACCGTATAAAACAGCGCCGATCGTCGCCGGTTGTCCGCACCTGACATTGATAACATGGAATTCAAGGTCCACTTTTTTCTTCTCTATATTATTTCCTTGTTCTTCGATATATTCAGGGAAACTGATACCCAGGCAACGATAATTTTTCCGAATATTCGGATGAAATCATTTGCCGAAAACAATGCCTACTACAGTGGTTGTGAGTAGCCGGAACGAAAGTGCACGGGATAGGAAACCGCGGTCAAGTGACTAGTTTGAAAAGTCGTTCGGTGTAGCCACGGTTCCAGAGATAAACCCCGCGACCCAAACTACGAAAGAGGATGGCCTTTGTAGTCGGAAGATTTGATGACTCGAACATATCAATCTGTAAATACAAGACAAAGTACAATTTCACAGACGTAGTTGCATTGATAAAGCCTGGATCTGCACGGCCCGGTAACAGAATGTTTTCCCGCCCCGCCCCTCTTACTTTATTCGACGCATCGACCAAACGATATGAACCAACGACGGAAGGCTATCTCGCCCATTATAGAAAGTAAGACGGCGAAGAAACGACAACGAGGTCTTATGTGACTGATCGGAAAAAGATTTCTTAAGGGAGCTTCGACCAGGGAGTGATTAAACCCTGATTTCAAACCAACTACGAATGATGAAAGAAGAATGCAACTGTGCCCGTGGTAAAGGGGTGTACTAGGCACCAGGGGTGCCTAGCCCCATCCGAAGAGCGCATGAACTGAGTAATCGGTCCCAGTCCCCGGTGGGTTACCGAAACCTCAGATCGTCTTACCTTTCAGTAAGTTAGACCATTTGGCCAAAGGCTCGGGGTAGGTTCCTCTAAGGCAACCTTCTAATTCGGCTTGGGCAACCGCATAGTATGATGAATTGCTAAATACGCAGAGATGAACATGTGGTGAACTCTGCAAATCGCTATATATATATACATATATATATATTTATATATTTATATATATGACATGAACAAGGGCAAAGAGGTAATGAACAGTTCACCGAGTTAAATGAAGGGTAAGGAGAACCAGAATAAACAGAATGTCAGAAAAGTGACCAACCCAATCGCTCTCCAATTTTTTTCTAATAAGCCCAATGTAACGTCGGTCTGAAGATACACCTCACGTGTCATCTGTAAAACAAGACCGAACGGAAGCAGCTGGTGCTGTTAACAATGTCGTGCTTGCGTAACATTAAGAGCTCACCAACAACGATTTGACCAAATCCAGCAAACCCGCGCCTTGTTCGAACATGCTGCTAGTGTCCACACCTTCTTCATCCGGCCAGCGCGGAAATTTCGTGCCAAAAACTCGCACATGAGAAAGCCTCGTGGCCGAGGCAATCAACGCTTGTTTTATGCTTGCGGGGTTTATTGGCACGTGGGCCGGTTGCTGATCGCTATGAATCCCAGCGGTGGTAACAGCCGCGTTCTGTTGTAATGCTGCACTAGAGAACAGATTAATGGCGGAGAATTGAGCGGTAATCTTAGATATATACGATTACCAAAGCATCATCAATAAGGCCAACTAATCGACTCAAATGACAGTAGCGGTCTCATTTAAGCTGCTAATACCCACGGTAATATATACTATGAAATAACAATAGTTCAAAAAATCTTCAAAGCCACGACGGAAGTGGTCCAAGATCCACTGCAAGATCGCCAATGAACGCAAACAGTGCACTGCAATTACGCGATCTGACTTATAAACCCGGTTGATCAACCCAGCTACACACCCACAGTGGGATACTGAACGAGACTGTATGCAATACCTCACTTCGGCAATCGCTTTTCGTTACACGTTGCGTACGCTGGACGACCTGATATAAAATCGTCAACTGGGATAGTTCAAATATGAGAACTGAGCACGTTCTTCGATTAGACTTAATTCAGCAATCTACTGCACCAATTGCATGGATGGTTCGCCGTATACTCACAGCAGCATAGTGGAACGATGAGACATTTCGACATACAGTGCCCACTGGCGGGAAATTCGGATTTGGATGACATAAACGCATACTTTGCTCTGATTAAACTCACATCGACCTTTTACGATCATTACGGAAACACTCATATGCCCAGTCCCAATGAATTCGCTAAATCCAAAGAACACCAGAACACAGCATTACGTACCTATGAAAAAGCATTGTCGATGGAGTCAATTACTAGACGACGTTTCGGTTACTAAGGTTAAACCTTATCAAGGGAGTCACAAACTTCGTCAATAGGTAACTACCCGGAAACCAAACTATGACCAAAAGACGGATAAGAATCCGATGTGGGCTGTCACACGCCAGTTCATGATGGACAACCCATCTCCCACTTATTGTTTCTCACCTATGCAGTCACTAAGCGTTGCGTAACGAGTTTTCAGAAAACAGCAACCGAAACCACAGCATTCAGTGCGCAGTTACCTAGTAATGTTATTGTATGGGCAACTCCCAGAGCCCCTATAATGTAAGGTAGCTCGCTGATTCATCACTGTTAAGCACTACATTTCTCCCCAGATAGTCTAAACCAAAACTGACACCAACACCAAAAGATAGCCGACGGTGCAGTGATGCCACCAACCAATGAGTCGACTTACAAAGTCGTCCAAGCAATGACTAGCGGAATACCAGCCATTAAATATAAGCAATTCCTAACACAAAGAAATCAACGAGTTCTGAGAAAAGACTGTAAATCGTCAACCGGTACTGGTCATATGTCTGTAATCTTAGCGGTTACGCGTTCCAATCTCAGATTCCCCGGCTTCTTTCATGTCGGTCGGTCATTTGTTGCCACGCAGCTCGGTATGAGATCAGATTTATTGAAGTCCCATATGGTTCTACGTGACACCAAATGTTACAGTCCTGGAGTGCGGTCTTCCCCAGATATCTATTTCACTTTACTCATTCACGAAGTATGAAAGAAAAAGAAGCCTGTTTTATAGATTACCCGTTTTGTACTAGCGAATATTTGAATATACATGAGGCTCTGGTTGCTGAGCGTCTAGACATTTGTTCGTCTTAGCGTCTGTCAGGTTGAAATTAAATGGTTTTGTGAATAAGCTGTGCTCCTCAGTTGATACTAGCAGAGACAGGCTACATCATTAACCCATATGTTTTGTTTCCGATCTTTTTTCCATTTTCGTAAGTCCCTCTAAATTCTTGGATGTCAATTATCTCATTTGACAACTGCTAACACGTCACTCAATCAAAGTTTCAATTATTACATTAGTTTCACTGTCAACTATTAGTTCTTAAAAGTACTTTACATCGGCCATTATATTTCTATGCTTATTCAAGTGATCAGAAGTATCCACGATCAATAACCGTAGCATACGTTCCCTGTTTTGTTTTGGTATGTGGATGATTAATTGGCGTCATATAGTTCACACTTTTGGGCAGGACATGTCTTCTTAAACATTCGTGGAGGAGGAATGACTATTTGTGAACCAGCAAACACCTGTAACAGGATCTAAATCATGTATGCGGAAACAATTACAAAGCCACATCATTAAATAATCACATATCCAAAGCGAGAACAACGGTGCGCAGTTGAAAGGATCAAACCACCCAGGCTAAAAGTCATCCCTCTAGAGTCAAAGTTCAAATCAGAAAATGCAAAGTACGAAGACAAACATCTAATTGGGAGGTAAAGTTTGTAAAAGAGATCAAAGGTTAAGACTAATGGTATACCTATAAATGGAAAGGAACGCCACAACCTGCGCACGCGCACTGACTATGTCACCTCGACTAGTGATGAAGCATTTGCAATCTGAACACCAAGCTCAGCGATCAGGAACTCACGGAACCCAACAATCTGAACAAGTACGGACACGGATTTTCAAAATCACCGTTAACTGTACAGCTAACGGGGTACTTAAAGCAATCACTCGAGTCAGGAGGGAAAGAAATCTGCCTGTCCCATTTTAGGGGACTCACTCTAACGATGTTATCTGCCACGACGACCACTGCAAGAGCAGGGCACATACTATATCCGGCAGTGTTGGAAGACGGATAAAAGAAACCGACGCAAATTACGATCGCCCAGCACAAGACTCTGTATGAATTTGTCAAGAAATGTTCAAACAACTTACTCGATTAACAGAACGACAGCACCGGTGACCACCGGTGAGGCTACGCTTGTTCCCGACAACGTCCGACACTTTCCATGAATCGTCGAGCTAATCACTCCAGTGGAAAATGTGACAACATCTGGTTTCACCTGTCCATACCCGAACGGAATAGCCTTTGAATCAAAGCGTAACGGGAGAAAAATTTGGTGAAGTATTCACTTTCAGCTACAAATTAGCACATAAATCGATGGGGAATTAATCACTGGTTATCGCGTACGAACAGCAGGGAGTTTGCTGTTAAACAGTATCTAAAATCCAAGACCTAACCGGTCAATTCTTCCCCACTTGAACTGTATCAGGTAAAATAAAATTAGTTAGTACGGTGGATTAGTCTCTTATTAAAAAATTCGGTTGAGGCAAAGATAGAAAACAACCATAAAGAAAGTAGGAATTACGACGGACAATCGATGAGGTGCAGTCTGGAAGATCTGAAGTGTTATAAAAATTATAGGAATGCCTTTTTTATCCGCATTCTTTTCCTTTTTCGTCATGGTTCCCATAGCGCAAGTATTTAAGCAGATTCGTGCACACTAAATAATAGAGTTCTGTAACGTAGGTTTTGCTGATTGAGTGCCACGGGTGTGATAAGCACAAACGCCCACCGTATTAACCGGAGGAATTAGTAGTCAAAACCTTGAAACTGAAATGAAGGAGAATCGCATGGGTCAGGTCCGGGCAGGGACGATCCGAGAAGTCGAAAGTTGTCTATTACCAGGATTGGGACTTCTCATCTAGTCCAACGGATCACCACCGATCTATACTCGAGAATCAGACCGACCAGAAACGAATAGTACAAGTGATGGGCAATATTTTGAGCGCGATAAATGGAATATTAAAACTAGAAAGGGGACTGAACCGCAGATAGACTTCAGTGCTCTACCACTATGGCTGTATGAATTCCAATAGGGAAATAAGTGAAGTTACTGTGATAAACAATTGGAACGTATAGAAACGGAAGACGAAGTCACAACGACCAACAGTGTCACCAAGTTTGACTGGGATAAGCAACCAAATCGGGCGGTAATCCACCACAAAACTCCAGCTCATACGTAACGTTTTAATTATAGGAACCGAATAATGGTGCACTTCACGTGAGAACGAACCAAAAGGGCATCGAAAACAATGTTGCTGTAATACACAATATCGTATATACTGAAGTACGATGAACTGAAATAAAGTATAGCGATGAAACACCTAACAGGTGACAGTTGCGACAGTTTTGGCGAAGTACGCTTAGAACAACACAACGTGGCGAACAAGCTCGTTTTCAGTTATTCGTATTCATGCCAATTCATGACATCAAATATGGTCTGGAGATGGTTCAAGGGAAATTGTCGGTTTGCAGTCACATCAGTTCACAACTCTAAGAATGCGTCTGTGTGCATGTGTAATTGAAATACGCTTACCCAAGTGGTCATACCACGAGAGGAGAATCGAGCAATCCGACCGGTTGCATCCACACCGCCGACGCCCAGAACATCCATTTGGTCAGCCGGGTTGTTCAACGTCCCGAACACTGGACCGTCATTGCCAATTGCCGAAACTAATAGAATACCATTGGACGACAACTCCCACACCTGAGAATGAGCATAGACAGAGGAACCAGTGAGACATGCATGTTACGAGATTATTGATGCTTCTGGTGTGTGTGAGTGGCGATGGATACAGGACTAAATACTGTCATGCACAAAATTCCTTTTCCTGATAAATCCGACATGACGCGCAAAACAGGAACTAAATAAAACGAGGGTAAGCACTATGAAGCTAAATATACTATAAGAGTGAATTAAAATGTTACAACCATCCTTCGAGAGTATATTTTAAAGTTAGTTGTTACATCTAAAAAAAATTACACAGGTGATTCGCTGATCATTGGTAGGTTAGAAAAGTTTACCCGTCCAAAGACAGTAAGGTCGCCGCCAACGACTAAATTGAGTAGCCCGTAAGTTCTGGTGAATCAACATCCGGATAAAAATTATATGATTTGCCGAATTACACAGTGACAAAAATTTTCCGACCACCACATTCCACCCTCAATTAAAGATCTTCAGCATTCGGACATTTATGAATGTTCTAAAAATCACATTTTACCAGAAACGTAGAAGATGTATCGATAGTTATGAAGCACAGTCATTCAAAAAACATCATTTGGCAGCCGAAAATTGAGCTCCAAGATTTCCAGAAAACGTCCGCGTGGTACTCCAAGAGATATTAAAACCACCTTCCTCATCCTCGTCCTCATCATGTTCATCATCCTCATCATCCCAATCCTCATCCTCATCCTCATCCTCATCCTCGTCATCATCATCATCATCTTCATCCTCATCATTCTCATCATCGTCCTCAACCTCATCATCATCCTCAACCTCATCGTCATTCGCATCATCGTCAACATCACACTCATCATCATCATCAACATCATCAACATCATCAACATCAACATCATCATCAACATAATCATCAACATCAATATCATCAATAATATCAACATCATCAACATTAGGAACATCATCGACATCATCAACATACATCATCATCATGAACATCATAATCAAACATCATCAAAATCATCATCATCATCATCAACATCATCAACGTCATCAAAATCATCAACATAATCAACATCATCATCAACATGAACATCATCAACATCATCCACAATATCATCAACATCATCCACAATATCATCAACATCATCATCAACAACATACACCATCAACATCATCATCATCATCATCAACATCAACAACATCATCATCATCACCAACATCATCAAATTCATCAACAACATCAACATCACCAACATCATCAACATCAACATCATTAACATCATCATCAAAATCATCAACATCATCATCAACATCATTAACATCATCATCATCATCATCATCATCACCATGATCATCATCATCATCATCACCATCATCATCATCACCATCATCATCATCATCACCATAATCAAAATTATCACCATCATCAAAATCATCACTATCATCAACATCATCAACATCATCACCAACATCATCATCATCATCATCATCATCATCATCAACATCAACAACATCATCATCATCACCAACATCATCAAATTCATCAACAACATCAACATCACCAACATCAACATCATCAACATCATCATCAAAATCATCAACATCATCATCAACATCATTAACATCATCATCATCATCATCATCACCGTGATCATCATCATCATCATCACCATCATCATCATCACCATCATCATCATCATCACCATAATCAAAATCATCACCATCATCGAAATCATCACCATCATCAACATCATCACCAACATCATCATCAACATCATCATCATCATCACAAACATCATCATCATCATCATCAACATCATCAACATCATCATCATCACCAACATCATCAAATTCATCAACAACATCAACATCACCAACATCAACATCATCAACATCATCATCAAAATCATCAACATCATCATCAACATCATTAACATCATCATCATCATCATCATCACCGTGATCATCATCATCATCATCACCATCATCATCATCACCATCATCATCATCATCACCATAATCAAAATCATCACCATCATCGAAATCATCACCATCATCAACATCATCACCAACATCATCATCAACATCATCATCATCATCACAAACATCATCATCATCATCATCAACATCAACAACAACATCATCATCATCAACATCAAATTCATCAACAACATCAACATCATCAACATCAACATCATCAACATCATCAACATCATCAGCATCATCATCAACATCATCATCATCCTCATCATCATCATCATCATAATCATCATCATCATCATCAACAACATCAACAATATCATCAACATCAACATAATCAACATCCTCAACATCCTCATCAACATCATCAACATACATCATCTTCATCAACATCATCATTAACATCATCAACATCATCAAAATCATCAACATCATCATCAATATCGTCACCATCATTAACATCATCATCAACATCATCAACATCACCAACATCGTCATCAACATTATCATCATCAATATCATCAACATCATCAACAACATCAACATCATCATCATCATAAACATCATGATCATCATCAACATCATTAACATCATCAACCTCATCAACATCATCAACATAATCAACATCATCAACATCACCAACATCACCAACATCACCATCAAAATCATCATTATCAATATCATCAACATCATCAACAACATCATCAAATTCATCTACAACATCAACATCATCATCATCATCATCATCTACAATATCATCAAAATCATCAACATCATCAACATAATCAACATACTCAAAATCATTTACATCATCAACGTTATCAACATCAACAACAACATCAAAATCATCAACATCAACAACATCATCGAAATCGTCATCAATAGCATCAAAATCATCATCAACATCATCATCAACATTATCATCAACATCATCATCGTCACCATCACCATCGTTAAAATCATCATCCTGATCATTATAATCCGCATCATCCTCATGCTCATCATCTTCATGCTCATCATCCTCATCCTCATCATCCTCATCCCCATCCTCATCCTTATCATGCACATCCTCATCCTCATCTTCATCATCCTCATCCTCATCATCCTAATCCACATCCTCATCATCCCAATCGTCATCCTCATCCTAATCATCCTCATTCTCATCTTCATCAAAGTCAGCCTCAAAAACCTCAATCTCATCCTTATCATTCACATCCTCATCATCCTCATCCTCATCATCCTCAACCTTATCCGCACCATCCTCATTCTCATTCTCATCATCCCCATCATCCTCATCCTCATCCTCATCATTCTCATCCTCATCCTCATCCTCATCCTCATCATCCTCAGCCTCATCATCATCCTCATCATCCTCATCCTCATCATCATCCTCATACTCATCCTCGTCCTCCTCAACCTAATCATCATAATCGTGATCCTCATCCTCATCCTCATCATCCACATCCTCATCATCCATATCCTCATCATCCTCCTCCTCGCCATCCTCCTAATCATCTTCTTCATCATCCTCCTAATCATCTTCCTCATCATCCTCCTAATCATCCTCATCATACTGCTCATCATCCTCATCATCCTACCCATCAAGCTCATCAATGTTCTCATCATCTTCATCATCGTCCTCATCATCCTCATCATCCTCCCCTTCATCCTCATCCCCATTATCATCATCATCCTCATCATCCTTCTCATCCTCCTC
>LUCM01003978.1:47490-64667 GCA_008360955.1 Fasciolopsis buskii
TCATCATCATCCTCATCATCATCCTCATCATCATCATCATCCTCATCCTCATCATCATCATATCCATCCTCATCCTCATCATCATCATCATCCTCATCATCATCCTCATCATCCTCATCCTCCCCATCCTCCTCATCCTCCTCACCCGCCTCATCCTCCTCATCCTTCCCATCCTCCTCATCCTCCTCATCCTCATCAACCTCATCATCCTCATCACCCTCATCATCGTCATCGTCTTCATCATCCTCATCATCCTCATCATCCTCCTCATCCTCATCATGCTCATCATCCTCATCATCCTGATCATCTTCATCATCCTCATCATCATCATCATCAGCGTTTAACCGATGTGAAAGCCTCACTGGCAGCTTCTCTTTCCGCAGAGTTAACCGTTGCTATACGAGTGAATATGCAAAGAAAACGGAGTGGACCTACCCATGTGGAAAAAGATAAGATGCTGCTGCAGCCAACACACGGACCGCAGTCTGGCTATGCAAACATCCTTTAAATCATTCTCATTCGACAGAAAATCACAACACGACCACCACTCTTCACGGTTCACTGTCATATACCTCAGTGTCTCCAGCCAACTTGTTGGGGAGTCTTGCGGACCACAACCACGAAGACGTGAGACACCTACTTACTTAAGTGGTTGAAAACCTCTAACCAACGAACATCGCCCACACGCATATTTCATGTCTCGCAACCATATAACAGAAATGAGCGCACTGCGGCACAGCACACACGACCTTCCAACTTCGTGAAATATCAGGCCAATGCCACAACTGCTTCAGTCCAGCGTAAGCTGCTCGAGCCTCGGATATACGCGTTTACCTCTACTGCTGACCCCCATTGTTCGACAAGCAGCTACCAAAGTATGTGAAACGGCCGCTTACTCAGTAAATCTGCGAGTGACTGTTTGAATGAACTCGGCATGTACTAGAGTAAGGGGAATTCGAGACACTAATGTAGTGAACAATATGACCTTCGGACATACCTTGTCTACAAAAGGTTGATCCAGGAAATCTGGTCCACCCACACTTAAATTAATCACGTGCAGCCTGCGTGAGATTGCATAATTAAATGCATCCAAAAACCATGACGTATATGAAACCTGGGAATCGGTAAACACACGGAAGATGTAAAGGTCAGCTTGAGGAGCCAAGCCTGGTGATGGACAACTTTTCCATGCATCGAAACCAGTCCTCCGGCCACGATGTCCTGTGAACAGGGATTCCAGCAGGCGGTTGGAGCGCGGGGCATCGCTGGTTGCAGCAATAACACCAGCTACGAAGGTCCCGTGACCGTGTCCATCGATAGCCTCGTCATGATAACCTTCCGGAGAGAGCCTAGGCATGGTTCCATCGCGATCGAGTATAGTATCAGCCTGGTTTCAATATCCGACAACAAAAAAACAGAATAATTATGCGTTAAAATGCACTGATTGGAATTTATGACACAGACATAGCAGACATCAGATAAGTGAATGCAACATTTAGCAACCGAGGTCGTTCCAGTGTCGACTAGCAAATGTTCAATATAATTAACAAATTTTACTTTTTTCTGTTTGCTGAACGTTTTATGTACGGGGACGATGGCAGTTGTTATGTCCCCTTGGCTATAAATAAGATATTGCCCGCTGGTATCAATAAGTGAGATTTATGGACATAACCTTCGATCAGATCCGGAATGTCTGATTAGTCGGTAAACTAAATCTATGTATTTAATGTGACGTATACGCGCATTCAGTCGAAATACTTTTTGAATTCAGTGACTCCGTTTTCCTCCAGCAACTAATTTCATGCTATACGATGAGCCAGTTCCAGGGCTCTGTAGTATGCCAATGGACATCAGCGTCTGTATGGTCTTCGACAGATGCAGTCACGCTAATAGCCGTTCTAGTCTAATGATAGGATTTGAGAACCGAGAGCGAACCTCATTCGACGCAACAAGATGGACGACTATTTCCCCCCAAAAAACATTTACCTCCGAAAAACGTAATACAAATAGTGTTACTTTAAAGAAGCGAATTCACCATACACCAACGAACTAGATGGTGCCACATCATCACGAGGAAGAAAGTTAAGAAAAAGATTTCGTTCACTTTAAGTGAGTGGACTGTGAAAAGACGTTAACCTTCCATTGTTTGTCTTCAGCAAACTAGATGCTGCGTCACTTGAACTTAATGACCGAAGCCGAATGACAAGACCTGGTACGTATCAAAATAATCATTATGTGCTTGAGTTGACACTTATTATTTCACAGAACGTCGGATCCCATTCAGAATACGGCCGCTCAGCTACGTCCGTGTTGATCGTTCCCTATTCGAAATTCGCAAGTCACGCTTGATTTGTGTGGACACAAGTAAACCTTCTTTTATCGGCACTGTAACTTATTTAAGTTTGATAAACAATTCTGAGATACGTTTTATGCACAGCAACAGCAACCACTGATCCAAGTCTACATGTGAGTATATTCTAATTTTATCGCTTCAAATTTTGTCTACTTTCTATTCATTTGAACGTATCTGACTACAGAATTCGTGCAACAAGGGCGTGAAAAATGGGAGAGAAAGGGAAAAGGGAAAATCGGTTTTTCATGGGATTCATCAAACGTAAGCTCATTGAGACTCCTCTAAGTCATCGTCTATGCACTGAACCCATGAGGATAAAACTGTTCGTGAAAATCGAATGCCTTTCGAAAGCCTTTTTCCCGCTTTGATTTCTGTTGACATGAACGACTACAGTCATTCGAAATGGACCAACCGGAAAATAGATTCTAGTTAGCGTACCCGCAGCAGATAATCGCGGTCGTCTTCTGCACGCGTCCAGTCCGTACGTTCACGGATGCGAGCACGTTGAAAGTGTGGGTGGGATTCGGTCGGTGCCAAACCGGTATCAAATATACCCACTCGAACACCTGACCCGCAGATGTCCATGGACCATATCTTCTCAGCTTCTAGCAACCTCCAAGGCTAATTTGAACGGGAAAATGACGGATAGTGACACCAACGCAATTATCCTGAAATTATGTAGTTCCAACGAAAAAAGACATCATTTGAGTGCTTGAAATCCTGGTCATGCACAGGAAAAGATTTCTCATTGTGAAACTTGTTTGTGATTAGCAATCCACAAGTTAACCCAGCAGAGCAAATCCTGAGACACGAGATTGAAAGAAGACAAACTTAGCATTACAAACTGGTGTCGGTTTACCTGATAAATATGTCTCCAATGGATCTTCCTTTTAAATAGAAAAGTACCAAGTACTGCTTTGGGTTTTCATTTGATACAAAAAGAATTTTGCATCGAAAAGACGTTCCTATTTCACCTGGGTTTTTTTTCTCTACCAATACAATACACAAGTACGAAGAAGAATCTATTCATTCTTCGAATTCCATAGCCTTGAAACACTCCACAATGTTTTTTTCCATCCCATCCAGATTTACCAGTTTACATCTTGTGTGTATCTATGCTTAGTTGAAATTCCAAACCGATGACATATCCAAAACCCAGTGGAATGTCCCAACATGGTAAAGCAGACGGGGATACTAAAGTGAGGATGGCGACGGGTAGGAATTTTGGGCAGGTTAAAGAATCTGCACATCGGGACTATACTTTCCGGGGCAGAATATTAGAAAACAAACTTTCTAAATTAGCATGGTAGAGTCGGAGGTAAAAAAATGTGCGTCTTAGTAATCACCGCTATCGGCAGTGTGATGAGGTATGCTCAGGAAGTAGGATAGCAAATGCAAGTATGTTTAAACAACAAGTTAAAACAAAGGAAATAATGCAGTGACAATCGAAGAAAACGAGCAAAATTTGAAATACGTATCCAACAGATTGATTGTTGGCTGATCAATCAGACAACGGAATTACCTGCTTGGATTTGTGCAAGGGCACGGTGCCGGAAGTTGGTGATCGCCATCGTTTTCCAAACTGTCGGACAAAACAGGCAACACACTCATATCAAACAATATATATTTGTATACAAATAAACGATTCTTTTCTCCCAATGTGTTCCAAACAAAGATCTCCTAAATAATCAGACCTCCACTATTCTCAACCCATGAAAACATGCACAGAATTACGTACCAAAAAAAATTAGGATGAACAAATGAAAACTATCTTGTGGTCAGTCCATGACTGAAGATAATTACTCGCGATTTTTTACAGTACCAAGAGATGCCGCCCAAGAATTTGGAGCACAAGAAATCTTGTGATTCTCCTCTTCCAAGAAATTTTGAGTCTTATGAATATACCAGCATGTGGATACGTTTTCAGAGTTCTTAAATATCATAGTTTCCGAAAATGGTCTTACAATAGATTTTAGGAGTAGAACTTCAGTCAAAACTCCCAACGATCCAATGTGGAATAGAAACCAGGTGAACTTTTGAATACCTCGAGTACAATACAAAAGAACTCGTCCTTAATCGACAATGGTCACCTAACTAAAAAGTTGCATACCGCGATGTTCAAGCCTTTGAAAGAATGACAAGCTAAACCATACAAAATAATAGTTGCGACAACCTAGTTTCTTAGTCAATAAACGACCGGAGATGCTGGGTAAAAATCAGACACATTGAGCATTCTCAATCAGAACTCTTGCAATGGTTTGCTAACAATCCGGTTTCAAAACGGTTAACTGGAACAAACCGGAATGCAATTAATTGATAGGCGCAAACGCATCAAATATTGATCGTCACTGGGTGGAGCAGATTAGAACGACTTCATATAAGATGGAGAAGCAGATATGGGAAGAAGTATCCATCATATGCTCAAGTAGCCAAATGGCTGGATTAGATAAATAAAAAACTCGTGACCAACCAAACAGTAGCTTCCACCGTAAGAACAGGAACTTACAACTTTAGGATTCCGATCTATTGGTGAAGAGAAAGTTCATAGTAGAGCATTCAGGTGAACAGAAGCGACAAAAAGCACAGTAGCAAGCAACCAGTCATATTTATGGACCAAGCGTGAATACTGATCAATACAGCTGTCCCTGGTCATCCATGATAAGCACAGAACTGAGTGTTGTTAGCAAGGGTCTCCATAATTCTCATCGATTACACCTAAACCTCGTATTTCTCGGTCCTCATGAACTTAGCAGAAATTCCTAGGAAGTAGTCCATATTGTTCACATCGAATTAGCAACCAAATTTTCCAACTGCAATTATATCATTTTCGGCTGTGAGAAACTTGAACGCTTATTACTATCACGGTACGGATAGACAAAAGGCCCAAAATCACCTAATCTAATACAAGGGACTTCAACAGGATGTTCACATTCGTTCTGCATCAATTACGTTGCAAAGCCTTGGAAGATCAGGGTGTTACTACTTGCATCATGACAAAATCAAAACAGAGATAATTGATGGGGACAAATTATTCCTCGTCAATGCATAGTTTATCGGAAACGCGCGGGCTATGCTATTCCCCGAGAAGCATTCTCTTTTTTGCAATAGCAGAAAGCGCACATTAGTGAAACATCTAACTGAAATCAAAATGTCTCGTGTTTTAATAGGATGGTGTAGTCACTATCATCATCGTTCACCGTTGAACAGCAAGACAAGCCTCACTGACTGCTGACTTTCCCCAGAGTTACACGTTTTTATAAAGAATGAATATCCAAGGGGAACAGGGAGTGGACCTACACAGGCGGGGAAAGATAAGGTGCTGCTACAGCCAACACACGGAACACAGTCTAACGGCACAAGCGCACTTTTCCAACCATTCTGATTCGATGGAAAATGACAGCACAACCGCCACTATTCACGGTTCACTGTCATATAATTCAGCGTCTCCAGCCAGCAGGTCGACGAGTCTTTCGGACCCCAGCCACGAAGGCGTGAGACACCTACTTAACCTACGTTCGCTGTACATTTTCTCATTCCACGTTGCCACGTCAGCTGTTGGCCTCCACATGGCTTCTTCCATTCCTTGAGAGGAACAAAATAGGGCACGATATGGTAGACGAGTGTTCGCCATACGCAACACGTGACCCAACCAGCGTATTCTACTAAGTAGTGTAGTGGTTTACCTGTTCCCTCATTAGTATGCGGTTAAAACACCTTTCGGTGAAATAACACCCATAACCCTTGAAGTCACGTCGGCTGATAGCCGTTTAACTGTGCATCAGCCTTAGCAACCTCGGTGTTTGTCCCATTTCTTGGATTACCCAAATACGGATTTACTGGATCAACCAATCGACTTCCATCGGTTGGCCCACCAAACAATTCATCTCACCAACCGAAGGAGGCTTTCGATGGCATACATTCAGGAATGTGCTTTCGTGATCGAAACTCATCCGCTGAATCGAGCGGTCACTGCTCGGGTCCAAGACGAACTATTAGCCAACTTCGCCACATGTCAACCATTAATTAAACGAGACCGCCTCCCTTTCTAATAACATACGCTATTCATTCGTTGTTAAAGTAATTAAAAATACGGAGGAAAGGATAAAGACTTATGGTCTCAATCAGGCAACAACAAGGAAAACTGCTTACTTGAAGGTTCGAACTCTTGGAGCGTCCGAGTTAGACGTTTTTGACAACATATATGTTTGATAAGTGAACTGCGTTCCAAAAAACGCCGGATGAAATCGTCAGTGGGAAACAATGTAAGATTATGAAGCTGGTAACAAGAACGAAGAAAATGTACCCCGTTAAAAATATCCCCTCAGAAAATGAAACATTCCTAAATCATTTTTGAAAAGGCATACTTTGAATGCTGTCACCTCCATTGTGCAACATATATCTTTAGTTGCACTGACGAAATATTTGTGCCGTCCTTGTACAGACTATTCATCTGCGTTCAGCTTTATCTCGTGGACAATCGTATTTTAAAAATTGCAGACGTAGTACCTCGACTGAGTGAGAAAATTCCAAAACTGTTAAGTAGCAACGCAAGAGCGCTTCAGGGTGCTGTTCACTACCCGTAGTTTTCCCCATGCAAATCACAAAATTATCAACCCATTTCTCCTGTTATTTATTCAAGCATGTTGGCCACGTTGATTTTTGTCACAGTCTCCAGAAATGACCGTTTTCATAAATTTCCCCGCAAATTCTGTCTAACTTGCGCTTCTTCTGTTTTAGCTAACTTAAATCCTAACGTTTCGAACGTCTATTCCCGGTCCGCCCACCAATTTGATCCATGTTTCACCAAGACAAACATTTAGCGAGATATATTTTTCGGAATATTTGGGAGGCATAAGCGACAAAACTTTGAAGTGGTCATCTCAAATATACACCGAAGTGAAGAAGCTTACAGGACCATCATTCAAAATACGGAGGCTTTGGCACTTCAAAGCAAAACAGTACTATCCGTCAACTTGTCTAATAATGTTCACCGTTCCTCTGCCATTTTTGTAAGTGTGTTGAAAAGTTTCAAATTTTCTCTCCCCGCCACTGTCAACTAGTTGCATGTTTCGTATCAGTGAAAGACTTATCCATCATATTAGGTGACTAACATTTGTTTGGGTGTGAAAAGTTTGTATGCAAGATGTCTTTAGATTCCGCTCATTCGCTCCACGATGATCTATCAAAGTTTCGCTCGAATGTCGCCACACGTCCAGTCTTTTGCTTTATACGTTCCGTGACCAATAGCTATAGGAATTCCACCGTCGCGTACTCACCACACACCCAAACAAGTCAGAATCGTGTCAAAGACGACATTCGCAGTGACTTATTATAACTAGTCACATTATTCGTTAAACGAGTTTTGCTCCCCATTTTCGACCTGATTATGAGTGCAGCCGGATATTTTTTGACTTACGCGAGAACATTTATGTAAACAAAGGTGTGCAGTTGTTAAAGTGGCTTGGTTTCATTCCCTCACTTCGCTCAGTTCGAGTCTCCGATTGTGTACATTTTAAACTCCTGAGCACGAGCTTCAGACTATCACACTTGCTCTTACGCCCACAATTTGACTGATTTTCTTCAACTTCCAGAATGTACCAGCTCGTGAAGAGAGGCTATTTTATCTCTCAAATGGTTTCTCCGATATAAAATTTGCTTCCTTCACTATCCAAATTTTTTCGTTCATTTGCGGTCATTATCTTAACGGAATGTAATACGCTGATAAACCAAACAGTAAATACCTAGTGCAAGTGAATATGTTCAGATGACTTATTTAATCACTAAGGATCAAAAGACCTGTGGATAACACAAACCGCGTACCATCTTCTGTGCGAAATACTGAATTCATGGTCTACTACCCCAAGCGCTATTTTCCTTCTTAAACCCTCCGAATAAAAGCAGTTCAGATTTGAATGATTGGTGATGATAGAAACATTTTCAGATGATTCATCACACAGTACCAATGCCCAAATCACTACTACTAAACCATGGAAGTCATTGTACTCTGAATTGTCTTGGTCTTGTTCACCAGTAACAAGCAGAACCAGTTCCAAGTGAGGCTCGGGAGTATGCAAGCACAGAAACGTTCGTCCTATTACACACTAGGGGTAAACACCCAAACACCAATTCTTAAATAGTATGCGCTCCACGAGCACCAGGGGTCACCAAAATAAGTAAACCAAACAATCGAATTTCAGTAATCCGTCGTTGGAAATCGTCAATAGGACAGATACAATGATCACCTGGGTGATAACAGGTTTGCTTCAGTTCAATAATGCAATCCAAGGATGGTAAGGATCCAAGTGACAATGAACTGCCGCCTACCACCAAAGTGACCGGTGGATCTGGGATTGAAACCTTTGAATATATATATATATATATATATATATATATATATCATTCACGTTTGACAACGAGTCCTAGTTTGGATCGAAACGTCACGATAAACGTATTAACTCAGTGTACGCCTTCTCAACTCTAAATATATATATATATATATATATATGTTCAGAAGTTCACTTACATATATACACTTTTACGAAAGGCAAAATCGCAATGCTTACTTACGTTGATGACGTCAAAATCGCTGGGGTTGCGCGAAAAATAGCCTCGATATTGAATAGAGTAATTAAAGTACCATGAACGCAGAACCGAAGAGATTAAATTCTCCCTGTATTCAGGACTGTATCGCTTTTGGTAGGTGACAATAAATTCTGCGAAGAAGATAGGCCATTACGTTGCATGTATCGGATGTATCAAAAATCAACAGGAAAGACCAAAACCATCGGTAAAGGACAATCATTTAAACCAGCAATGATATGACATTCGATAGATCACTTCACATACACCTGAGTGACCACATGTTAATTGACCAAATTAAATTTCTCATCCTTGCATCAGAGGTCAGGTAGGCAAAGAAATTTAAAACTGCCTCACCATTTTTATTTTATTTCAGTTGCAGAAATACCTCAATATGATTATGCTCAGCGTAAGGAGATTACATCTAAGTATAGCAGGAAAGGATATGCGCACCTGAAACGTACTTGCTTAGCAAAGAACTGCCCAAGTTGTATGTGCAACTTACCGTTACCTATACGCGAATATCGCAGGCTAGCAGATCAGGGCATAGACATGAGAGACGGGGATTTGAGGCTAGGTTCCATGGAAATAGCAAAGACCTAGAAATCTCAATTCTTTTTTAATAGTGTAGGTCCACTTCTTTTTACCACACGAACTTACAGGAGAATGGGGAAATTCCATGTTTTCGGTTGTCAGCTCAGGAGGCAGAAGATTGTCAGTTTTACCATGGACCACGGTGGTACACGGTCGAACCCTTGCAACCAACAACATGAGAGAAGATGCAGAGCTGACCGATCTTGGAAAATCATTCCCATTATTCTTAGTCGCACAGTCTCGTTAGTTGATTGCTAGGATCTGCCGCAGACACTGAGGACTATTCATTTGAATCGATACTGGTGCCCACTTACATTACTGTTCGTCGGAATAATCAGCTGGTCAGATAGTTTCAGTTCGGAACTGATGTAAATATTCAAGTCAAACAAACGGCCAACGGGGGTTGCGGTTCAAATCAATGACCACTGAGCTGCGATGAAAAAAGCAATAAAAGCACTGAATGACCCGATTCTACGTAGGTTGGAAAATAAAACGCACCAACGCCAGCTTGCTGTGAAAAGATCAGATGGACTACGGATACCTTCAGAGTTAGGGCTCTATGTCGCTGTGCCAGAGTCCTTGGTTGGTCCGCACCATCCACGACTGGCAGCAGTGTGGTCAATCTAATCGTAGCTCTGTGAAGGCGAATGAGGGCGTCAGGTGGTAGACGATAGCTCGCTGCCCCCCGGTTCGTAACCATACCTGGCCCCATGAGACCCTATGTGGTTCTACGCCACTCCAATTCTCAGGGTCAGTTGTCGATCCACAATCCCCGTGCGATGAGCCCTAATGGCTGTAGGGCATGCCCACTCCACTACACTCGTGCGTTAGGCATTTTGTAAAAAAGTGAGCCCATGCCGCCGGTGATGGCTCAATCGAACTGCATATGAATGACTGTTGACGGGGGAACAAATGAATAAAGCCGAATACCTAGCCTTCAATCTTCTTCTTCCAAACTTTTTAACTCAACTCCATTATACAATGACCAACCGGAAACAGTGGTGGCCTTATTCATCTACAAACCAGGAACGCACCAGTTGGTCTGCAGTTCTGTACTCAGTCTCGATAGCAGCCCAGAACGGCAAGGCTGCAGAGCACCATCCCTTTCTCCTCCACATACAGCCTTTCTATCCGCAAAAGCAGAGTAAACAAAGTGATTCTTACGTGTAACGTCTACATAAACCTGTTTCAAAACGCTAATTAACTATGGGATTAGCCACTTACAGTGAAAATCACCTTGTCACAGAGACTACACCTTGACGTGGTGTAACGGCTGGCGTGCATCCATTATCCAGCGAGCTATACAGGATGGCTTATATCAAGCTGAAGATCCAGTCATGCCTGCAAAGTCAATGGGTAGAGGCCTGACGAAATAGTCTCCTGGTCCTCCAGGTCGGTGGTTGATCTGAGTTAGCAGCTCAGTCGGAAAGCGAATGGAAGAGTAATTGATCCAAGTCGATGGGCGCCCACTCAGCTATTACCCGCTGCCTTGCGGTCAGGTTCTTGTCAGACCCAAAGGCTTTGGTTGAGAACCCTAATCGTTCTTCTGCTTAGCGGCTGGGCTCCCTAGCAGTACCCGTCCATTATTCCCCATGAGTTACAGGCCTACAGATAATTCCATAATGCATCGGTCGTCGCGCAGAATAATCAGGACCACGCTGCCCATTGCATTGAGCGCATTTGGGGTGGGTAGTGATAAGTATGCTACTGCTCAAAGTTCGCGCTCTTTTGTTCAACCTTTCTCTTCTGTGCCCAACCTAATCTGCCTACCCATAATATCCTACTGGTAATACGCTCGATAGTTGCAACGGTTCATCGTCAACTAACAGCGCTAAGTATCTCGACAAGATGTTACCTGCACACTTCAGGAGAAGAAGCAGCTGAAGCTGTGGGTCACTGTGGTGTAGCAATAGTCTTAAGTGAGAAGGCTGAAATGGCTCTTCTAGACTGGATCCCGGTTAACAGTCGCTTGCGCACCGTGAGACTGGATGGATCAGTCGGCGTGCGGAAAGATAGTAATGTTAAGCGCAGTCTATTTGTTATATCGGCATACGCTCCAACAGACTGCAGCACTGACATGCAGAAAAACGAGTTTTACGATAACCTCGTCACTCTTGCTCGGAAGAGCAAACGCTCTGACACTGTAGTAGTAGCAGGTGATTTTCATGCACAAGTTTGAAAACTTAGTGCATCGGAGTCCTGTTTAGGTGGGCGATGCGCCTTTCCTGCTCAGCGAACAGACAGCGGGGAAGGACTTCTCCAATTCTGTGCAGACAATCATTTATTCTTATCTAGTACGAATTTCTGAAACAGTTCGCGTCGCACTGCGACATGGCGCTCTAACTCGACAGGTACTTTGAATCAGATTGGCCATATCGCAGTTAGCTACCGTTGGCGCGGTTCTGTCCATGACTGCGGATCGTTCGTCGATTTGGACTATGCATTAGTTTCAATGTAATTTTTGCTTCAGCCTAACGCCCATCAACATAAGCTACAAACCCGATTAACCGTTGAAAGTTCGTCTGATTCGGCTGTTGGGAATAAGTATGAGCAGAAACTATCCGAGGAACTAAGAACTCTGACGAGCGGCGGTGTAGAGGAGCAGTAGGATGAAATTAAGCAGGCGATGCATTTGGCAGCAGATTTCGACTGTGATGCTAAGTCTAGCGTTCATCAAAGACACTGGATCTCAAGGGTCACTGTGTCTAATGAAGCAAAACTGCCAGCTCCTTCACTGTAAGGGAGTGTATAAGATGCGTCGACATTTGCAGCGCCAAGTGACCATAGGCCTTAAGAATGACCGTTATCATAGGGTGAGTCACTGATTGTATCCATCTTCAAGAAGAGCACACGGAATGACTGCAGCAATCATCGTGGGATTAGTTTAACTCCAATAGTTACTAAGGTGTTAGCCTCGATAATGTTGCGCCGTTTGAAACCGATTCGCGAGAGTAATATCCGCGAACAACAGGCCGGATTTCCTCCAGGTCGAGGATGCATCGACCAGATATCCACTCTTCGACAGATATTCGAAATGCGCCACACACACCGCCGCCCTACGATCGTAGTCTTCCTCGACTTGAAAGGTGCTTTCGACTCCGTGGATCGACCAGCACTACTCAGTGCTCTCCACCGGAAGGGTATGCCAACTAAGTTTGTGAACCTGTTGCGAGCATTGTACTCGCATACCTATGGCCGCGTTAGGGTATACGGTGAACTGTCACATTCATTCGAAACGACTAGCGATGCTCCACACGGGTGACCCATCTTTCCATTCTTGTTCAACTTCGTCATGTACGAGGTGATGGAAGATGCTTTAGGAGGTCTCCGGGATGTAGGAGTCGAACTGGGAAATGGAGGAAAGCTATGCGACCTAGATTACGCAGACGACGTCGTGTGCCTGTTCGAGTCTGCGGACCATGCACAACGGGCACTAGATAGACTGTCGAGATCGGTTGCTCGGTTTGGCATGTGCTTTGCACCTTTAAAGTGCAAAGTACTGTTACAGGACTGGACGACAGCAGCGCCGAACTTGATACTGGATGGAGAGGAGCTGACGATTGTGAACCGTTTTATCTACCTTGGTAGCTGCGTGTCTAACGATGGTAGCTCGGGATTGGAGGTGGGTATGCGTATATCCAAGGCTCGGGCAGCTTACGCTGGATTGAAGCACTTGTGGCGTCGGCCTGATATTTCACTGAAGTTGAAAGGTCGTGTGTACTGTGCTGCAGTGCGTTCAGTTCTGTTGTGCGGTTGTGAGACGTGGAGTATGCGTGTGGGCGATGTTCGTCGGTTGGTTTTCGACAACCGATGTTTACGTAGTATGGCTAGGATTAGAAGGAGTGACCGGGTGAGTAATATTGAAGTAAGGAATCTGGTATTGAGTGCCACTTCTGAAAACAGCTTGTTTCAGCGCATGAAACTTAGCAGACTACACTGGTTGGGTCACGTGTTGCGTATGGCGAACACTCATCTACCATATCGTGCCCTATTTTGTTCCTCTCAAGGAATGGAAGAAGCCATGTGGAGGCCAACAGCTGACGTGGCAACGTGGGTGAACGCAACATCCTCTCGCCGGCGAGGACAATGTCGCACAACAGCAAAATCTCATCTTAAGTAAAGGTTTAATTAGTTACTCAAGGCTGACTCAATTAGTCCGGAATTTTCTCTATCATTGTCCTTAGTTGGAACATCATTCAGTGCATAGAACTCAACTAAAAGAAGCTTTCAGAGGAGCAATCGTTTGCGGAGGTTCGCCGTGGCGTTCAGGATGAACGGTCAACTCGGAGCCTGATAACCACTTCCAACTGGGCTGATTCAGCCCTCGATAGGTGATGAAACATTTGCAATCAAACTGCCCAGCTCAGCGAACAAACCAATGCCATATATCTGCTTACGCACATTACCCAATAAGTGGTCAGCAGAAGTGTGGACATTTTATAACGTGGAATGTATTTTCACAAAAATCAAGTACGCCTATACTTTTCGGAATGGCCATAACGTGACTTACCGTCATCCATAGTCGCGACACTGAACCACGACGAATCTACACAGTCACATCGTGAAGAGTAAATGAAAATTCGAATCAAAAATAACAATAAATAAGGAAGGCAAAGCATATCGACCACCGGGTTGGCAGAACCCGAATAAAGTAGGGAAACAAAACGGCATCACAGCATTTCTGAAAGCAAATGAAATATGGAAAGGGATAGTATGTCGCAGGATACTTAACACATGTTGAACTAAAAATGTCAGCAACGAACACTTCAAGAGGTTATTGTAGCTTGGTGTGAAGTGAACTGAAAACCCTAATTAAAATCGACCTGAACGATGAATGGTTAAAAATTGACTGTAAACAACTATACAAAGGCAGAAAGTTTTCGAATGCAAGAACGCCGCTGACTGCGCCACCGAGTTGTCACCCAGTTTCCAATCGCCGCTCAAGAGAAACTGGTGAACCCCAACACGGTAATATGGCTGCACTTGTACGAGCCAGTCCAGTGGTTAAAGTATTCATGTCATTGGCTGACCACCTCAACCTATATTCTAACCATCACCTGCCTCGCAGAACGGTGTACAACGAGACGGTCGTTCTAATGGCATGCACAGAACATGCCCAAAACCCCTTAATCTATTCGGATTCAGTGCTCATTTTAATGACTGAGCCCTGGGACTGAGACCTTACTCCTAACCTCGGAGTTACTCGTAAAGTTCTCCTAACATATCCTACCAATAATACGAAAACAATGGAGCTCATACAACGAAAGCCTCCGCACACCTGCTCTTAACGGCCACGTTTCGGAGCCATACAGCTTCTGCGCATACTCGCTTTTGATCGATAAACGGATGTCATGCCGACACCATAGATGCCTCAAATTGATGAACGCTAATCGAACCTGCTGTTACTCTGATATACGACCGCCAGGTGAGATATTATATGTACCCACTTGACCCAATTGATCCCCTGCAAGAACAAAGTTGGAATTGGAGCCAACAGCCCTGCAACAACATTTTACACTTTGAAGTTGCAAAGAACATGCTATCGTCATCATCGTCGTTTACCGTCAAACAGCAAGGCAAGCCTCACTGACCGCTGCCTTTTTCCTAGAGTTAAACCTCTCTATAAAGAGTGAGTATCCAAGGGGAACAGAGAGTGGACCTACAAACGCGAAAAAGATACAAGAATGCTGCTGCGGCCAACACACGGAACACAATCTAACTGCAAAAACGTCTTCTCAATCATTCTCATTCGATAGAAAATGGTCGCCACTGGTCACGGTTTACTGCCATATTCAGCCAAATAGTTGACCAGCCTTTCGGACTCCAACCACGAAGACGTGGGACAAATGATTTACAAAGGTTCCCTGCACATTTTCTTATTCCACGTTGCCACGTCAACTGTTGGCTTCCACATGGCTTCTCCCATTCCTGGGGAGGAACACAAAATAGGGCACGACATGGTATGGTAGACGAGGGTTCTACATACGCAACACGTGACCAAACCATCGTACTCTACCAAGTTTCGTACGCTGAAAGTAGGTGCTGCGAGAGCCGGCACCTAGCACTAGATTTCTCACCCTCACATTATTCACTCGGTCACTCCATCCAATCCTAGCCATACTACACAGACATCGGTGGTCGAAAACCTCTAACTGACGAACATCTACCGCATGCATATTCTGTCTCGCAACCATACACCAGAAACGAGCGCACTGCGGCGCAGCATACACGACCTTCCAACTTCGTAAAATACCAGGCCAACGCCACAACTGCTACGGTTCAGCGTAAGCCGCTAAAGCTATCGATAAACGCGTATTTACCTCCACTTCCGAGCTATCATCATTCGACACAGAGCTGCCAAGCGAGGCGAAACGGTCTACAATCGTGAGTTCTCCGCTCAACACCAAGTTTAGCACTACTGTCGTACGGTCCTGCAACAGTACTTTGCACTTTAAAGGTGCAAAGCACATGCCAAACCGAGCAACCGATCTCGACAGTCTATCTAGTGCCCGTTGTGCATGGTCCGCAGACTCGAACAGGCACACGACGTCGTCTGCGTAATCTAGGTCGCATAGCTTTCCTCCATTTCCCAGTTCGACTCCTACATCCCGGAGACCTCCTAAAGCATCTTCCATCACCTCGTACATGACGAAGTTGAACAAGAATGGAAAGATGGGTCACCCGTGTGGAGCATCGCTAGTCGTTTCGAATGAATGTGACAGTTCACCGTATACCCTAACGCGGCCATAGGTATGCGAGTACAATGCTCGCAACAGGTTCACAAACTTAGTTGGCATACCCTTCCGGTGGAGAGCACTGAGTAGTGCTGGTCGATCCACGGAGTCGAAAGCACCTTTCAAGTCGAGGAAGACTACGATCGTAGGGCGGCGGTGTGTGTGGCGCATTTCGAATATCTGTCGAAGAGTGGATATCTGGTCGATGCATCCTCGACCTGGAGGAAATCCGGCCTGTTGTTCGCGGATATTACTCTCGCGAATCGGTTTCAAACGGCGCAACATTATCGAGGCTAACACCTTAGTAACTATTGGAGTTAAACTAATCCCACGATGATTGCTGCAGTCATTCCGTGTGCTCTTCTTGAAGATGGATACAATCAGTGACTCACCCTATGATAACGGTCATTCTTAAGGCCTATGGTCACTTGGCGCTGCAAATGTCGACGCATCTTATACACTCCCTTACAGTGAAGGAGCTGGCAGTTTTGCTTCATTAGACACAGTGACCCTTGAGATCCAGTGTCTTTGATGAACGCTAGACTTAGCATCACAGTCGAAATCTGCTGCCAAATGCATCGCCTGCTTAATTTCATCCTACTGCTCCTCTACACCGCCGCTCGTCAGAGTTCTTAGTTCCTCGGATAGTTTCTGCTCATACTTATTCCCAACAGCCGAATCAGACGAACTTTCAACGGTTAATCGGGTTTGTAGCTTATGTTGATGGGCGTTAGGCTGAAGCAAAAATTACATTGAAACTAATGCATAGTCCAAATCGACGAACGATCCGCAGTCATGGACAGAACCGCGCCAACGGTAGCTAACTGCGATATGGCCAATCTGATTCAAAGTACCTGTCGAGTTAGAGCGCCATGTCGCAGTGCGACGCGAACTGTTTCAGAAATTCGTACTAGATA
>LUCM01003978.1:65245-95654 GCA_008360955.1 Fasciolopsis buskii
GACAGGTTGAATAAAAGAGAGCGAACTCTGAGCAGTAGCATACTTATCACTACCTTCTCCACTCGATGCAATGGGCAGAGCGGTCATGATTATCCTGCGCCACGACCGATGCATTATGGAATTATCTTTAGGCCTGTAACTCATGGGGTTTGATGGACGGGTGCTGCTAGGGAGTCCAGCCACTGAGCAGAAGAACAATTAGGGTTCCCAACGAAAGCCTTTGGTTTTAACAAGAACCTGACCGCAAGGCAGCGGGTAATAGCTGAGTGGGCGCCCATCGACTTGGATCAATTACTCTTCCATTCGCTTTCCGACTGAGCTGCTAACTCAGATCAACCACCGACCTGGAGGACCAGGAGACTATTTCGTCAGGCCTCTACCCATTGACTTTGCAGGCATGACTGGATCTTCAGCTTGATATAAGCCATCCTGTATAGCTCGCTGGATAATGGATGCACGCCAGCCGTCAAACCACCTCAAAGTGTATTCTTCTTGTGAAGTATGTTAGAGGAGCCCGCACTATCATTCAGACGATTGAGAACTTGCTATTTAACTCGGTCTTCACTCAGTAGCACAACGTTACCCTCATGCTGCAAGTCGGAGGCGCCCTTGTCTGCGTAATTATCTACTTCACTGTTCTCAAATGACGATAGAGTCATCTCCACAACCCACTGAAGGAAAAACTGCGAAGTCAAATGGGGCAAACCTGAAGAACATTTCTCGTGATGAACACGGGTGAAACATCGCCATAGGCACGAAGCCAGCGTCAAATATCAAAAGAGTCCGGCAGGACAATCACTACTACGGCGCGATTAAATAGAGAAAGCTGCAGAAAATAGAGTGCCTAAAAAACAAGTTCACATGACCCAGTAGAGAAAGTTGAGAATAGCAAAATACGTCCCCAAGTTACATCCGGGTAGCTGCAGACCACAGCAGGGCAGAGTTGCATGCTACCAGGCTGCAGACGAAGGGAAAACTTAAGTTGTGACTAGCCATGAAAAAGTCGGAGTCATGCTCACCGAATAAGCGGCCGCAGATAAGCAGCGGCGGTCCTGAGAATGTACAGCGTGTTTCTTAAAAGTAAGTCACTAATCTTGGATGGTACTTTGGCCTGCCATCACAGAAGGCCACTGCACCTTATCAAATTCTATTTAAACTAGAGTTCCACAAGAGACGCATACAAAAGGTAATGATCACCGATTACCCTGGAATTATATGGCTGCCTTGAAGGCTGTACGTGGATGTGCGAAGGTCGAGCACTGCTACAGTGTATTGTTCCCGAGTTTGGTTGGTCTATGCACACATTGAAGCACAAAACATAAGTACCTGCGGCACACGATATCATAGGAGCACATAGCCTGTGGTCTAGTAGGACACGAACACACACAAGTTGGGGACAAAAAGTCCGGGGCCAAGACTCAAGGCCCGTAGTCGCACAACGAATGGAACAGATCTGCTGCTCCCTTGAATGAGCAGCCACACGGAACAATAAGCAGCGCGAAATACGAACAGCTAGCCCAGCCCGTTAGCGGAAGAAGGAAGACGAACACAGAGTACTGTCGCGCGTTTATTGGTGGCCCGCCAACACAAGTCCGAATTCAAGTGAGCTCTATCGTTTATATAGTTTTGTTGGGTGGCCTTGATCGATGCGTGGACTAGCCAATCTCAGAACGGGCTTTTATGAGTCTTTTCGCGGACACAAAAATATTCAACCGCGCAATATTTAAAATAACGTCAATTTCGAAATATTGGGAAAAGGACAGATTCTTTTAAAAAATTAATAGCAGGAATGAAATCTGCGGCTCCCAAAACCTTGGAATGGTTCTTAATCATAAAACCTTCCCATTTTGTTTAAAAATGTTACTGATATGCAGCGTCCTTTGGATTCATCTGGGACTGCCCCGTTAGGCGGCGTCTGAGATCGACCATCTTTGGGAGAGTAAGTGTATATCCCTTTTGTTCGTTGTCGCTGACGTTTTCATCAATTAGAACGTGTCTAAACGTATTTCTAGAGGGACTTTCCCACCTGTGTCCACCGAGAGTCCGCATAGCGTTTTCTTGTTTGGTTTTTGTGTCTGATCCAAGTTTTGGCTGGAACGGCGACTTCATGCAAACGGGATCCTAATTCATGTTGAATGACTCCCTCCCTCCCGTAATCTCTGACGTATACCTTCGGCCAGGCCTACTTTCGGCCCGCTGGGATAACTTGGCGAACTCGGCGATAAAGCATCGTGGATGGCTTTTAGCTTTCGGCTCATCGATATTTGAGCTGTAGAGATTCCTGCCGGTGTGCTTGGGTTTGTAGTTGTAAGAAATTTTCGCATGTCTTTCTTCGTTGCTCCCTCCCTTTGTAGCGTGAGCAGAGGTCATTTTAGTTTAAAGACGTGTTTCTCCGATTGACCGTTTGACCGAGGATGGCTTGGAGGCGAGCGCGTGTGTTGCTCGGACTTCTGAGCAGGTTTGCAGAAGGTGTCCATCGCCAACTTGCTGAGGCCCAATTCTACCATCCAGTCAGCACCAAGCAGGCTGATATCAGATTTTACCACATAGCACAGCGTCGATATCATTTTGTCGTTGTATTTGACCGTACACTGGAGCTGTCCGGCCAAATCCAAAGCACCGCCACAGGCAGTCGTAGCCGTGATTGAAGTGGGTTGGATAAGCGGCTTACCAATGTCGTGCCAAGTTGATTTGGGTATATCTGGATATATCTTGGATATATCTGACGCCGTATCCAGTTGAAGGCAGACTGGATGGTTGTTTACGTCGGCGGCGTTTAATCGAATCGACAGGCAGCCACAAGGCCGAATTAATGAACGCTCGCGCGGTCGTTGGCTGAATTTGCCTTGCCTGGGCTGGAACGAGCTGGTCGTGGAAAACTTTTGGTTTCGCAGAAAACTTCCTTGTGTCCCACATGATGACATTGTTTGCACTGGTGGGTGTGAAGCGGACATAGTTTCTGAGTTCCAGGCTCCACATTGCCTGCAAGGCGAGGGGGGCTCGGCGCATTTGAACTGTCGACGTGTATGTGACCCCCGAGCTGGCGTGGGCAGACTTCCAGCTCTAACAGCGTTCACACTGTTGTACGACCTTTCATATCGCTGAATCATGGCTGCGTAATGTTTCGAATTAGATAAATTTTCACACTCGTCTACGAGTTGTTCCAAAGTTGTGTCTGGTTGCTGTTCGATTTTTGCCAAAAGACGGGTGCGCAAGTCTGAATGGCTTGGGGACTGAAGCCCACAAATGAAAATCAGACACCGGAATTGATCTTCTGTCAATGCACCCAGTTTGAACCTGCCACACTCGCGGTTAACAATTCGTGCATGTTATCAGGTCGTCCACGTCTCGTTTGACGAGTTTCAGACATTGATATCGTGTGTTGAACAGCGAAGATGGCTCACCGAAAATTTTCTTTAGATTCTGAACAGTCTGGTCAAGTGTGCGACTTGATGGTTCATCCGGCAAGATGAAGTTAATGTACCGCGTGTGTTCTGCAGGACTCATTTTTCGCAGGAGTAGTCGTAATTTGGTTTTGTCGTGTTTGTCCGCTAGATCGACGGTGAACACGTCCTCGTAGCTTTTGAATCAGGATTCAAACGTAACATCGCACTGTGGATAGTGTAGGAAATCGGTTAATGAGCGAAGCAACGAATCTAATGAGATTTCAGGGCCGCCAGCTGTTGCGGTCATACTCCCAATCCGTTGAGCTGAAGCCTTAATTAGTTTGAGCTGGGCCTGGAACATTTTTTCCATGTCCGCATCCATTGTGGTTACCGGCTGATTGCGTTAAGTTCGAAAATCCCCGTAGCCAGATTTATTATGCTGCCGGGTTTGGTTGGCATATGCACACACTGAAGCACAAGACACAAGTACTCGCGGCGCACGATATCACAGGAGCACACAGCCTGTGGTCTAGTAGGCCACGGACACACCCACAATCTGAACTCCAATTTCATGCGGCTAGAAACAACAAGATTTATTAACGAATTTCAAAATGAATTATTTTTCTTTTTTTGCACCGCCGTCTTCGATGCGTCTCTGACTGCGTCGACCAACCGGAGCCTGTTGATTATTATGTTTCATAAATATGTACTCACTTCATGATTTGATCCCTGCTCGCCCTTGTTCAACCATTCTGCGCCATCACCATAAGAAAAAACCGCTCTTGAACAGCCGATTCTGGATGATAATGGGCGATCTCATTTCCGGCTGGAGCTTTCAACGTGTTTTTCGTAACAACAAAATTTCCATGTTTCCAGAGAACACAGGAAACACATCAACGAATTCTTCCAATCACCGGTAACTGCCGGGCAGAACTTCATTCCATGCAAATCTCAGAAACTGTTGGCATCCTCAAAATCATTTGCCCTGTTGGACATTCACAGACTCATCCCTCCGGAAAGCATTTACATAACGCATAAAACCTCGGAATGTCAAACGACCAAAAGCTTTGTAATAGACCGTGATCAACGGTGGACAGGGAGATGGAAAGGACCGTAGCTATCAGCAAACGTTGCAACCTCTGCTAATTAGTTTAGAATACTGATACACGGAAGCCAAGTGCAAGCGAGTTGATTAGATAATCCGACAATACACTGGCTCACTATCAAAAGCGTTGATTGGGCAAAACATTTTGGATTGCAATTTAGTTGGTTCGCTTGTTAATCATATGTTCTACTTATTCTTGCAAGTGAACCAACGCAGGTAAACATGAGTCCCTCACTAAAAATGGAGGTCATCGAAGAGGCAGATTTATCCGAAAGGCATAAGGCACATGAACCACAAAGGCCACCTCCCTCATACTTTAAAAATCATGACGAAGAGTCAGCAGAATCACTAACACCAGCCTGCGCAATGAAATCAATGTACGTTGTTATGAATCCGTGCTTCCAACGGTTCACAAAAGTGGTGATGGGTTCTCATGTTAAAATCGCGGAGGAAATAGTTTGGTTAACGTTGCTTCTAAATTGCACGAAAGTTATATGAGGGAGAACATAGCAAATTTCCGATCCTGAACGAAAATTCACTTCGAGGTAAATTTTGAACAAGGTAAGTCTTCCACAGGCCCATTGTTTCTGCCTTACTTGATATGAAAACAGTATCTGACTCAATCGACCGCGGAATTCTGTCGCGCTGCCTCCCACTGGCGAATGGTGAACAGTAGAATAGATGCAGTATGGTGTGAGAATTTTCTTGGTAACTTGGAGCCAAGATCGACGATATTGAGTTTCAGGATTTTGTAGGTCGAACTAGCACGAATATGAATATATTAAAGTGATTGAGATATTTTTCTGCATACCCACAGAACGACCGCCTCGTGCGTTGCTTTCCAGGAGGCCAGTCGACAACCATTGACCCGAACAATTCGTGGATGACTGTACCCAGTTCTCTAGCATTCGTCTTTCCTTTTAACCCCCGGGTGTTGTCATTAGCTAGTTGCCGCGGCTATAAAGCGCGTCCGGGAGGTATTTGCCTGCATTTAGTTACATTTAGTGAGAAGCACAAATTAGACGTTGACCTGAAGATGGTGTTCAAATTCGGCACGGTCTTATTCGAGACTGGGTCATCCGTTAACATGAAATCGATAGCGAACAAGAAACACCACGTTTTTAACTCTGCAGTCAAGCCGATCAGGAACGCCAACAGTAATAGTGGCCTAAGTTCCAAAAACTGAGGAAGCAGCCTATATTTTCGAGTATCTTACACTGTCTGCTAGCACAGAGATTTTGACTGGTGAGATGGTCGCGTATGCAGTTAACAAAACTTTCATCGAGATTCATCGCGTTTAACTTCATTAGAAGTAATCTGTGGATTAACGGGAGGGAAGCTTAACAGAAGCCAAAATAGCAAACTTCCACTCAGTTTCCCCGCAAAGACCTCGCGGTTACTTCGTCAAGAAACGATAGAAGATTGATAAGATAACACTTCCCTGTGACAAACCCGTCTCGCTCTGGTCGGATAAGGTTATGATGAGGTAGTCGTCGTGATATTTGATTTCTGATACGCTTTCTGGTACAGTGCTCCAGCAAGATGGCGAGTAGACATTGGTCTGCAGTTTCCGGTCCTATCCCTTCGATCACTCTTATGGAAGGAAGTAATTGCCAACCCCGACATGAGCTAGTCTTTAATATCTTCGGACGTATTCCACCTGGCCCGGCAAACTCATGCTTATTTAAGCTCCGGACTGCTATTTCTCCACGCTTTCCCATCTCATGGTTACGCATCTCACGCTAGGTGGTCGGAGAGAGGAAGCCTGGATTCCCGTCTTCCATGAAAACCGAACTAAAGTATCTTAGCAGGAGCTCAGCCAAGGTAGCATGCCCACCCGCCTCAAACTTGGCATTCCAAATTGCTAACCTGATGGTGTTCTTTGACTACAAATTACAGAAGTACGGTCTAGACACCCCTTACATGGTTTAACAGCTTCTGTTTCTACCAGACCTTGTATTTAATAGGTCCGCAATCACGCTGGCTGTAGGTAGCGACTGTGGCCTTGATTGTTTGGAATGTGCTTCCGTGGCCGCTACTTCCTCCATTGAGCCTTGGTGATTGTTCCACCAACCAGGTGGAAGGTCGCCGGCTGCGGTACACGCTCAATCGAGGAAAATTCACTTCAGTCAGCGAAAACGGTAGCAATTGACGTCAACGCAAGCAATGAATTCCTTATCTGAAAATACATGCGTTTACCCGTCAGCCACTTAGTCGTGCGATATATGCATATAATGCCCAACGGCAAAAAGTACGACCCCTCTGCCAACCCCGTGTCATGTCAATCACCCTCTCTCTTTGGCCAGGTATATATGGCGGACGACACCTATAAGCATCTCTAGGGAAACGCAACCCTGTCTGCCTCAGCATGCATTTCTAACATTTACAAGCGTACAGTGGACTAGTTTCACTACTCCTAAACGAATGAGCACCAAAACCCGAACCCTTGTTGCGCACGTGAAAGAAGACTCACGTACCAACAACCTAATACAAACAATGAACTCATAACAGAAATAACCGATTTTGTAAATCGGTGACCGTAATCAAATAGTGGTGGCCCTAAAAAGGGCCGTGGGGGCGTTCTCGTCAATCCCGTCCCTCCCGCGGTCCTTGTTCCTTGCACATCCGTCGTCCTTCGTTTGCCTCCTCTTCATCTGTCCGACGTCTTCTTGGGCTCATCAGGTCTACCTGCAATGGAAATGGTGAATATTAGTATTAATAACGCTTGCGCTGATAGACAATGCCTATTTTCTATCTCAACCCCATTAGTCGTAAAAATACCAAAATTTAGTGCCCACTTTACACTTTTTTCGTGCCTGACACTATCAAGCACGAAAAAAGCAAACCCAACTACATCCTCCCGTTTCAGTAACCTGAGACTATCTTGTCCGTGCAATAAATCTTTTACGCGAACGACGTCGTTCCGGTCATCCATTAACCGGAATTTGCTATCAATATCCCGAACTGTAACTAGGCGGTTGAACTTATCCCGCGCATATCGACAAACCTCTATAGAATTTCCAAAAATATCCATTATGCTAATTACGTGCGCCTCCTGCCTTGGGGTTAGCTTACGATTGCGCGTGTAATAACGATCAATATTTGGAATCCCTCAAATAAATATTACTTGAGAAGATAACAGACTTACCGACGACCACTTTGATTTCTAAATCAGATTCAAAATCGGAAAAACTAGCATGAAAACGGCAAACGTGACATCTAAACACTTCAGTATCACCAATATGGGAAGCAGCAGCGGCCGCACGAACAGCCGTGGCAGCCATGAGAGCGCAAGTGACGCCATTTCCGGTTTCACGTGTATTTATACCCGAAATCGTCCGTTTAAACAATGATCAGGTTCTCCAGATTACCATTTTCTTAATTTCCGAAATATGCCCAATAACATATTCATTTCATTTCCATAACAATTCTTTTTTAGCTTCACAGGAGCGACTTTTCAAGGTGGAAGTTTAGTCACTATCAACGTTGGGCGTCGTCATCTGGTCGGGATTTTCAAAAATAAAGAGGGTTATTTGGCAATGAGGAAGATTAGTATGAATGTGGTATCGGGATGAAGATGATTGAAATTCACAGCGGATATCAAATGATTTTAGTGGAGAATCGTAATTAACAACATTCAAGAGTCAAAATGATGCCGAAGGTGAAACGGCGGGAACCTTCAAGGTTGCATGAAACTACTAACGGGACGAAATTATATGAAGAATTGTGGATGGAGAGACAATGGAATTCACAGGAATGGTCACCGGACTTAGGCGGCTGGAAGTGGACTGTGATGTGTGGCGGGAAGCATCCGCTACGTGTAAGAATTACAATCAATCCTCGAGCACAATTGCCATGAATGATCTGTGTGTTTTCCTTGTTTAGTATCGGAGATTTTGGTGTTCCGCGGCGGTAGAGGGTCTGGATGTTGGGGGTTGTGCGGCATTTCAGTAGTGTTAGTAACTGCTTGGCCAATCGTAATGGTTCGTCTGGGATGAGGCACCCTGGGGCGGTCGTTTACGTGACTTTGTTTGTCTTATAGTTATGCGATCCGGCACTGGAGCGTCAGGCCCGGATGGCAGCTTCCTAACAGGGCTAGGAAACCAGCACATCGGGTGGAGTGGGGCTTTCAGCGAGAGTTTGCGTTGCACCTGTGGTCACTGGCGAGCACGAGGCGCGGTGCAACGCAAATCCGAGACCTTTAAATATAACCCTAACTTGTATTCATCCTGCTGAGGTCTTCTTGTTGGCTTCATTCGAGTTACTTGGGTCGCAGCCAATTCATAACCAACTGGTAACCATTACCCTCACGTTACCTTGCCCGACGGAATTCTGTATATCATTTACAAATTCAAATGCAACAGCATCGCATCAGTCGGTTGGCCCAACTACCCATTGCTGCACACCGCATTTCAACAAACGCTGCAAAATCCTTTGCTTCTGTTATTCTTAGTATCTCGTGAAAGACTACGAGGTTGCGTTGCCTGAAGGTTGTCTTTCGCTCTTTGATCAGATATTTGCACATCTCTATGCTTGATGTCAACCCAAGCCAGATGATCAAGCACATTCGTAGTCAAGATCCGCCTGTGCTAGTTTGTCCCTGGGTTTGTCTATAATTTTTGCGTCATCAACGAACAAATAACAGGCCATGTCATCGATGAAAACGAAAAATCGTGGTCGTAGCACCGAATATTGTGGCGCCCTACCAGAGGCGCTTGTCACAGGGAGCCGTGCCACATCTAGCCTCACACGAAATCTTCAGGCGCGAATGTGGTCCTCAGTCAACCTTGTGACCGATCACAGGCTGGAAGGCAACACCTCGTGGTCAGGGAATTCGAAGCCCGTCTGAAGGTCCAAGTAACGCGCTTCGACTGGATCCTCTGGCCTTTCCTATGGTCATTTCGTTCGGGAATGAGAACAACCTGTCAGACACGATTTGCCACCGACGAAACCGTGGTGAATTTGACAAAGTAACTTGCGTATGGCCAGATCCATGGTGAGCCCATCCCGAATGCACCGCCGAACCACTTTAGGCCCCTTGAAGGGGGGACTTGCCGGAAGATATTTGCTTCTGCCACCGTTAACCTATTCCTGGTGGATTGACATCACTTCCGCCATCGTCCTGTAGCCATCAACTGGCACCACAGTTAGCGACATGTTAAACAAATTTGTTTCATATATTAATGATGATCTGCTGCGTTATGTCTACTTCGTGATTTTGTTGATGCACACGGCGTTTGAGTAAGGCGTAACAAAAGTCGAATCCCAAATTCAGGACATTTGATTCGTAAATTTTACGATAGGGCATCATAAAATACACCATGCCGTCAAAAAAATTGAAAAGCAAGTGGTTCACGCAGGTCCCTGAGACAGTGAGAGTCAAGATCACACTGTGAGTGTAAACACAAAAACTTTTGAACTCCTCATAAATAAGTGAAACAGAGTCTTTGCCTTTTAGGCGGATTTGAACGTAATCAATCTGGAATTCGGCGCGTTGTTTAATCACCAACGCGATCCGACAGTTTTGGGTGAGCGGCCTGGAAATTTGGAACGCGTGCCGTCGGATCTGCTTACTAAATGCGAACATTTTTGGTAAGCCTTTGGACTACAAAATGCACAAAATCTGGATCTCATCCATTTACAGGACATTTGGCACTGCTCAACTAAATTTACCACGTCCTGTGAGCTTGGTGTTCAAAATGAGAGCGCTTAGCTTCCGACTGCAGTAGTATTTTCTTTCCGAGATGCTGCGGCATATAATTTATTTCGTCTTCCTTACTTCCGTCCTTTTCAAGAGTTTTCTTTTTTACACTAACTGTTTCTAGCTTCTTTTTATTCTAAAGCCAACATTCACGCTTTGCGCCCCAAAACGCCGGAAGGCTTCGAGACATGCAAGGAATCGGATGGGGAGTTGTACATCGTTTTTTATAGATGGAGGGGCTTATAATAATAATAATAATAATAATAATAATAATAATAATAATAATAAATTCTAAGCGTCGCCCATTTTTGACTGGTCAGCCATGCTTCCTCGTTCTTTACAATTATCTCTCCCGGTAACGTATGTTAAGGAGAATCTTCATGCGCATGACCTTGCACATATCCAAAGTAGAATCTGTTTGTCAGCGAAGCAATGTCTCATCAAACCCTTTCACGCAGAACAAATTATCCAGCGCACGCCGGGCGAGCAGCTCGGCTGCAGCGGGTGGGAGCACAGCACTCTACCCTTGCATTCATCCTTTGAAGATACGTTCATATTGGGTTGCCAGCAGTCGATCAGACGCTGACTGGCTTCCCTGTAATATAACACTTACTGACATCAACGTTTAGAGCCGGGTGTCAACCTCGTTTTTCTCGGGGTTCCATTATCCGCACGTTACATTAAAGCTCATGGAAGCAAAGATTTTTACATGTTGGTGATTAATTTTGGCTATTCCATGTTCTTCTAGTGTCTTTGCTCTGAAGCATACTGTTCTGCCGGCATAGCTGCAGATTCTTGCAGAAGCACCTTGGCCTGGCTCCCCCTCGGCTGGTTATTATGTATTTCCACCAGACTCCACTTTTGGTTTTGCTGCCAAGTTTTTTCCAGCCGAGAACTCTTTTGAAAAATCGAGAAGTTAGGTAAGATAAAGTTTAACTAAAGTCTGATCACATGGCTTTTCGCCGTAATTTCCCATCAGTACGGTGTTTGTCTCTGCTATCTACATCACACCACATCCCAAAGTTTCCAGCATGAGCCCAAATATGTTTTGCCCCTACACTTCAATTTCAAATTTCGGGAGCAGGAACGGTTGAGTGTGAAGCACATAAATGCATCGGTTGAATTCTCTGGCCATAAGAAAAATAACATCTGTCCGGCTCGATTAGCACTGTTAAGGCAATTTCACAATCCGACTGAAACTAAATCAGTAGCAGTGACTTTCGATGGTTGGTCGCAATGGCAGTGGGTCGTCGTTGGAAAACTATTGGGTGAAAAAATTATGGGGATATACGTTCGATAGATCTGGAAGGACGGCGTTTCAATCGCGCGCTACGAAAGAGTCACAAGACGAGTACAAGAACGACACGCGATGGCACAGCGAACAGAGCCGTTTTCGTCAAGTTACAGGCGGTTTAAATCAGAGTACTTGTAAAAATGTAGGATAGGAAATAAAATGGATTTGAGAAGTGTAATTTGATCACGGCTAGACTAGTCCCATCCAACGACTGTGTACGGAATCCGGATGGCAAATAAAGGTGAACGATTATTCAAGACCGTATTTTGTCTTCCCTTCTACTAAATAAAGAATATTTGGTCATTACATCTGTAATTGCCACTAAAAGCAAAACTCCCTCCGATTACTCAGACCTTTCAGTTTGTCTATCTACTCACTCCATGATGCCGCCGGAGGTTTTCGACTCCTACATTCCATATTACAGCTGTCTTGTTGGTCAGTCTAGTTTTCATAACATTATTTGTGTCTTGTACATGCACAAATTTGATCTTATCGTCGAACACACCTATCAATGCTCAGAAGAATGCGTCCATTAATCTCGACGACTCGCTAACCCTAATGGGAGTTGTTTATCAGGCTCTGTCCTTCATTAAACCGTGCTGAGCATTTGTCAGATTACCATGCTCAGCAAATTCGCATGTTGGATCAAGCTTCTCTTCACCTTGGAGACTATTAGCACCAGTGCTGCTGAGTGACAGTTCTGAGGATGGGAGCCTTTGCCAGACTTAAAAAATATGGCAAATACTTTGGTATTCTCGTTTGGAACACGGATGGTTATGACCATCGCACGATTCGTGCTATGAGTGCACATATTAAACTGATTGATATCCCAACTCACTACTTCCCCTGGATTTCTTAAACTTGTAATTCCAATAGCACTTCTTATCTATTTCTGCTTCCTCTATTGGCTCAATAGCTCCGAGTTAGCTAACAATACTCACACAGCTGCACTGTCCTTGTTACTAACGTTTGTTCTGTTAAGTGACTGAATTTACGTACCTTGGACCATCAGCGTCACTGAAATCCTGACTGTTTGGCCATTTTAAACTTGAGCTATTGGGTGACATGCAACATCAACTATTGCATTTTTCGTCTATACCAGTAAGGCCGTTACCTAACAATCCTCTTGTGGATATACGCCATCGATACCGACCTGCTGCCTTTGCTATCTCATTCATCGCTATAAATTTTTAATCACCTTTATTTCTCCAGTCGGAACACTATCCAAAAACCAATTCCCTCTCCCCTACTTGCTCTGACCTGCCTGATTACAACGTCGGTTGACTGATATTTATGTCGCTAATCCGTCATTCAAAGGCTTGGGCCAAGCTCAAAGCGTTACAAGGCATCCACGTTGTCCTCCACAAGCCCCATGGGAGACGTCAAAAATTGTATAAGGATTATATGGTACGAAGGAGGATCTGATTGCGGAATTGCAGAATATGGTCTGTCGCAAATTGCTTGAATAGCAAATAGGAATCATCGTCACAACCGACACAAGTACGAAAGCTCCGTTCACTTGTACACGTAACCGCATAAAGCTTATGCTGACCAAAAACCGATGAGCTTCGTTCTCAACGGTCATACAGGAGACTGGGACATGTATTGAATGGGGTTTACCGAGGTTACATTGTGGTGCCTCAATGAATACGATGCTAAGTGGCACCTGAGGAAAAGTAATCAAATAAGTTATTTTCCGTGGTCCATCAATAAACAGACATCGGCAACAGAGAGGTAAGCTACTTGGGGGCAGTGTAGTGAATAATAAGAAACGGGGGTTTTAAAAAATCCCGATTAAGGCAAAAACATTCTTCGGTGATGTCCTTTTTTATCCATGAATACCACTAGCTAACAGAAACATGTTGGTTTACATGTACGCGTGTTCTGAGAAGAACCATGGATGTGCTTATTAATTTGAACATGTGGTTTTATTCAGTGTGCATATCGTACCGTTTCTTAAGTTTCTAGGGCTCATTAACCAATCTCGATTGCGGAGGCTAATCCAACTACACCATACGTGGCCTAGGGAGACCTTATTTGATTTTACCCTACTTCAAGTTTTAGAGTTATCTTTGCCAATCCTCTCACCATGTAGTGTTTGTGAGACTTGTTTCTTCCAGTTCACTCATTGTCCAAGCATACCATAAAAACTGCCTAGACCATTTATATCGAGGACCGGGTCTTCCTACCGGAAACCGAATCCCTAACCAACAAAATGTTCAGAACAAACAAGACCCGCATTGGCCGGTTCACATTGCAAACTATTCTTTCAAACGTCATAAGAAAATCAGAAATTTTAAAGTCAGTAATGAATTTGTGATTTCTTATTACCAGACCGAGTTCTTCGCTAACGTTCTTCGGGAAGTGAGCATTATCATCATATTTATGCTGACAGGCGGAAGATTTGACGAAGCATTCCGGGAATTTTGTCCGATTCAGTCTCAGTAGAAGCCTATATAACCAAGTTGATATCAGAGCCATAGTAAATCTTCTTGAGCTGTTCTTACCGGAAATGCTCATGTGCCATTTGGAACTGTCTCAATTGACCACATACATTTGCAGAGTTGAACTTCTGCGTGATTTCTGGATAAAATTTTCACTGGTGTGAACATAAAAGACTATGGATAGTATTCTAAAACAGATAAACACGTATCATCACCGTATTAATTTCACAGTGAAACGACACAGTTTACTCTTTCCACTACATATATGTATGACTTAAATGCTCTCCGGGCTGAAAACGGTCAATATCATGGCATAACAAAACTAGCATAGAATGAATAGTATATGCTTAATCCATTACAAATGCTCATTACGTACAACGTTTAAAAGGGCACATTGAATGTCTGTCGACGAGTCGACTTATTTGGTACTAAGAAGTATCCACGGTGCTCAGAATGTACTTAACAGAAGCGGCTATGCAAACTGATTCACTTTGAAGCGTTTAACAGGGAGTTGAAAATCCAAGCATCAGTTAACTGCATCTAAGGAAAAAGTTTTAAATTAGTTTCCATTTGAAGATACCCGGAATGCTGTGAAAATTAAATGCGACACCATAGAACTATTAGAGCTGATCTGGGATTCTGTAGCTCCAAAATGCGAGGAATAAGAACTGTCTGCTTGTTAATTCTGGATGATTTGAGTAGTAGGAGATTGAATGTTTTGATGAAATGATTCACCATGTGATATCATCGCTCGAACTGGGACACGAACCCGGGAAAATCGATTCTGAGTCGAACGCCTTAGCCCTTACGCTATCGAGCAGGCTCTGAACGGTTTGTTGAATTTCACCACATTATTACATGAAAACATTCAATCTCCTACTACTAAAATGTACCAATTAATCAAGCTGTGTAGGTCATATGAAAATCCTTGGTCGTAGTTAGGCTGCGTGCAGAGAAGTGATCTATCAGTATGGGTCGATCGGTGTGAGGTAGCGGACAGTAAGCGTGGAAATCAGTCACGGATATGTGGAGCATGATCACGTGGTCACATTGAACAAACCGTTCAGAGTCTGTCCTCCGGTAGCGTAATAATGGCTAAGGCGTTCGACTCAGAATCGTTGGTTCTTGTTCGGGTTCGCGTGTCAGTTCGGGCGCGGGTCATATGCACTGCTCATCATTCCTAACAACGAGCAAACAGCTAGCTGTACGCTGCTTCCATCGTTTCTTTATCGTCACTTGACCGATCATATCAGATGGTGAACGAACTATTTGATCAAAACATTCAATCTCCTACTACCACTACTACTACTAGAACTACTACTATTACTCCCACCTCTACTACTACTACTACTACTACTACTACTACTACTACTACTACTACTACTAAAATGTACCAAGTGATCAAGCTGTGTGGGTCATATCGAAAGCCTTGGTCGTAGTTCGGCTACCTGCACAGTAGTCATCTATCGGCTGTACAGTGCTTGCATAATTTCTTTATGATGAGTTGATCGATCATATCACATGGTGAATTATTTCATGAAATCTGAGTAACTTAGACATCGAAGTTACCTCTGTGTGTGCTCGTTGTAAACTTATTTCCTTACTGGATAGGTCAGTCGTATTAGAAGGAAGTGGGCAGGTAGCATCCTAGAACTTTCGCAAAACACTAGCACTATGTTAGTAAAATATGTTGACCGGTTCAATCAAAGGACATTCGAGCGAGGGTAGCTTGTCTGCCGAACTCACGATGGTATTTGAGATAGGTAAAATTGAAACACCCGACGATCATTTCGGTTTGTCGAGAAGTTGTTTATTCGCCCTTTTATTCCAGATTTGTATAAGCATTTTATTCTGTTGCTCGTCGGATCGTTGGCCTCTGTAGTCTTCGTTACCTATTCCAAATGGCCTGTGACCTCGGATGATAGTATTTTGGTCTTTCCGGCAACCTGACTGCAAATGAGCAAATGACCCAGCTGACGTAATTTAGTTGAATTCCGGTTATCCTGCCACAGGATACTTCCAACTTCTACTCAGCTTACCCATGCAAAATAAAAAAAGAAACTATAAGTAAATAATTGGCCTTTTATCCCGGTAGAATATCATGTCATCTCATCGGCATTCTGGTAAGACAGTTCAATATGTACCTTTCAACATATGCTATTTTGCAAAATCTTTCCTGACGGTTGCTTGGTATTGTGCTTCAATACCTGTTTACTCTAGTCTGATAGAGACGTGAACCCTGATCATTCCTTTATGGATGGTCAGTAACACTCGATTGCCATTCACTGCCACTTCATTATCCATTATTACCGATTTTCTCATTGATATTTCAAGTTTATTTTCAGTTTGTGTTAAAAGTTTATCTTCCGTTTTCCTATGTTATACCGCTTTAATCGATGCTTAAGCGTCACCGTCCACCAGGTGTATAAAGGCGTCTCTTGGCTCGAGAAAACTACTCGAGATCCAATTCAAACTCCCAAAAGCAAGGATACGAGGCACACCAGGTTGAAACAAACCACCCGTATTTTCACATCATCTTTGTCGCAATATCTTCGTTATTTATATGGCTTGACTGAAAGTTTATTAGTTCACTACTTCCTCCATTTATGCCGATTTTCACTGGACTTTATATCAGAAGGAATTCTGATCGTGGTCTTAACTGGGGAGTACTCCACGACAGAAATGCACCAACTTCCTCTAACTCCTTGTCAGTCATGTACTTCTGTGAACCTTGTTTTACTTCTATCGAAATAATTTCTTCCTGTATGGATCATCAGTCCCATAAAGCTCCTCATGCGGCCCTCCGGAACACTTGCCTACTTTTGCTCTCTGTTTCTCATTGTCATCACATAGAATCTCCGTGACTCGTGAATTGTCCTTTGCTTCCCCCAAGCTTGTCCTCGGTCCACATGTGTATTCGTAGCTCGCATGAAATCTTTTGAACTTGCGATGCTGAAGAACCGAAATACCGTTGTGATATTGGAACTGTGGGAGTTCATGCTTGACTGACGGTTGCTGGGACTCTCCGTGATCTTTCACGAACTTGTTGACAACCGTTCCAAACAATGTGATTGTAAAACTTGCCCAGAGAAATGCTACCTACGGTAGTCGAAACGTCTGCGCAATACATCTACCAACAACGCTGTGTTATTAACATCATATCATGCACAATTCGTTCCAAAACATCTTCAGAATCACCCTATGGCATTACGCCAGTTTGGCAGCCATCGGCGAGTCCGATGCACGTCAAAAACCATCAGCAACTTTTATTGGACAAATAAAGATATCTCATTCGGGAGCAAATTCTGCAAATGATAATGTAACGTTATTACAAAATTCCATCACCTTGTAAGCCGAATAACAAATAAATTCTAGCTGTGAATTCTATAGAGTCGTATTCGTTTTTGAGTGCTTGGTAGAAGTGAACAGATGAAGACTGATCGGTGGATAAATCAGACGGATTTCATAGTTTGTTCAAAAATAATGTTCAGTAAAGTGCACTTGGAAAACAGTTTTGGGTACAATTTGTGCATCGAGAGAACCCAGTTCACAAACGGTGATTGAGGAAAGACAATGGTATTATTCGTGACTGGGCATAGGAAAATACTAAGATCACCATGCTCAAGTAAATAACCGACATACACGTAGACATTTAGAGGTGTGAATAACGCGAAGTTTTCCATAATCTTGACCGGCTTGACTTTACGCAAACGTCCGCTTGACTATGCGTAAATATTCACAAGGTCAGCAGTGTGCGAAACAATAGGAATAACAAATATTTTGGACAAGTTCTTGGAAGCATTTCCGAATCATCTGAATAAGTCCTGCAAAATACAAAACTGTGCAGAGAATTAATTAAAATAAATATTAGGGTTGGTTAGTGTCAAAGAACCAAGCACCGAGTTTGAAATGGATGTATTACATTGTAATGCTGCGTTTGAATCGATGGGAGATCCAGGAGGTACGAGACAAGCGGTTCCCACAGCGTACTGATTATTTCGTAGGGTACCACTAGGACAATATAAAGCTGCCGTTTGTGCCTCTAGGGGACTGTTGAACGAGGCCAGAAAGTTGGCTGTCCCGTTTGCATGACTCTGATGCAGGGAAAATCGCGGTGGAGCCTGTTGGAATAAACAGAGCACAGAAGATATTGTGGATTACCGAACAAATTTAAACAGCTGGACTGAAATTTTTCAATATCAGTTCAGTCAGAGAAGTTAAAATGCAAGCGTTGATGTTTCAATCAGAATCTTATGGTTGAAAAATAGCATACAGTCCACATAGGAATTTGTTACCCCAATCCATAAAACAAGGATTTCTGCACATTACCTGTATTTTTAGTAAAAATTATTTACATTCTACATCTCACTTTAGAACTTTAGAGGCTTTCCGGGTGGAGCGAAATCTCGTTGCTAGGTTAAAACATTACGCTACATGAAGCCCTCAGATGATTTAAATCACGATCAACTGTTCTAGCGCTAGATGAATTTATTGGGCGTTTGGTCGTTCCGGTTTATGATGAACTGACTACATTACCACGGATGTCGGAGACGACATCATCACTGAACAATAGCGATATCAAGAACCCCTGATAATCTAATGTTCGACGCCAATAGACCTTTTTCAAAGTTCGGGGCTTATATTTGTTTCATACATTGGTTGTTCTCCTCTATCAATAATCTGAAGGAACACAGCATTCACAAGTGTTTGGTATAATACGTACCGAGAGTAGATGTATTATTGGTTGAAACAATGAGCTCAATTCCTCTGTAGTGGCGTCCGCAGGAGCACCGGTGATCATGACTAGACAGGCATTTTGATTTGGGTTTGAAGAGGAGCAACTCTGAACCATGGGGCTACTGACGAACGCAACCAAATCGCCTAAACCGCAAATGGTAGCTGTTGGAATCGGAAGTAATGAGTTTCCCGCACTGCCGCCCATTTGGGGGGTCGGATTGTTCAGAAGGGTGACAGGAGCCGAAATTCCAGTAGATGGAACCAATGCGTTTGCCGCACCCAGCTGACAACCCGGTGATTTGATACTGGTAATGGGTGTCTGAAAAGCCAGAGCTGAAAGATATGGTGAGGTTCGAATAAGGTTGACAGTGTGGTGCTGACACTTTTACCAACTATGGTGCAAAGCTCTCTTATATATAGAGAGCTCAGAAATACTTGCTAGTAGTGTTTGGGATTAATGTTGAACGAATTGCCTTTCGGACTCTACCTTTCACACGAAAATCTCGGGTCATTTGGTCAACCTGTTTTAGTACATCATTCCTATACAAATTTGTAGCTTATGATTCTCAAATATTGAGAGCCCATCGTTATTTTCCAGATGAGTTATCACTGTAAGTCGTCCATTTGCGGTCCATTCTAACGAAAAACCCACTTAGTTGACGCAAAATATCTGGTCACATGGACACACAGACAATGAGATAGTTTTCCAGAAAGCATTATGATACTGAATCCACTTGGATTTCATTATGAAACACAAAGCGAACTCCTTCTAATTGTGGAATGAAGGGTACTTAAAACCCGTTACTTAAAATCCACTGTAACACTAAATGAAACGAAAAACTGCAATCTCTTGGAATCTCCTGTTTCGAATCGACTGGAAAATAAAAGTCAAAGTAAATTATACCACTTATCAAAGCAACACATTACATTCGGTGCAAACGAAAGTACTAAAATAGGGGAATGGTGAAAATCCCTGTATATCTCACATACCCATCTTACGTCTATTCCTAACGCTTCATTCAACATTAGTCAACCTAAGATTACAAGAACTTGAACAGTTGCTGAAAGCGTCTTTCCGCCTGGATGAATAAGGTGAAATGGAGTTGCAAAATTTCAACACATCATTTGCATATGGTTGCGCGTAATTCAGTTTTAGTTTCATTTTGCCTAACCATAAACCTTGCAGTAAAATTATGTGGCCTTGATTACTACCACAGGGAACCGAATAACAGTGGCAGGAAAACCAAAACTTTAAATTCGAAGGGACTATGGAGAGACAAAGCATTTTGGATGCAACAGTCCTATTGCTTGAGTGGGTTTGTATATGCAACCTTTAATCTCCAAGGTTTGCTTTGGAGGACCCCGTGGACCACAGTTCGGTTATCTATATCGGGCTATTGGAGACAGTTCACTGATTACCGCTTTCATACCCTTTCGCCTCACCGCGGACTGACCGTCTTCCGCTTAGGAAACCAGTTTGCACCGAAGATGATGATCAGAATGCGTGAGTAAAATTGGCATTAACCAGTTAAATTTACTAACTTTCATTTCATTTGACTGACTAATTTCTGTGACCCAATACCCAAGGCCTGACCTCAGAAGAAAGCAACAGAATTCGCTTAGCATGTTCAAGCTATATTACTGAGACATTCATGTTCAAAAGTCAAAATCCTTCACACATCTTCCTGCCAAGGTCAATCCTCTGGGATATGTTCCAAAATCAACCCTACAGCGGCTGTGCAAACTTGTTATTGATCAGTACTTGGATACTACACCGACGCCACATGTCACAACTTGGTAAATAACAATCGGGGCTGCAGGACGCTTGCAGGCACTTCGTTTGATGTGCATCTGCCGGATGAAACACAATTAACCAAAGAACAAAATACATCCGCTTGGTCTAATTTCTCTCTAGTAAGAAGTAGATTAGGTATGGGGTTAGTCCAGTTGTGCGACAGGATCCCACACTTTGTCAGCTTTCGAATTCCCAAATTACCTTCATTCAGAATCACAGCAGCATCTGTATTTGCTAACTCAAGCAGTTTTCTACCTAAATAAAAATCAATGTCACTGTTTTCATACAAGAATAAAGTTATTATCCTAATCAGGTCAATTAAAAATTTAAAAGGACGAATGATGCCCGTCATGACAAACACTGCTAACTGTAAAAACTCAGGCAAAAAAGTGCATCAAGTGCAAACTTGGCTTCGGCTGTTGTCTTAAAACGAATGGAAGACGAATGGGTTAACGGACCCATCCGTCAGTGCAATTTAAGGTCACGGAATGGCTTGACCAGCAGAGTCACATCGCGCTTTAGTTCAATAAAGACAACGATTGTGGGCCTAATCTATTTGTCCCTGTGTTATAGTGCCTGGTGGTACAGAAATGTGACCAATACAACTCAGAACGGATCTGAAACGGAGGTGGTTCTGAGAAGTGCGTATTTCGGGAGCAGTAGATAGTCAACTGAGTATAATCCTCATCAACAGTGCAGATGCTGTGAGAGTTGGTCAGTGGGCATTGGAATTTTCTGTTCACCACGCCCGCTCCGTTTTGTAAGCGTGAACCCACATTCAGTCGGTGAAACTGAGCCCAATCCCGGAAACCACTAAATTTCCATTCTCCTAAATTTCTCGATTCATTGCTGCTGTCGGTCATCTAGTAGGCTTCTGGTCAGAAAACCTTTTAAGGATTTGCTCGTCTCATTATATGTCGCCTCCGGAGAGACGGACCTGCAAGCATCTTGCAGAGCCACTGAGGGCGAAGATATTCACCGTCTTTTAATCCTCCAAGTTCTGAAGCCCTAAGTATAGTCTTCTGCCGCACACAAAGTTTCATATGCTCCTATTTTTTGTCAGATCTTGGACATTTGGCTATGTGGAGAACGGAATAAAAACAATTCGGTGATTATTGTCTACAAACACTAGGGCAAGATGAGTGATTTTTGTGCTGGGGTGACTAAACACTAGGTCTATTAAAAAATGCGCACCAACAAAAGAATTATCTAAGACCAAATTTATGGAGCAGAATGATCCAACATCTTCGACTGATACGTACCACTAGTAACCAATGGTAATCTAGGGAGTACTAGTCCAATGTAGTGGAGGAAAATGAGGCTTCTGAGAGAGCCGAAATCCACTCATATGGCATAACTTTCCGTTCATTAGACGGTGTCTGATCCGCACGAACATGTATAAAATAATTTCCGTTGAGGTTTTGGTCGGCTGGGGCAACCAACGGACCTCCGGTGTACCGTCTCCTCCTCAAACAGCCATCCTGGAAGCGGGAATCATTAGCAGCAATCATGACGTCCGCCCTGAACTGGTCACGTTTAAAACTCCTCTTTAGCTTCGCAAGAGCTGACATCGATTGAAACGCATACTGACAGGATGAACAGACATGAGCGTTTCAGTAGAGTCCTGCTGAAACATAGTCAGGCCGAAATGCGCACAAAAAACCGATGGCTTAGACATTATCAGGCTGTGCACACTTGGATATCGTGCTGAAGCAATAGCGATTTCTGCATGAACATCAGCGCCGAAAACTGGATTACTGGACGAGCCGAGAGTAAAAGATTGAGGTTGAATCTAGGATTTGAAGAGTGACTGGCAAGTTGGCACTGGTCTTCAATTTTTGAAAATGCTGAACGTGTCTGTTGTAACAGTCTAAGAATTTCAGCTAGAGCAACTTGTTGCTGCACCTAGACTAATATGTGAACGTAAAAGGAAAGCCAGTGAAATGAATACGTTTACTTTATTTCCTGTTCTTCCACTAATGTTGCTGTCAACAAAATCTTGCAGATCGCATTCTTCTTGGCTTCTCGAATGACGTCAATACCGAAAGAACGCAGGTTGGTAAGATTCCATGAAGAAACTATGCAGAATATATTTGAGTGAACAGTACCTCGAGACTGCTGACAGCACTAATTGGAGCCTTCGACTCAAAAGGGCCTGATCTATGTGACACTGGGTTATTAACCCAGCATGGAATCGTGAGTAAAACCACCATGACACAGGTTCTTTTGGTCTGCCACGCAATACCTCGTACTAAATAGATAGAACAGGTAACGGGAGATGGTTGGAGACAGAAGATAAAAGTCAAATGAAGGGAGAAACTCAAAGCAAAAGCATAATTATCACTATCCAGCTCTCTAGATGGGATGGAAGACGTGGTTCTGAGTGGTTGTTTCGCAACAACTGGTGCACTACGAAATTACTTGAGGTAGTGTAACTCAGTAGATGACGACGGGAGGGAATATTGTCATAACATCCAATCGCTAAATAGCCCACGTTGATGCCTTTGGCTTTAACAAGATCCGGTTCGCGAGACAGCGAGGTACGGCTGAGTGCGAACCCATCTGCCTGGATTAGTAACTCTTCTATCTATTTTGTCGACTGAGTTAACAACTTCAATCAACCTTCAATCTGGATAACTAAGGTCTCACTTTGTTAGGCCTCTAACCACAGACCTTCCATAAGTGGCTGAATTTTCGGAATGAGATATGCGAAACTTATGGGTCAGGGAGGCACGAAAGCCCTCACATCACGTTCAGGTGCAGGACTATTGTGTCGTTTTTCATTTGAGGTCATCCCGTTTTTTATCCATTAGGTGTGTTTTTCATTGGTGAGGGATAAATAATTCCTGAAGCCCTCTTTCGGTTGCTTGTTTAGTCCGGAAAAGCTACTCTCGCTAATTTTGCCTCCGTGTTATAATGTTTATTTTGGTGAATTCAGAAGACCTGACAGAATCTGTGCTACTCGAATGACATCTGTGATGGGCGTCCCTCCTTATTTGTGACGGAGTATTTCCTAATGACATTTTCTGTGTACTTGAAATAACCTATGTATTGATAGTGTGTGTGAAATGTGTGTCAGACTCTACCGAAATTCCGGGAAAAACCATCGGAACTATAATTCCTAAAATTCTTGAAGTTTTGTATGATACAGTTAGAACCAAAAGAGCTACTGATTTTTTGTCGTAGGTCAGGGTATATATTCAGTCACATCTATCTACTGTTCACAGAGCTCCCGACTGTCCATTTGATGCGAGAAAAAATCTACAAGAAGACCAAAACGACTGATAATGATCTTCGACATAGTCAGTGACTTATGGAGTAAAACCACGTTAGTGCTTCTAGTGCCTAGAAAACCTTTAACTGTTCTGACCGTCATGACTGCAGTCAGTCCACTGGTGACTTCCAACTGGTTGAATTCACTATCCATGGGATCCTCACGTCCACAACCCAAGACTTCACTTGACCCTTGACCGGAGACGTACCCTCATTATGTGCCCCAGCTTCCAAACATCTCATTCAGAATCGCATGTGGTGGGTGATTTTACTAATAAAGACATATTTCGAAAGCTGAATCTTGAATCGTAGGTTCTGATCTCGTTCTTTTGTAATAAAAAATTCCAAATAAACGCCACTTTTTGAATAAGTAAATGTGACCCTTGCAAGACTACATTCATACACTGTACTGTTTCACAGCAAAATGAAAGCCTACACACCTAACAAAGCGCCGTTTTAGATGACGCTCTATTCGTGCACTCATTATCTGATGATTCTCCAGACTTCTTGATGTTCCTCCGGCACTCAATTACTTTTTCATGGACTTACTAACGCTCTGGCCATTAGTTTCCCCTTTTAAAAACATGTTATTAGATTTATGACTGCCGACTTAAAGAATTCTTGGATTATTTTGAATCGTTTAATCGGATATCACTGTACAGTTATAGGAAAAAGCAGTCCGATTTCCTAATGCCTATGGTTCCACACAGGCGACTCTGTTCAGGACATTATCCCCAACAATTGACCAGTGTTTAACTTGCATGACCAAATAATGAATGTCACTTTTAAATTCAAGTTTAAAAAGAGGACAATTTTAGATAGAACCGAAATTTCCACTGACAACCAATGCAAAATAAGGCCAGAAGGGATGCACAAAGAGAGGTAATCTTTTAAAACTTTCAGTTGCAAAATTCCATATTATAATTGGTTAGTTATTTCACCTTTCGGTTAATCTAGGTATGCAGTTCTGGGCATCAGCTGTGACTATTCGGGAAACTCATAAGCCAAATGGCGTATTCACGACTTAATAGTGCAATAATGCGCAGAAGAAATTTCGTTTTACTCTACCCATTTTGAATACAATAATTGCAAATCTCACCGGGGAAAATAAATCAGAAAAATTCTTTAGAATGGAATTCCCAGCGTTGGCTGGCGTCGGATGGATCTTCAGTCACGCTTCGGCGTAGATGGAGACAACAGAACGTGGCTAATAGTCTCAGCCGCACACTAAATACATTCTCCATTTAGCTACGTAGAACTACTAACCGCTGTTCAAAGCCCAGAGAGATCATGTCTGATAAGAACCTGTACGGTAACTACCCGGTCACTATCCATGAATTCGTTGTAGTTATCTCTATCACGAAAGTTTTGCTTGTTTTCGAGAATGGTCATCGAGTTATCCTGAGATATCAGAATGCTCGCTGATGTCTTTCAAACGCTAGTGAATTCCAAATCCAAGCATTAGTGATAGGGACCCTCCTAGTGATTAAATTAACCGCCCCGAAGACACAAGGGAATAAACAGAATGATGTGACCTCCGGGAAACTAACCTTGCAGTAATTGATTGTAGACGGGATCTGCCGGGATGCAGTTTGCTCCGCTTGGAACTAAATTGGTGGAAGCAAAGCTGTTCAGAGAGGCGTGAAAATTGCCATCATATCTCGCATGAGAAGAGGCAACCGGCGCTGAAGGCTGAGCTGTTGTTGGTATTATTATCTGGTGTTGTTGTTGTTGGTGGTGGTGGTCTTGGGATTTCCTTAGTATCGGTTGTAGCACTCGGTGTTTGCATTGTCCAGCCGCTCCGGAAATAATGTGAATCCGATTTAAAGGAATACCTAAACTGGGATCTTCCAGTGGAACCAAATCCAGCTGCTTCTCTGGGCCAACGTGATACAGGGTGAAGGTCGGCACGTTTGGAAATACCCTTATCTGACTCGATACGCCGGTCATTGTGCCCAAACTGAACGTCCGATTGATCAAATCACGGACCAGGTGAATAGCTGTGCCGGTATCAATTAAAGATAGAAGCCACGTGGATGTGGTCTGGTTTTCTGCCATTTCCTATGAAAAAATAATGGTGAAAACATTCCATTGATGAAAGCTGCGAATAAGGAAACCGAGAGCATATGGTACAGAACAGCTCAGTTTAGTTACTCACAATAGGCATGCACAGCAAAAAAAGAAATCGTAAACGAACTGGGATAAATACGGAAACGTAAAAGTCTGCAATTCAGGCGTGCACACATAGCACCTTTACACGGATATCTAAACGAAAATATTTTTTTAATTTCTACTCGGATGAGATTCTGGAGAATATCCGATTGCTGCCTACTTTTGAGGCGCTTTACTGCAGAGAACACTGTTGGATGCGGTAAGAGTTTTGGGAAGCTGAGCTAAAATAAACAAAATGATAACATCTAAATCACCGATCACGGTTGGCAAGCGCCTAGTTGTTTCCTGCTGCCGTACATACCATCTCACTGAAACTAGAGTTCGGTGCGGTGCTCTCAGAGGCAAGTGCTTTAATATGGTTTTGACAGTGTGGTACTTTCATGCTCACAAGATAATCGCTGCTTTGTGAGGACACGGAAGAAGAGCACAATTGAACTGACTTTTATTTATTTATTCCATCCTCTTTTCTCCCCTTTCCTTCTTTCAGATGTTTGTTGGTGTCACATGAAGTGCAATTAGCTACTGATCGTATTTTCACCCCATCTGCCATTGATCGAGAGCTTTCGAGTGCCGCGGCGCATTTCATGTCGTTCGGGCGATTATTTGACGGGATCTTCGTGACGCTGATTGATTTTCCACCATTGATGCATGCCTACACTTAATAAGACATTGGTAAACCATTTGTGACCATGAAAATTTGCCAACTTGTTGGCTTGCTTAGACCACTTTACCTTGACAAGTGCGTCCGTTAGTGATGCAGTTTGCAATGCTAAATATAGGTTTATGTACGGTACTATGCAAATCTTATTCGTATACAAATGTGATGAATAGGTTATATATATATATAGTCTAAAAAAGAATGCTTCACAGTCTATTCACTTTTCACTACTAAAGCCATGGCTGCTTTTCAAGTAAAGCGGGATTCGATGGAATTGGCGAATGATACTTCGTGCAAAGTGGGCTCTAAAATCGGCATTGAAAACCATGGACATTCATATAACTATCTAATACTTTCTAAGAGTCATCAGATGTGAAACTGGAAAGGGTCCTGGGCCGTCTCTAACGCCAGTATCACCACTCAGCCTTGCTGCCTTACGTGGTCTACCACTCAAAAGTGGTTGCTTGGGGTACTTACTACGAACACAAAATCCATGAAACCAGATTCACACAAAAACATTACAAAGAGCATATATTCATTTCAGAAATACTAACAGCACTGTAAACTTTCTTTCATTGTTACTTGTGGGAACAACTGTGACGCTGACGCTGTCTATTACCTTATTGAATCGTCGCCCCTGGACTCATTGTTGCCAGAAGTTCAAGTTTCTGATTTCAGTGATAACTTACATCCAGCTCTCAAATTGTTTCCTCCACCATGCTTTTTCAGGTTACGCTCGGGTTCACAAATCCTCTATCAACTCTCGTTTAGCCACCCACGTTGCATCTAGTACTTGAATCTCCTTCACAATTACTAGTTCTCTCTCTTCTATCTCGCTCTCATAATGGGACCAAGTGTTTTATTTTTCACTGTTTGACCGAAGAGACTACTTCGGTTGGTGATTCTGCTAATAATATAACAATTCAAGGCGGCTTCCCTGTCCAAAATACCGAATGATGTAAATACTGGCTTGGACCTACCCTCTTCGTTCGTGAGACAGGGTCACTTGCAATCTTTAACTTGTTTCAGTTGATTTGGCTTACTTCGCGGGTCCCCTATAAGCTTGAGGATCGGGTGCACATTCTGGATCAGACACTCACATCAACATCTCACTTTTATTTCAGGTTTTTCCCCTCCACAATTAGGGCATCGGAACAGCTAAGTAATCGTTCAGTTCGATACCTGATTTCATCATCGTGGCTTATTTTTGAGGACCGTGGCCATGCTGCCTGGAGGTTGATGCTCAAATGTCGCAAAAACCATTAATCAAGCTGTACATATGTTTGTTCTCCATTTTGGCAAACCCAGATGGCTGAGAACTGTCAAAAGGCTCGCTCGTACATGCGAGATGGTACTGATGCCTTCAGTCACTAGTTTCAGTTGAAATCCCATGAGTCTCACTAAACTCGTCTAAATTATTTTTTACTTGCCTTCCATCGAATTTACATGTATTCATTTTTCTTAGTATTTCCTTCTCCTACTCAAACTTTCGGTTCACATATGTGAATCCTTCTGTCTCGAGAACAACCGAAAGATCGCTTCGTTTTACTCCCTGTCAGCGGCTTTTTCGCTTCGAAGCTCACGTACGTCCCATTTCTGTTCACTCTGGCTGCACTTGGGGCGAAGCGTTGCCCACTTTAGATCTACTCGATCTGTTACCAGACTTATTGGAGATCGCATCTCTATCTTCAACATGCAGCCATTTGTATATCAAGAGACAGTCTCCATGTTGTTCTTCATTTGTCGCTGCGGTGTAGAAGGAGAAAACCAAAGGTACGAATTGTTTGTCCGAACTTCTTCCACCGTCCCCTGTGACTTTTCCTTGGGTCCGAGAATCCAGAAGTTTTGAGACAAATTACTCTCATATATATTTTCTATTTTTACAATAGATGAACATCGGAATACAATGTCGAGAAGATAACTTTGTCTTGAATATCCTCCCACTCTTATTACGAGATAGATCTTCGGATTATTGGATTTAAACCTTGTGTTAGATCATGCCCAGGATGCAGTACAAAAAATGCGCACTTTCAAAATAAAAAGTTAAATAATATAACAAGTGGCTACTGGAGAAAGGCTTAAAAGGGATGAATTCACTAACAAAACTGAAAATACAGATTTTCGGAAGCATTCCCAAAAGAAAAGTGCCTACCGTTATTTGCTATATGACAACTAATTAATTTATGCGAAAAATAAATCAGTAACTTCTAAAGTTAGATTTTCTCAAAATTCACCTTTCTTAACATCCTGTAAACCTTGGAATAGTTGGCCGGTCCAAGGTATAATCTGACGTCATGTCTGGAGGTTTCCAAGGGCAATGAACTCAACTCCAGGACGGCGGAAACGCCTTGTTCTGGCCAGGGGCGAGCAAAAGTACACTCTGGGTCCGTGGGATCAGTAAGATCTTTAATAACGGGTTCCATGATAGGCTTTGCTCTCAACCCGCATAAAGTTTGGGAAATGGGTGATAACGTGTTCAAGGCAGGTAAATGCCGAGGGACACCAAGAGCGAAAGGAGTTAGTCCCGATTGGTTGAGACCTAAACTACTGAACATGGTCAGCTGTTCAACCGCGGTTTCTGGAACCCGTGTTTCTGTAATAGCTGTATGAATGTCACCCGTGGAAAATGCCGGAGATGGTAGAACTCCAGTTCCAATGGAAATATTTGGCAGAGGAGTGACAGATAAACCCGGACGCAGATTTTTCAGTGCTAGAGCGATCTGCTGTTCACGTGTTAGGCATGGTGCTATTGTTGGAAAGACTGGGTTCAAAGTGAATGAATTTAGATTCGTTTTAGTCCTTGTTTGTGAGTCCGAAGGATTGTTCTGCGATTTGCTTGCACTGTGGGTCTGTTGCGAGACGTTATGACAAACCTAGGGTATGAAGTGTGCAGGAAGAAAACACGTATGAAGTGTGAGATCTTTTACCGGCTGCGTAAAGCATAAGGCGTCTTAATTATTGGTTTTAAGTTTTCGGCGAGACTTAAATCAAGGATTGATCTTCTTAAGTTTATAAATCACAGCAATATGATCTGATTTTAGGCATGCTTGAGCAACGGACTACTTTAAAATGTCATCGGCGACATGCCGAAGTACGTCCGTGAGGTAATAACTAGCTTACCAGATCACATTATAGGATCATTCAAGCATCAGTCATAACCGCAGGTATTTGTCCGCCTCTTGTTCTTCATTTAAATTTCGATTCCTTAATTAGCGATATTACAAGGACATAGAGTAGAACATAATACGGCAGAGATGTTTTCACGTGGATGACCGTATTCCATGACGAACACCAAGGGAATCATCAGATAGTCATCCAAAGGGTAATCAAAAAATCAGAAATCAGAAACATATATAATAGCAATGAGTGATTCGGGCAGCAGCCACCGTTCAGATTGTCAGAGAAATGGTTTTCATGAAATAATTCAGTATGTGATATCATCGCTCAACTCACCATAAAGAAACCATGGAAGCACTGTACAGCTGTTTGATCCAGCTTGTTAGGAATCATGAGCAGTGCATATGGACCGCGCCCGAACTGGCACGCGAACCCAAACAAGGACGAACGATTGTGAGTCGAACGCCTTAGCCATTACGCTACGGGGCAGGCTGTGAACGGTTTGCTGAACTTCACCACATGATGTTGCACCTATCCGTGACTGATTTGCACGGTTACTGTCCGGTAGCTGAGAGCGATCTGCTCCGAAATGATAGATGAGTTTTGTGCAGGTAGCCTAAGTACGACGAAGGCTTTTAAAAAAAAAAGATAAAAAAAAAGAATTAGTTCATGAAACATCAATTCTACTATAACATGTTGAAGTCATCAAGCTCTGTAGGTCTATCAT
>LUCM01003978.1:97552-171673 GCA_008360955.1 Fasciolopsis buskii
ATATATATATATATATATATATATATATAGTGCATAATCATACAGTCGTGAATGCCTGTTACTATATATGAGTCATTAAATCTGAGGCTTCTTAAATAACGGTGGATTCAAGTCTTCAGCTTATCACATTCACTGTCACGACTTAAAATCAACCGTATAAATCATTTCCTTGTTTGTTCTACCACCAAAATCACCGTACAAGGATGAACTATCTCAAAAGTTTGGTTCTAGAGAAAAAAATCAATATCGCAAGGATAAGACACAGAAGAATATCATCGAAAGTGCGATCGAATGAGCCGTGCAAACCGAGGTGGGGCTCATTTCAAAAGATTCCTATTTCTAGGACAATGCAAAACTCACCTGTTCCGCAGAGACATAAGACCAGAAAAACCTATGCGAACGCTATTTAAGTTATTGTTTTGACTATAGTAACAGTGGGATTGTACTCTTTACGCAAGTAAGTAACCGACTTCTCATGGTCTCAGTATTTGCCGGAAGACCAAGTAGCAACTGACTGGGGCGAACGTTCTCTTTTACTAGCACATGCTTATAAGTTGTCTCCTTCATTTTTCAACCCGAATCCGGCAAATGCCAGGATGATAACACAGTTGTCAAAAGAATCACCGTGATTCACTACAATAATATCAACTGCGTCACTGTCATTAGGGAAATCCCTTCATGCTGGGAGAGACTGTGTACTGACTGCGCACAGTGATAGCGGATGGTCCCTTTAATCAAGGGGCGTCGATAGACTGAACAATTTCAGCAGATTATTTTGTGCTAAGAAGGACTCTAAGTCTCTTGCAAAAGGAGACTTTGTAATTAGAAGACCACAAAATGCTTTCCTAAAAACTGTTTGTCAACTGAAAACTGTGGTGCTCGAGTTTAACAATCTTTTAATCCGGTCGCTTGCTTGGGTGCTTCTTGCTGCATCCGTTGACAAACTTAATGTTATTCGTCTTTGCTTCTTGAAAAAAACGTTTTAGGCTGTTCGTTCTACACTAGGATAACACCAACCACAGACAAAGGTTACTTATTTTAAACGTAATGGTTTACGGATACAACAGCTAAAAATAAAGTAGGCAAATCAGTAACTATCCGTCTAGAAGGCCAGCTACTCGAAAATAATCATTTCCCGCTAAACCGAATTATTTGGTGCAACGCGATGGCAAAAGTCTATTCAGTTTCGATCTGACATGCTTCAGCTTCCCCTCACTTTCAACTGCTCAAGGGCGATTTGTTTTGCACTCGGATGCGTGTAACGGGGTTATTAAAGTTTTCTCTTGGACTACGTTTGCATTTGTGATCCACAGATAGCAAAATTCATTCATCAAGTCTGTCTTAACGAAAGTGCATCCATCCATCCATGTTCAATGGATCTCCATCAACACATCCGACACAACGAAGCAACCTGCCGATACCCGATATCCGATATGTGAGCGCACGCGTTTCTCGTGATTTTAAGTAACGTTGCCGAAATTCAATTAAAGCAGAAGTGGAAGTTTCAAAATAGACTCCGAATAGAATGTCACCGTTCGAACAGATGTTACGTTAGCTGAAAGTCGAAAAGAGTGAAGTAAATTAACAGACTGCGAGAAGAATCATAAATCCATTGATGTGAACAGTGAGTCTTGCAAAGGCGCTTGGTTAACAGTGACAAAAATAATGTCTTAGAAAACAATACTGACTAAATGGGGGCCATACCTGAACCATTTCTGACGGTGAGGCTTTAAACAGTTCCACGTAACGATCACCCAGGTAGTCTTTATGTCGTGTTAAGGCCTTTGTTGCAGTTCTGTCATCCGGGAAAAGAACAAAAGCGTCGCCAGTAGGTCTTCTGTCAGGATAGGCAACCAAATAAATACCTTGATTCTCGAAAAGTACGGTAGCGTCAACAGCGAGGAAAAATTCCAGCTGAAATATAATAGATGAGAAAGGTTGGAAAGAGTTATCGTGTAGGATAAGAACAAACCGTCTGAACTTCCGGTGTGCTGTTTCCCTGAATGTGATGACTTTACAATTCGAAACAGGAGTGCATCCAAACTGTTTTGCACCGATTCAGGCTCCCAAAACACTGCTTCGTTTGGACACGGATGTGAATTACGAGACTGAAGCAAAATATAGGTTGCCGTAAGGAACAACCGGTTTCTTCTATGCATCACCCGAAGTACTGATCACAAGTAAAATATAAATAATCCTCAGTAAGTACACAGTGAGGAGTACACAAGAAGCCAGTGGACACCGTTTTGTCTCAGCAAATTTCGAAACTGCACCGATTAGGAAAAGCACATGACTTTAGGGTTATTTCTGGTATGCTGATCATAAGCCGAATTTAGTTCGACAGCTGTAACAAACACTGACCACATCGCGCTAACAAATGTCATTTGATCGAAAAAAAATCTTGAATCAAAATAAAAACTATCGATCCATTTAGGCTTAAAATTATGGCTAAAATTCACGGGTGTATACTGTTCGATTGAATTCCCCGGGACAGTGAATACGGAGATATACTTATGCCCCAATTATAACAGGTCACCATCAAACAGCCAAAAGTGGGTCAGACGGCAATCGCCCAGGGGTAGTAAGCCAACGTAAAAAAGTGGGCATTTATGAACTGCTACTCGTACTGTTTGTTATACGTAGCGAAGACCACGAGAATTTGATAGGGGTTTGGTTTAGCGATATTGTCCATCGCGGATATCCAATCAGATGACTGGTGAGGGCGGATATGTTGTCGATATTTGGGGACGACTGGGTTGCATGATGTGCGTGGTGGTTCGCCTAGAGGACGATCACGAAACTCGACTGGATGGAAAAGTGCATCCGTTAAATCAACCACACCATGTCTGGATCAAGGCAGACCGATCTGACCAGACATTTTTCACCTTCCTTGCGAACACCGCCTTTGATACACAATCCTTCTGAATGACTGTGTACACAAATGAACTTCACTCACTGTGCTGTTGAAACGACCGATTTTCTCGTAGTCTGTTATTCATGCTTGTGCAGCAAGCAAGCGGGAACAATTGTTCAACTCTCTTTCAGTACACATGGGGACGAATCGGCAAACAGCCAGGTTTGGGAATCTGCAGTCATGCTGTCTTGTTTGACCAGGTTCGGCGGATTAAAAACATACCATTGGTTGTAATCGTCGGTGCTGTTTGTTTTTTCATGCTCACCATGTCCGAACCTTTATCTGATTGAAGAAACTGGATAAATTCTATCTCTTCTAGCTCGGGTGCGGTGTGGTACTCCCATGTTAAGCAGCATTGCTGTTGAGTGGGTACGGACTTAAAGTTGACTAAGGCTCAAAAAGAAAAGTTGGTCATTGGGTTTGAAGTTCAAGTTGCCACTCCAACACATCCACGAAGCCAGCAAACCGAGACGGAATTCGAAAACATATTTGGCCATGTGGAAAACCTCACATGAACTTCGGATGACAAAGCAAGCTGATTCAAAGCCAAACTAGTAAACATATATGAAATGTTAACGTCAACGCCCATCCGACAACAATGCTGTTTAACGCGACAGCATTACATCAAACTTAGGCAACTAGAAGCGATAAGAGGTGCCATTTGTGCCTAAAGCCCTCCACATGGAAGAGTTGTCTTTGTTCCTTTTAACTGCCTCTTTTCCGTCATTTTAAATAAGCCTAAAGGACACGGAAACAGGATTGTATTTGAATAACATGTGGACACTCCGCTGGTATTGTCATGTTCATCACACTCCTCTATTTGGCTATGATAACAATTTATGCCAGGCGGATGGTGACATTAAATGTAAACAAGTGATATAAACTCCTGTTTTAATTTTAGATACTTATTTTGTGTTTGGTTTACACCGGTGGAAATATATTGGAATCTCATTCGGTTAATCATGTTGGTGTCATTCATTATAACCTTGTTCAGTTATTTTATTATGCTTTAACTTTTGTCTGCGTATGTAAACCACGATAAAAATTTACCAACTGGTTATTAATGTAGCCAATTTTCTGTATTGGTACCACCGTGGTAAATGTGGACAAATGACGTCTTTCGGATTCGTTGCTGCACACTGACCGAACTCATCGAAAGCTATAAATACTGGACTTGAAATCGAACTTGTCCACCACCACACAGCAGCCAAAGATGCAATCGGTCGTCTGAGGATAGTAGAGGTTTATTTTCCGTGGTGAGCAAATGCCTTTCTTCACGTAGATATCAAGTGATAAAAAAGAATACAAAAATTTGGACCTTGTAAACAGTTCAATGCACCCGGAGAATTAAAAAAGTTCTAATTGTCTTGTGCGACCGAAGGTAAATGGGCCAAGTAAAGTCTTCTGTATTGGGATATCACTTTCATCGGTGTATATGTGTACATCACCAGCGTAGTGTGGATTTGTGTGTGTGTGTGTGTGTGTGTGTGTGTGTGTTTAAGTGTGGCTGACGAACACCCAGGCACCAGTTCAAGCACCACAAAGTGTGAAACATGCGCGAAGGGCCGCACAGTTACAGGCAAAATACCGATCTGCAATAAATGAACGAGACACAACATGCCAGAGTCACCTTGAGAAAAACGTATAACAGGGGAACCAAAGACGAACAATTTCTATGTGCTTCCTTATTTTCCGTTCTCAATAGAACGCATGCTTTTCGTGACTTTTCTAGTATATCTAAATCTTCTTTCTGACAATGTTATGAATAATTCACACCACTTTTCCTGAGTCAGTTGAACACGGTAGCACTTCATTCTAAAAGGATCTGGATTCAAACCCTTTGAGAAGATGAATAGCAAAGTGTTTAATGATTAAAGAGAATCCATCTTTAGGTTTTAGCTTGATCGGTAGTCAACTTCCCAGTAAATTCTGAGACAGTATTCCGTTCCAAATCAATGAATCATTCAGTAACTTCCTGTCTTTGGTTAGGTAGCCTACGGCAGGTTTCTTCACACCATATCGCATGCTATTGCACCATCCAAGCACGTTGAGGTTATAGTGCAAAATATAACATTTACGTTGCTTTATTGCATAAATTGATGCAGATTCGGTGAACTACACCAAATTAACTTCAAAGTTAGTTTACGAACTGTTTAGTACCGTCAAATTGTTCGATGCTTTTTAGTATCTTCCAAATGGACCGTTTCTTTTACGTGTCACCGGCCTAAGAGTAATTCTTTATTAAATATCCGGAGGTAGATTAAGGTAAGCACAGCAATACAACTACCCATCATCGTTGTCATCAATGGGGCAGGGAATCGACCTACAAGGATGGGAATGAGCAAGAACACACGGAATGCAGACTGACTCCACAAAAACATATTTTGCTACCATTCTGATTCGACAGAAAATAACAACACGAACTCAGCTGGCCAAATACTTCGAGGTCATCTGATTGGCAGGACTTTCGGACCGCAACCGCGGAGGCGCGAGACACCTACTTTACTAATTTCGTTGTATATTTTCTCATTACCCGCTGCCGCGTCATCTTTTGACATCCACGTGGCTTCTTTCACTTGCAGGAGAAGCGGAAAATGTGGCACGATAAGGTACACTTGTGTTCATCAAATGGAACACGTGACCCAACGAAAGAAGTTTACTGAACATCATGCGCTGGGAATAAACATTCTCAGAATTGGCACTCACTGTCAGATTCCTAAACTGTACATTCCTCAGGCTGCTATTCCATTCAATCCGGGAGATACTACGTGTACACTGGTGATCGAAAAATGCCGAGCGACGAACGTACTTAGCACACACTGCCCGTCTCGCGACCACACAACAGAACTGTGGGCACTGAGGGAGAGTGTTCACAAAATTCTAACCTCATGCTACAGGTGCTTCAGACCAGCGTAAGCCACCCGAACGTTAAACATGCCTGAGCTCACTTCAAATAACGTACAGCCTCCCTTGGTCACCAGCTGCCAAGGTAAGCTAACCAGTCCACAAACTTTAGTTCCCCCCGACCAGTGTCAAGTTCGGTACCACTGTTGTTCAGTTTTGTGGAAGCGCTTTACATTTTGAAGGTGCATAGTACATGGAGTTTGTATGATGGAAATTACGTGTTCCATAGATCCGACTAGGCGTCTGGGTCACCTAGGTCACGCATTTGCCATTTCGATGCCTACTTTCTGGAGATCCCTGAAAACATCGTTCATTGTCTCGTCAATGACAAGGTAAAAGAGAGAGAGATGTGACATCCTTTTGGAATGGCACTGGTCCTAGTAAATGAACTTGACAGTTCAAAGTACACTATTCCTCAGTCATAGGTATACGAGTGCAATGGTCACAGGAGGTTCACGGACTTCTTGGAGCATCCTTCCGACCCAGAGTACTAGGTAGCACTGTTAGGTCGACCTGTCAAAGGCATCTATCACGTCCAGAAAAACAGATTGTCAGAAGACGGCGCACGTGGCACCTTTCAGGGAATTATCAGAGAATAAAAATCTGTTCTAGGTCACCTCTACTTCTTTGCGGACGTCACTCTCACGAACCGGTGTCAAAAGGTGCGGCACTATCATCGCTAAAAACGTTAAATATTCGAATTATACTGATATTACGATGGCTGCCACAGTAACAGTGTTCTTTTCTGGAGGAAGAGCAGTGACTTCCTTCGACTCATTCTAAATATCACGGAACAAGGAGATAAGTGCTTTCATCAGTGCTTCTTCACCCAACACCTGAAAGCTTGAATCTACTTTCAATTGTTTTGGGGGTCAGTTGATGCCTTTGGACTATTCGTCGTTAGTAGCCTTGACCGCGGCCAGCTAAGCTGCTTCTTGAAATGCACAGTCCGACTGTCCAGCCTTTGTTCTATGTCACTAGTGGGTTCTACATTTTTGCCTCTCACAATTTTGCTAACGAAATCTTAGGGCCGGCCAGTGTCATTTATTAGCCAAAACTGTTAAGCTGTGCCGTAAGCATCTGCTACTTCCATTTGATCGCGTACCTTAACCCACCAGTTTTCACTGTCCTCCTTATTGTTCATCGTCAAAGAACTTTGCAGATGTCGTCACATCCCATTAACTTCCTTACAGCTCGGGCTCTGGCGCTTTTTAACTCCATTAGACTCAACGACTCTTGCTAGATCTGGTGTCTTTGGTGGGCAGGTAGGAGGAGAAAACTGCGGCTGAGTACATCGCTTGCTTGGTTTTATCCCACTGCACTTCTTGTTGGTCGCCGGGGTACTTAGCTGGTCTGATTATTGTTGTTCACAATTGGAACAAACAGCCGAGTTAGACAGACCTGCAGCTAACCGAGTTTGCGATTTGCTCCGGTGGCCGTTGATCGTATCTAAACTAAAACCCTTTCGGTTTCGACAAACAAGAACCAGTGAAATGTGCGGTTTAGAACAGAGCATCTCCAACTGCGATAATAATCGATCTGATCCAGGGCACTTTTGGAGTTAAGACGCCATGTCGTCTTCCGGCGCGAACTGCTTCAAAAATTTGTGCTAGACAGGAGTGAGCTATTGTCAGGGCTATTTTTCTTGGGAACGAGAGTGGCGGGTTTGTCAAAACTTGTGTTTTGTGCATGTCAGTGCTGCAGTCTGCTGTGCCGCCTATGGAAATGAAAAACAAATTGCTCTTAACATAACAATCTTCCGGTATGTCGACTGACCCTTATGCCGAATAAACGACTATTAATCGGGATACAGTCTGAAAGAGCCTCTTCAGCCTTGTCAGTGGAGACTATTCATACACCACGCTGACCCCAGCTCAGACTACTTCGCCTCCTGGGTAGCGCAGGAAATTTCTGGAGGTAATACTAGGCTGGGTCTGTCAAATTACACTACTCAAATCCTCGGTTTAGGCCTTACTGAAGCAGCGGAACTTAACAGCTAAGGAGCCTAATGAAAGCGCCAAGCACGCCTGTTAACCGGACTGGACGACATTAATTGGGATGCAATGGGCAGCGCGGTCTGGAGTATCCTCCGCAACGACCGATGTAGTTGAGAATTATCAGTAGTCGTGTAGCTCAATGAAGATTGTGAATTAATAATGCTGGAGATTGGCGCCGCTAAACAGAACGAATGGCGTCCTCAACTAAAACGCCTTATCTTTAACAAGAAGCTGTTCTCAACGCAGCTGGGAATGACTAAATGGAAACCAATCTACTGTGATCGTTATTCCTTCCACTCAGTTTTCCTACTGAAATCCAAGCTCATATCAACTTTTAACTTAGATGACCGAGAAACCACTTCTTCGGACATCTACCCATTGACTTTCCGAGTAGGAATGAACATTTAGCTTGAAATAAGCCATCATGTGTAACACATTAGGCGATGAAGGCTCAAAAGCCGTCACATCACTTCAAGGTGCAGTCTTATCGTGACACTCACCTACTTTCGGCTAAAAAATGACTCACAAGAAAGAAATACTTACGATAATTATAGAATGACAATAAACATTCCGTTTTTGTGGAAAAACGGTAGGTTCTCCTGTCGTCCAGCAGATTTCGATCATCGTGTGATAGACACTATCTGTCGTTTGGTATCCGTTAACCATTATCTAGAACAATTTAGCTAAGTTTTCTTAACCTCCGATTGTTTTTCACAAGCACTGACCTGAGTTTGACTAGAAACACATTTATTTACTGAAATTTAAACTTCAAGGACTTTACAGTGGGCTATTACGTCAAAGAAATGAGTTGCACAATTCACATTTGACGTGCTTGCTTCCGCAGTGAATTATCCCAGGAAGTGGACCCATCACGCTCTATGCATTATTTTTTCTTAGGTCAATGCAAGATGGTCAACTGCACTGTCGAGAAAAATGGATTGGCTTAGTTATCATAACAAATGTCCCCAACAAATGCCTACTCTCTGAGAGTGACTACTGTCTTTGACCGGAAGTTCTAAACTTCTGCTCTACCTATTCCCGGAGGAATACCGGAATTTTGACGATCTCGAAGATTTTCAATCTAAGGACAGGAAGCACTCCACTAGTCGAATCACAACTGTTAAGAATAAACCGTGAACAAAGATGAACAACTGAAGCTGGGATGTAGCTGCGCAAATTGTAAATGGCCTTCCTTTCCTGGTTTTCTTATTTTTGTATTCGTTCCTACTCAGCACCATACTGCTGTCCTCTGTAGCCTACCTGTGGGTATTCCATCCATTGTTGGCTACATCAGATGGTACAAATGAAAACCGTTCTAAATTTGACAGTCACTATTACTTCATAGAAGCAAATCAATTTAGAAGCAATTAGATTTTTCAATCTTCAAAGTAATTACTTGACTCCGACAATTTGTTCACCTGTGCCTACCCCGTCGGCTAACAGGATCGCACTGAGCTGATGTAGTTTCTGGTCAAGTACATCCACCTGATGATTACGTTCTCAAACCAGTACTGCCGTATGCTTGGGAATAGAGAAAAGATAGGTTGGTCAGAAAATAGCAGTAGAATGGGGCGACGGGAAAACATTGATTATTTCCTCCTAAAACTAATGGAACTGCGCGATAGGTGTTGATAATCTGACAGATTCATAGTGCGGATTAAACAAGCGACTTTTGTCCATGTAGATCTTTCTTACTATAAGAGGTTATGAATAGTCAAGAGTGAAATCATCGGGGATGCGCAAGAACTTCAGAATACATTCGGATTACCGCAATCATATAAGTTCGCCACAAAAGAGAAGGGTGCCGTTCACAGTATTTTTGTGCTAGTAAGTGAGAAAATGAATGCGAAGCATGTCACCATACATCGCAAACGTAGGTTTCCTCAGACTTGCTCAGAAATTACTTACAAATGAAACTCAAGTAAAGACGGAGGATTTTTGAGGAGTTACGAATCACTGCATGATGCAGCATAGCGGCTGTCTAACATACCCAACCGGAGGCAATAAGATGTGTCCTATTTATGTCTTTGTTGATCTACCAGGGTAGAAAACAGTTACAAGCATCTTTTAGAGAATTCGCTGTGTTTTTGTATCCTTAATCTAGGACAGCTGATGATGCGAATGATTTGCAACTGAGAATGCATCGTTTCCCCTGGGTAACTTTTCTGTCCGACGTTGATTTGTGGTGCGGAGCAGTTTAGTGAAAATCGATGAGTTTGTAGTGGCCAACCCTCATGCACAGATTTGTCAAACAAGCAAACGCTCACCTGGAAAGAAATATGCGAACAGAACAAATGATCCACCTTATTGATATGATTATTTGGGAACAACAGGAGCAGTTTGGATTTTGGTCGGCCCAGGGAAATGTGTGCCATATTCTGGCACATTTCATCGTTGTGCGTTCGAAATGCTCACGAGAATTGGTGGCTTTCGGACCAGAGACGGAAATTGGTTGAAAAGTTACCCAAAGTTTCTTAACCTGTTTCTTTGCTGCATCTTAAATTTAGCCACATGGAATCTACAAACTAGTTAGACAACAGTAATTCAGATGGTCACAGTTATCTCGATGTTTTCAAGACCAGCGTTTAGGTGGATAAATTTCTGTGATGAACTTCTTGGTATTCACGAGTAAAATAAAACTGCTGAACTCACTGAAGAGAAAAATTCAATATCGTGAAGAACCGGTTCAACGAAGACACCCTTGCTAATAAACGTACTACTCAAAATTTTTATCCCGGATCGTAATGGTCGGATACGTTGCCGTTTTATCACCAAGACTATAGCTACCAGTACCTTGGGAAGACATGCAGGTAACGGAATCGGTTGCCGATGTTTGATTTCCATGCGTATTTCAGGCGGCAACCACGTTAGAGTTTAAGTCCAGGGTTCACTGGCATATTACAGCTATATGATATCATCAGTGTTGATCACCTACAAAATGGCAAGGCTTTCCGAACCGAAAACGATTCGAACCTGATCAGACCGAGAGCGTCGTGTACGCGTCAAAAAGGATCAGACCGGATGCGAACACAGTGAGTGAGGACACTGAAATGAGCACACGAATGCAAGTAAGTGTTTCCTTTGTTCATCTCTTTTTTCTCTGCGTGTGTGTTTGTGTACTCTTGTGTGTATGTGTGGAAGATAAATGAATTAGGTTCAAATAAACCTGTGGTTGTGTGGGATGAAAATATGAACTGGACGGTCGGTAGGAAATGCTGCGGGAAGTGCTTTTCCAGTGGGCACGAGCAAATCAACCCAAGTACACAGTAACTGCTACGCATGCGCGCCTCACCCGACACAAAATGAAATAAATTGGTAAATAAATTAGGGAAAATGATACATAACAGAACAGGAAGGAGAATCACATTACCCATGTTGCGTTCAGAGTAGAAGTGGCGAAGATGGTAATATATATGCGGTCGATAGTGTAGTGCCTGTTTCGAATAAATGGCGAACAAGATAGAGAATTCGTAATGAGGTGTAAAGATCGCTTCGCGAAACATTCTGTCTGGAAAATAAGGTTTCTACAAGATATATTGTGTTGTAGCAGGAACACCCAATCAATTTTGCAGATGAATTAAATCATGTGTTCAAAACAACGGTCACTGCCAAGAATCAGTTAGAACATACCGCTTTCTTTGGCAAAATTATTAGCTTTTGACCACTGATTTTCAAAAAAATTGGCCGCCATGGAGGTAAGAGTAAGCAGTCATTTTGTCGCTCGAATAATTTAAACGTCATCAGCAGTAAACTAATTCTTACGAAAAAGATTAAAAAAACATTTCTGACTCACAGGTTAATTAGTCTTCATATTCTACCTTCTTATCACTGGGTTGTTTGTGTGCTCTGGGCCTCTAGAACTGAGTGATATTTTCACATCAAATAAACCATACAGTCGTGGTATGAAAACAACTTTTTGAATGAATTCGAATTGGTGTCTCAAAATCGAAGTATTTTCGCGTATCTTATAGTCCGTAGCCACGGTACAATACTTCTAGGAAGATTTAATGCAATAGGTTAAAAAAGAACAATGGAATAAGTTTCCAGTGAGACAATGAAAACAAAGAAAGGCGAAAATCACTGCTAGATTTGCCGAGATGGTGGTACGTGAACTGCATTTGCGGAACTGGACATTTTGGGAACGAAAGTAAACCTTAGAATGATTACTGGTGAGGGACTCGTTCATTCACGTCATTTAGAGATGCCAGGATTTTGGCAAATTCGAGGGAACAAATTAGTTAGTAATGCAGTCACTTTTGCCGAATAAAGTGTCGTTGCACTGATAGTTCGAAAAGACTAACACCGAACAACGCTGATGATCGGGGTCGTTGGGTCAACAGCACCGAACGTTATACTCAGGCAGAAACAGAAGGACAGTGACGCAGCTGCGTGTTAACCGATGACCATCCGTGCAGCTTAAAGCATAACTAGATGGACAAAAGAGTATGATCGTTCGACCGAGACTGTGCGCCTCAGACGGACGTCATGGACCAACCTAATTCACTAGAGACCAGTCATAAAGGCAACGTACCTATAAAGCTCAGAAAAGCTTCTAGCGAAAATCGGGTGCCCCCGATAGCAGCAACAGCTGAAGTAGTTCACTGCATAAGATTGAATTATTCGTAACCGTTATTTACTAATGGCGGATCTAGGACCGCTTGATTCTGACAGTATGGTTACCAAGGAGAACCACTAGTGAAGGCAAATACGCGGTACGTTGGCTTATGGTGGCAAGTTTATAAGTGGCCACTTATGAACATAAAGTTCACGCATGCTTGCTGAGATCTGCAAAAACGAACCATGCTTTAAAGTTTTTATTCATCTTTAGCTGATTTCTTTTTATTTCCTGGACTGATATATAGATTATACATATGATAGCAGGTTAGAGAATGATGTTCTTTCTCGACGCTCAGGTTCAACAGGATGGCAGTGGTTTGTTCGCTGAGCTAGGAAATTTGATTGCAAACGTTTCATCACCTATCGAGGTGACTTAGTCAGTGCTTTGATGTTGTGGCTGGCGTCTTTATATATATATATAATATATAATAGATATATGTGTATGGATGTATACCTATGAGGTTCGGATTACAGAAATTGAAAGTTATGTTTCGTGGCTTTTCAGCTCAACTACTCGAATCATAATCCACCTGATAACGTCACTTGGACTTGTGATGCATCACCCTTTAAGGCATTGCTCTAAAGATCACGGATCAGAACCTCACAGTAACCAACGGCCTCAGCTCAGCCTAATGTCAATGGAAAACTCCATGCAAATTGCAGGGGAAGCTGGATTTCCTACGGCTTAGTGGGTCAAATGAATAAGTGAGCGATAAGTTGTAAGTTTATTTAAAGAAAAGTTCATACCTCTGCATCCTTGTGCAGTTGTTCCATTGGTTTACGGCAAAGTTTATTTGTAATGAACAAAAACTGTGACAAGAAACATTGGCAAAACAATTTGGTTAACTATCAAAAATATTGCCAAAGGTAGTTTTATAAGAACGACATTTCACTGAACGGGATTAACTGACTAGGGTTACCACAAGATAGTCATCAGTTTTCGTTTATTCAGGAATCGGGCAGTCAGGCGCAAACAACTTTTTAAGATGACAGAACAAAAGTTAATTGACATCTTTCAATAATTTACATGATAAAAGTGATCCAAATGTCAACTTTGAGAGCCCCAACGGAAACGAGTATCGGCTATCTATTTCCATCATTGATCCGCATTGCAGTGTACTTACTTTCTTCAGTATTCAATAGAACCCTTTATTCAAAAATATCCAGTAATTAACGCCAACTAAAATGTCCAAATGTACACTATACCGTCGTCAGGATTGCGATCGTTCTTACACTTCGTGCTTACTAAAGTGCAACGGATACAGCCAGTCCGATAACTGGAACTAATTTAGTCGTTGGGCCTCGATAGGGTACGGGGGTCCGCTGTGAAGTCCGACTTGAGGACCGTGACCGCAATTGTTCAGTAGTGTATACACTTTGTTCAAAACAAGCAGATTTTCCGTTACATTCCTTCTTGTGGCGTTGATTCTCGGCTCTTATGTTTTGGGTTAGATTTCGAAGCCCATGAAATCACATTATAACTTTCGGTTTTTGTCACCTATCTATTCTCTTTTGCCGTTAATTTTGTTTCATATATATAAACACAAGGCGAACTTCAAGCTTCGCCAGAATAATATGTTTAATTTTAGCAAGTAAAAAGGTGTTCCCTCTTCCTTGGTTTCTGCTTACATCAACGTTGCATTATTAAAATCTTATACGCCGGACCACCGAGATTTTTCTCTTTGATTTATTTCAAACCAAAGGTTCATATATTTGAACGGCAAAAACGAGAAACTGGAGCACTCATAAGTATTTAAAAAACAGTTACGAATTGCAGGATATAACTGACAGCGGTTTAACTGCATTTTATCCGTTACATTTTGAAATCAGCTGAATGAAATCAGGTGAATCATTAACGGGCGAATTAGTTAGGATCATTGAACGACTCGGACAGCTCGCAGTTCTTGAAGTTCTCATTGGCCTGCTCTAAAAGAGCTGCTATAGTGTTTTTCTCCACCAGAACCGAGATAATTCTAGCGAACATCTGACAAATAAAAAATCATTCGGGCGACTAATTTGCCCCTTCCCAAAACCTCAGTTATTACGGTAATCTGTGAAGGAATTAGGTAGATGATTTCCGTATAATCTGAAAGAATTTCGGTTGTGCAGCCAAAATATTAAACCTTATTCCTTGGTAGACAATCGAGTTAAAGTGTATTTTCTGTTGCGATATAAATGCTGACTTCCAAGTTGCCTTAATAAAACAAATATAGACAAATTTCGCAACTGTAAAGAAGACTGTCTTTAATCTGATTCAGTTTACGACTTAGAATTTCCATCTTATTCATGTTAATCAGTCACTACCAGGAAAGAACAGGTAGTTTAGTCAATCACTACAACATACCACAAAGAGCACACTTCTGTACGAGGTTATAAAAATGAACGAAGTAAGTGAAGAAATGTGGATTCAAATCTCCCCGTACATATATCATTCCTCAAAGGTCACTATATTTATAAGACCTTGTGAATCGAGAACGCAATCAGGAATCATTAGGTGCATGCCCATCGCTGCATTTACTGGCTACGAAGAGATTTTGATCTGACTGGTAGGCTTGTCCATAAAGATCATATGAAAGCTTAAACCGGATTAATACACAATGTTGCTCAAATCGTGAAGTGTGCTACCTTTTCGAAAAGTCAATGGGGACTGCAATAGTAAAGTTTAAATGGGGACTCACGATCTGCTTTTTTGTCACCGTATAGGGCAGGCCACGAACTCGAACCACTACTTGATCTCCATCGGTTAGCTGGTTCAGAAATTCTATCACTGCTGGCTGATCACCTGTAATACATGCCATAAATAAGAAATAATCTCAAAATCAAATGCAACGGTGCAAGACACTTGGGGTTTCCCGCACCAAACATTGATAGATTTTGGTAATATAATTTTACAAGTGTTAGTCGTGACCTCTGAAGCATAAATGAGCAAGAACAAGAGGGTTAAATTCTGCTTGGTTAGCTTATATGCTTGTGTTCGAAGCACCACCACCATAAACTAACCGGTGATGGGTTTCATGTCTACTCTGGTGTGCAGTAAACATTTACTTACTGAGACTAAATAAGTAGATAAACGCAGTCCGCGAAAATACAGTCGTTCCGATGAAACACCCTTATGTTAACCAATTTAATTAACAGCTAATGCCGCTAATTTTACTTACATCCAGCGCATTGAATGAATTCTCGACTGGTCGCTGAATAGACTTGCAACATCACTGGTTTTGATGAAACCGTGGGCTGAATGAACTGCTCCTTCCCGGTCGGTTTATCGGATGATTCTGAGAGTGACTCCGGTAGCAACGCCCCGCAAAGCTGATGTTGATGGCGTACCAAGGCCAGCTGGGCATTCATAGTGGACTCAAATGCCACTATCGCGGTGTTGCTCCGCCTTCCATCAGTCAAACGGATTGCTACTCCACCTGGCAGGACGTTCAATCCGGAAAAGAAACCAGCAATAATCGACGGAGTTGCACTCCAGGGGACTTGTCGAACTTCGACCACTTGGCTATCTTTGACTGAAATACCTTTTGAACTGCAAGTCCAAAACAGTGCACAAATTGAGATCCATACTCATGTTGAAAAGTAAACATTCGTTCGAAAATTAGGAGAAATTTCAAGTGAAGGTCAACCCTATTTTTATAGCCACAACCTCTAATTTAATACATCTTTTGCAAGTGATAATTTGTTATTTGCTTGGCCTTCGGATATCTGACTGTTCATGTGTGATTTCATCCAGGACACATTTTCGTTAGTCCCGCCCGATCAGTTCTATTTACAGTTGTGCCGGGAGATTAATGAGCGGATTGTGGCTCCTTATATTCCAGTTTTTATATTATTACAAATAAATATGCGTACGGTTCGGTGAACAGTTCAAAGTTAGTTACTTACTAAAATAGGCCGAAAAACACTTGTTGTAGCTAAAGTGGCAAGGCTGCAGATTATTCATTAATGCTGACAGCACGCGACAGATAAACAAAATAACAACTTATTGTAGGTATTCTCGTCGGCCTCGGGCATGGAAAGAAAATCGCGCACTTGCGATTCGGTCCAAAATAGGTTCTTAATGGCCACTAGGCGTTCCGGAAATAAATTTGACCAATACCAACTGGTCTTCGTGATGTTAGACAAATAAGTTATGCGAAAACCGATTGTAATTACATCACAGATAATTTGATTTTATGGGAAATGGCTGTTCAGCTGGCTGAGGAATCTTCCGAGAGGATTCTCACTGGGATGCCTTTGATTTGCACAACAAATTCACTTTTGTCGGGATATCACCAACAAACCGTATTTTTTCTATTGCTTGCTTAGGACTCCAAGAAGAATGTATCTCGTTAGATGGAAGAGCAGTTAGAGAGGTTGATGTAAAAAAGGTAGAAATAATCGAACTCATTTTCGACTTGATTCTTTCCCAAGTAAGTGCAAATTGAAAATGATTTGTAGACGTAATCCCGAGAATGATTTGATCACGTTTTAGAATTTGCAATCCCCTTGTCATTGCTGGTTACCTTAGAGATCAGTATTCGTCGCAGCCATCCAATTTTGAAAGCTTGCCCATTCCTATCAGCTTCGCAAACGATGGTCTCAGGTCAGTCTTGATCCTCCTTCCAAAACACCAGTTTCTGAACTGTCTTTTTGAAGAGTAGCCGGAAAGTGTCTCATTGGTTGACTACTTTTGTGCTTATCGATTTACGTGAACTGGTTATATCGGACACAAGTGTCGGCCCAGAAGAATTATGGAGCACTTCAATAATGCTGCTCCCAAGTGCATATTTTGAAACATAACTAGTGATTCACTGCAACACCTGATTGACATTAGGCGCATCAGTGAACCAACGACTGCGTTTGGATCCCAGCAGCAGCGTCGACATAACTGAACAAAAGAATTTGTGAACGATCACTAAACACAGGAAGCTATGGTGATCAAGCCCGAACACTCTCGATTTCACAGAGCTGGAACCGATTTCGTTGGTACTATACAGCTAATAGCAGCAGGCAGGAACCAAGTCTATCTGATTTTTAATAACAGAAATTATTATCGGAGTAACCGTAATGTCAGCAAGGATTGAATCGTGAATAAAGGAGAGCACACAGTACATAAAAACAGCTTCCAAACTTACAATACTCGATGTTTGTATACATTTCGAACGATTTGAGGTTCACACAAAGGAACATCTGAATGACAAATGAAAGTAAAGCCCAGTTCATCAGGTTAATACTAGCTGGTTGGCTTAATGGGAAAAGAATCTGCAATCTACATGGCCTCATGTACTAGCAAGATTACAAAGTGAACGACGATCCTAATGCACCCGGAACTTTGTTCCCGAACATTCTTGAACTGCAGGTGCAACACCATAGACTAATATGCAGATTTTATCCCAGTTACGATGACCTGCTAATCTCGTAGACGTCTCCGATTGTTATGACCTTGGTCGTAGAGGTTAAGTCCTCTAATGTTACATGCACAAAGTACTTTAGCCTTAACGGTGCACTTGTTATCGAGTTAAGCTAAAATCTATAACAATGGGACAATTCCTAGTAAACTGACGTTCACTAGTAACTGTTAGGGACTTCAGCAAACTCCTTTTTTGAGGTGAACGAATAACTGAATATCGTTTGGTTTCATTGCATCATCTACTCACATTTTGTGAGTGAGACGAATGGAACCAGTGAAATTTCCTGGCACTGAACGAGATTCCGAATATAAGTACCTACTGCTTTCGAATCAATCACTCCATACAAAGCGTAAAACGAATTGCCTGAGAAATCAGAAATCTATCTTACTGGAAGGCCAATCCAGTTCTCTTAGCATTAAAAATGAAGACTTTAGTGAAGGAATTTTCGACTTCAACCGGGTTTGGGGGGTATAGTGAATACATCACATTTTCTTCCCACAAAACTAATTGGGGCGCCCAAAATGCCGCAGTTGGAATTGTCTACAGAACATGAAATATAGGTGGGACGAATAAAGGCAAAGAACAGCTCGTTCACCCGATGGAGAAATCCAGATGCGCAGCGATATAGTGAGTAACCCATTAGGTCCATGGTTAGTTGTGATGTGTAAAGTTTTCTCCTATTCATCAAGATTGATCAATTGGAAAATAATAGTACGTGCAGCGGTTTGCGACATGGCGAAATGGGAGGTCATAACAGCAATTCTAGCATCTTCAAATCGTTCCTTATTCCAGCATTCGACGAAATAGTATTTTCTCAGTTTAACGCCTTGTTATACTTCAAGTCATTCAGTGAATAGACTGGTTTACAATCAACGGCGTATTCCTCATGTAATTTTTCACGTAAACAGATTCTTGGCATTATTATTCAGTTCATCCAATTATTGTGTAACGATTTGAAATATGATTTTATCGAGATCATGTTTGATGTTCTGAGGAATTAAGTCGATGGCCTCCCCGAACACCGTCAAGGCGTGCAAAATAAACTAAAATTTCAGTCGGTTTGATTAAATCGAGACCGGAAAGTTGCGAAAACGTCCCCGAGTAGCTGAGGCAGATCCAGCTTTGGATTACGGTAAATCGGTCTTGTTCGGCCTATTTCATTGAGCTCATTTGTTACCGTTGGTGCTTAATACTGACGGGACAATAAGATATTGGCGCACTTTTGTTGCTTGTCTAAAGAAAGCACAGCAACGTACATGCAGCTGCAGAGCATCCATACTGGTCCCTAATTAGACGAAATAGGAAATCCACGTACAAGCTAACCACAGAAAAGAGAACGACATAAGTAGGATACGGACGTAATGGGTGAGATTTTTCGATTTATTTAACAGCTGGCTACCGTAAAACATGTGACAATATTCTATGATTAAGGAGTGACGCTTGAACACCTAATCAGGTGTGCAATGACCACAAACCGGACTTCGTAATCGATCACGAACTGAAATCATCTTACACAATGTCGATCAACGTCAATCGGTGTTGGCCAAAAGCACCTTGAAAATGTAAATCTACCGGCCATAATCTGTTTCAGAGCTTTCTCCACTACACGGATATCGACGATTATTGAAACAATTTATTCTAATTCACCTGGTGACTGCACAAATAAGAGCAAACGAGATGCACCATATGGCTTTGAGGTTTGTTTTAATGTCGAAGTTCGACAATCGCACCACTATGGTTGTGATCCGACAACTTTCGGAAGGGCCGGCAGTTACCGGTAATGCTGCGAATACCAGAATTTCCCGATATTGGAATTGTTATGTGGTTATTTTTCATCCTACCCATTGGCAAATTTCAGGGAGAATAATCATCATGGTACACTCCGATAAGACGAGTTCCGCAAACTTTGATTCATCGACGACCGTCTGTAGAGTGACTCATTGTCGAGGTGAACATTCACCGTTTTATAATCGTTGTTACAACAGATCTAGGTAATCACCCTAGCTTTTGACAAGTGTGCTTCGCGACATTTTCGTCAACGGGAATTGCAATCATTGTCTAACCCCATGAAAGTCACTGTTGTCGTTTAATATGCTATCCCAGAATTAGTCACAGAGATATGTAGGGTATGATTTGTCTCTACCATAAGTCAGGGTTACGGGTCTTCGAGATGGGTTGTGTAAAATACCGCTGACCGTTGCCGTTTGTCCATAGATTTTACAAATACACTGCGTGTAAAGTTTTGTCTTATTGCAAAAACGAACATCGGGAGACAATAAAATACATTCTGAATGGCCAAGAAAATATTAAAAAAGCCAATTCTGGCACATTTACATGGAAACTTACTGAAATTGATCAAGCTCTGAATGACATCAACCATTTGATCCAACTTTGTTATTACATGGCCAGTGCTCAGACAGGAATCCATGTTCCGTTGGAGAACTGCAAAAAATTACAATAGGAAGGTTGCCGCGATATGAAACTCCTCCCGAGAAAATGAGAAAAGCTAATGTGGTTGTGACAGTATGAAGAGCGATTCCCAAAATTTTGGTTCCTAATGGCACAGTGGCCGATAAGCACAGATTCGTTCACCCCTTGTTATTTGTCAATAAATATCCGTGAGTTCGAAATGTCTCCATACGCAGTATTTCCGGATCTGACCTTCGGAAACGACTTTTTCAGTTTACATTTTGCCGGCAAAATCTGCAATAATTCATGTGGTATTTGTTTGGAGAAAGGCCATGTAGATACATGAACGAATTCGTTTTTGCTTTTTACAAATTCTTGTCATTCCACCTGCTGGTAGAGCGGCTTCATTTCTGTGATTTTCATCCAGGCTTTAGGTTTACGAATGATTATTTATGTGCAGACAAAAAGGGAATTTTTATTCCATATGGCTAACAGTCGGAAGAAAAGTAGAACCACACTGGCACCTAATTATACAAGATTTATGGGTATATGCGATCGTGTTCACATTGAAACGTCTGTAAAACCGGTATGTACAGCGAAATACAATGAACAATAATCATCTACTTAATATCACTTCCGGAGGGTTCAGGAATATGTCAGGTCGAATGCACGGGCGTATTTTCAGTTGAAACGTCATTTTTTAATGTGATCAGATCAGCCAAATATTCACCGACATTTTGATATACATAAAGACTGAGCAATAACTGCATGCAATCCCAATTTCAAATGTGGAACAAGTAGGTAATGAATGCAAAATTTGGGAGCATGAGTGGAAGAATGCAGGTGAACTTAGGGGTCATCGTCCACATAACTTCTGTGTTATATTGAGAAGCACTTGAGCAATATCCGGTCCGAAAACCCCACCGGATCGTCTGGCTTTACTGATTCATTAGTGGCAGAAGATGAAAGCTACATGCGGCCAGTTATGATCATTAAAATCAGGACTGATTTTACTGACCATTAGATCATCAATCAAGAACTGGTGATATGTGAAGGTTAGGTTGGAGTGTTTCCTCAAACTTGTGACCTAAAGCCACAGAAATCAATAAGTTTAAGTGCACTCCGCCATGACTGTTGCACAGAATCTTTCGAAGATGTCAAGAAGCCCAAATAATTCTGAAAATTGTGGGCTAATTTAAGAAATTTTCTACCAGCTGTAGGCCTCCATCGCTCCGTACATATCAAACAGATGCTCACTGGTTAAAAAAACTGCAGCAGAATCACGGTCAAAATCACTGTGACGCCAGAGTTACGACGTTTATTAAAACGTACGGAGAAGCAAAGGATCTTTGTCAATAGCGCTTCGTCAACTAAAACATATTCGAACCTATCAGCAAATGACATATGCTGATTTTCCGTGAACGCTTCCCACCTCGAAAGAGAAAGGAGAATACATATTATTTGTCGCATGGTAAACGCACACAAAAGGGGGAAACCTCAGATATGACGTTTGGAAATCATGGAACCCTATACCCAAGAACATCGTCCTATATAAAGGGACGAGAAAGAATAAAGTGAAAATCCGCAGTTTCTGAATTGAATGAAACAAGAAAAGAAAAGGACTCCGAATGCATGCAACTCAAATCGGTCTGCTGACGTGGGGTAAGCCTGTATCTAGGTCAATACTCTTACTACTCTAGTATTCATACCGATCGAAAGCGTTATTTCTTTTGACAGATCAGTTTCAGACACGTTTGGACTGGAATCGGTCACGTCATGTCCGCGCAAAGGAAGGCAAAACAGTAATTGTGATGACTGGCACCACGTAACTTTCTTGACCTGATTAAGGCGTACGGCGAAGTGGTAATTACACCGCTTTGGCGGGGGAATTTCAAGGAAAACGGTGCCATGGAAAACTATATCCATATTCAAACAGCAAAATCAGATATCTGGCTCCCAGTGAATGCTTGGGCTGACTTGTGAACAATGAAACGGAAATTTAGCATCCCCAAATTAGAAACCGGTCGCCACTGTTTACCACTGCCGTGCAACAGAATTAAAAATAGCATCCTTCTCCTACAGAAATACCATCATTGACGTTGGCTACGAAGGTAAACTGCACTTCGGACAAGGTATAATTGTAGAGCGTACCACTGTGAAAACTTTGAACAATTACCTTATTTTTGACAGAGGACTATTTCGTCAAAGATTCGCAAGATTCTACAAATGATTTCGCCAAAATGATACGCACGAAATGTGGCTTAAGAGATTAACTTAATTGCAAAATGAACACAGACCCAAACGATTTGTTCCTGCAATACGTTCACTGAAGACATGGCACACATTTAGCTAACCCAGGACAGCAATTTTAACTTAGATATAATAAACGTATAAAAACACGACATCCGGTAGACAAGTACTGAAATGTGTTGCACTTAAAATCGATGTGGTAAAGAATAGTTCTTGACACTGCCACTACAGTATCTCAACAATGAAGCTGATGGCCAAACGCACCGAATACGAATAATCTACCTATTTATTAACGGAAATCACAAGGGATAACGCCCTTCTTATGCCAGAGAGAGAGAGAGAGTGCGGACCTCTTTATGCACGCGAGGTTACGAATAAGAATGGGCGCTGTGAATTGTCAGTGATTCGGACTACATGGGATCCTGCTCACCAGTCTACCACAATTATCAAAGTTTTTTAATCGTTAAATTTGCAAGTTTACCCTGACGATGTCATCGAAACTTAAAATCAGCATAGGTCTCGTGAAGATGCGTAAACAAATTTTTTTTCAAACCTGCAGTGTGTACCATGCAACATTAAATTCAGAGATTCAGAATGTACCAATTAGAACCCATGGGTAATTGGTGGATGTAAGACACTCGGGATGACACTTTGACTGATGATGAAAGGACTGGGATCTAAACTGCACGATCAGTGATTAGAAGTCCAGGAGAATAAGAAAGCTAACCCACGATTAAATCAAACTATTAAAAACCGCAAAATGAATGTACGAACCTGTGTATCTCTTGTGACATGTTTTCGCTATGATTTCGCCAGGGAGTTTCGAGTCGAAACTACTCCAAGGTGAGACTTAGATGAACGCTGATTAAATCGTAAAATTTTTAAGCACACACTGCTAAGTATCTGGTTGAAGTTTAAACGTAACATCGGAAAATCTGTCATTTCCTTAAGTAAACTGTAACGAAATCCTCCAAAATCGATTGATTCTGTGTGAATCTGTGCAACATATGAGGAAAGTGTTTAAATGTTGTTTGGTATTCTCTTGTCACACATTAAGTCTACCATTTTCCATTCATATGCAACCTTAGGACAGATCACAGGTCCTGAGTTGTAATTATGAACGTCACAGTTTGTCGATACTCTTGTTTCTACCACTCATAAATCTCTAGCTTGAATTTCAGCATCCTTATACTAATCGGAGAGCGAAACCATGGAGGTTTTTTAACGATGGCACAAAATCTAGACGAAGAAACAATCCGCTAATTCAAATGAATTTCCAGTTTGAATGCCATTGCCGTTTTTACTACTGCTCTTACGCAGATAGGCTAATTTGTAATGATAGCAACAACGGATACGTGTACATTTGTCGTTATCCAGCACCTCGCTTTGCACGCTTTCTCGAGTCAATGTGGACAGTAAATTTCTGTTTTCCGTTTCTTAGCTCCAAGGCTAAGGGTCTTACAGCTTTGGCTTACGCATAACCATTTTGGGAGTGCTGTGGCCGGTTAAATGACAGCAGTTGAGCATTATGGTAGTCGGAATGGCAACCATGTGTGACTTTTCTGACTTTAATCTAGTTAAAAGTGCATGAGCAATTCATCGATCAATCTAAATTTTCTTGTTTGGAGACCACATGGATTGTGGTCTTCTGTGATAGGATTGGAAGCCAGGATTTGTATAACATGGGGAGTGCGCTAACGTACTATGCATGAATGTTTTCTCAAATGGTGGACTTAGTTCTCAAGGAAAGCCTGTAGCATTTCAGGAGCCGGAATATCGTCCCTTGGTTTCGTTCGTCACACTCCTTTCTCTACTGCCAAAAGTGGGAGTGGCTGACAATATTCTGTGATCCAGCTTGAAAAGTTTAGGGCAGTTTGTCCTTCAAAATCACTGTAATTTCACATTTCTTCTTAAATAGATTGATGTTCAGCGTGCATGCACCTGAATTTGGGAACACGATCTTGTAGCATCGAGCCCGATCTACATGATTGACCGCAGGTTAGATGGACTATTTGTGAGCATTTCTAATTCAATTAGTTGTCGGAATGCAGGCACGGTCTCGTTGCCTAAACTGAATGTCAGGATTAGATTTGTCATCGTGTATCTACGTGTAGTTTTGTCATGTTGTCCATTTCCCAATCAGCGGTTCATTGCGTTTTCATGTGGTTAAACCGGCTTTCCGTCTTGAATAAAAAGTCACAGTTCCTTGGGGCGAACTCTGAACATGGTGCTTGGAACGCATGCAGTGTTTAACCGACTTATTTCACTCTGTCAAGCTCGGGCCCTTCGAAGGCTCAGTCTGGCTGATCAGTTCAAGCAGCACATAGAATTTATGGTAAAGTGAACAGCATTCCTTTAATTTCTGATTTTTAAAAATACTTGGTTCAATGGATAAAACGTCTTTTCTTTTGATGAGCTCAAACCTGATTCAATTTGACGATAAAGAAGCTTCTGACACATACTCATGCCCAATTTACCTAACCTGACTCAGGAGTGAGTTCGACAGGTTTGTAAGACGACCATGGAAACAAAATTTCGTAATGTTTAAGCACAGTTCCAAGCTCTTGAACATCTGCATCACTGAGCCTATTCTACTGACCTTCCAAAAAGTCCTATTACTTCCAGTAGAAATTTTACCTTAATAATGAAATGACCGGTTCCAATGAAATATTAATGAGCAGTACACTGTCCACTCCTTCAAACAATCTCGAATTTGCTTATAACGAAAGCTGTTTTATTACCAAAGAATAATATTCACTTCCCTGATTTGTGTTACCATAGGTCCGTCGCCCACCATGCACAAAACTTTGAAAACATCTAATCATCTTTCGTCGCATACTGTCAGTTTTCATTTTTAGTCGTAAAACATTTTTTGGCTATTTAAGTTTTAATTTGCATAAGTACTTAAAGCCGGTTAATAGTTGACTGGCTGTTGGACTAGTAGGACACGTGACATCCACATCCAGGCGTCACAAGGCACCGTGCGAAAATTGCCGGTCACGAACTGCTCACAGTAATCTTAGTACCTATTGTATTATTCGTTCGTTGAACCTTTTTCATATGTATTTGCGTATTTAGAATTATGCTCTCCTTCATTCAGTTTGGTAGACGTGTATCCTATAAAACGTTGAAAAGATGTGAACAGAACCCGAGAAGCATTTTTCACATCCACTTCCTTGGAAATTGGGAAAGATTCTGTTCATTTTAAACTTCATTTTTCTCAGGTCTTTGTTATTAGAAAATCAATGACTTGTATGCGCCTATTAGTTTGGAAGGATCATAACTGCCATCCAGCTGACTGGATGAAAGGGAAGAGCATAAATCATCAACCGCAGCTGTAAACATGAACGTTTAACAGAAAATGCACTGGCAGAGTCAAATTCATCAACGCTAACATCACCTCGTAATGAGTGATCTCTGGCGTACAGAACGATACCACTGTTTCTTGCTGTGTGTTTCTACTTTGGCTTCACAGCGGCTCTCATCTTTTCGTGTGTTCATGTCTAACTGAAAAGCACATCTACAATGGCAAAAGCAAGGATGACGCTGCCTACACAAATGAATAATCACCTACTGTTTAAACAGGACATCATCCTGATGTATGATTCCACGGGCGGCCGAACCCGTATGTATTGTCCGATGGCTAGAAATCGTAAAATGATTTATTTTACTACAAAGTCAGTGGTAGCATGCCTACACTGACCGTAGGGGGAACTTGTGCTAGAATGTTCATAATAGAAAGGAGGGGTTGGGCAATAAAATTTTCGCACAAGTTGCTGCTACCATGTCCCAGGTGAATTTCTGTTCAACATCGATCAGCCAGAAAATCAACGTAGAATATCGCGATGAAATTTTGAAAGAAATATATCCCAATAGAGTTAGGTGAACACAGCGCTCGGATGTACCTCTGCAGTTTAGGTCAATCGATTAGAAACCGAATGCAAGTTCTCATTCTTTCGTCCAGGAAACGTATTCAAACAAAAACTCGTCACCATCTCTGAAAGCACCTAATTACACAGTAATATTGATTCTATGCACTATTTTCTCGGATGCAACTCATTTTTTAATCATTATTGTCCTCAGAATACAGTTCACTTAACAGAGGGAACTAGTCTATCGTAAACAAAACCTTCGAAAATAGAGCTCCTTATTCGATAGAACAAAACAGTTAAGCCATTATCTTCGCAGATTTCATTTTTCACAACCGGAGTGGCTGACCCACTAAATTAACATTTCGGCTGTTGAATTCAGCTCCGAAGATATCGTCACGGTCAGGAGGCTGTTTAAACAAGTTGACCGTCGCACAGGTACCATGTTCACTTTGACTACAGCGTGCATTACCTTGTCTACTCTGTCCACCCTGTCCTCGAACATCCCTATTATCTCTTCACCCAGATCTTCGGAACCCAGTAACCTATTTATTTCATCTTTCTGGCTTGTCTTTATCTTTCGTCAACTTCCAATCAGACACTTTACAGTTACAATCAAATCAGCTGTTATGGCACTGGAGACTTACTAACAGTCTGTCTATGGAACTGTTGCTGTTTTGCTTTGGACGTTTCTGAATATGCTCCTGAAAATATTGGGGTTATTCTCCAATGCAAGAATCTCTTTATCTCGCAGCTTCCCGAACCAGACAAAAGTGAACCTGGTTCACTGGTGCATGCGACTATATCGTGCACTTGAAGTGCTCTACATTTCTTAGTTGGCAAAGGCTGCTCACTGCCGTTTTCCACTGCTGGTTAGTACAAACTAGTTTGGATACTCATCAGTCACACAGGACAGAAGTACGATCCATCTGATGCGAAACCGGAAGCCGCAACTGGTTCCCGAAAAAAATTGATCCCAATGAAACTGATTTTCGCAACCATTATACCATTTATCGTTCTGGTGGTTGCATTTGCGAATATCGTTAGAAATCTGGGGGACTTGCTTTCCAGTTTACCTCTAGTTCCACCAGAATTTTTACCTGCGCTAATTTTCCCTTTCCCCGCTGTCCCCCTTTCCCGTCTGATATTGGCACTAGGATGATATATCACGTACTGCACTTTCGAAACATTTTCTGATTTGTGTTTTTTGCTCTTGCAGATAGAAACGGCAATGATGAATTACCGCTGGCACTTGCGTGGATCCGAATGGTTTTTTGGTGTTTGGAAGACCTATATATGTGCTTTCTCGAGTGCATTCCCAAGCCATCTTCTGATGACGTAATTGGCTTTTTGTAAGTGGTGTTATTTATACCTAATTTGCTTTAGTGACAGGTATTAGGTCACTAGGTTACTACGGCCAGTTGATTTAACCTCGTTTACACTCCCAGTTGATGGGACGGTCGCTTGTACAACAAAAATAAATATTTTATCTAATGTTCTACCCATGATCAAGTCTAAATTTACAAGTTGAAGGTCATTATTGAATTTTTTGCGTTCAGTCAGGTCCGGAAGTTATGGTTGATCAAGAACAGAAAAATCTGTTTAGGAGGGATTATGATTCACGTCAAATATGACCTCGCCTCAAGGCCGTTTGATCCCGCTGCCTTAATCGATTACAACGCGATCGTGACATTGAAGCAGTGGTCGGAAAAGATGAAATGTTTTCGTACCACAATATATAGTATAATGATATGATTAAAGGTCTCAGTGAATTAAAGTGCCTTCATTTAAGCACTTTTGGCCTTTAAACCAAATATAAAGCTGTCGTTTGCATCATATTGAAGGAACTAACTATTCCCAAAAGGTGTATTTCTCGGTGGATTTTAACAACATCAAAAAGTAATCACGCACTGACCTAAGTTTATGCAAAGATTCATAGACAAAAGTCTTTTCTTATTTCTGAAGTAGGTTATACCAATATTTCAAATATCCTTATTTAGAGAGAAATGACTAAGTGTCATTGGTTATCGAGCACGGGTTATTGAAGCAAAAAACACGGAACAGTTACCCTTGATCTGGTTACCCTTTAGTTTTGCTGATGGATGCAGGCAGGTATTGATTTGCAAAACATAAAAATGGACGTTTCCAGGAGGAAGTACTTCGGAAAAGCTGTTTCGCTTCCCGAATGAGTCAACATAATTTACTGCTGCACAAATAAAAAATGAAAAGTGTGATAAACGGATCAAAAGGGGAATAAGTGGGAGTGATTGAACCGGAAATTACAATCCACAGACTGGAAATCCACCACAGTGATCATTCATTTCATCTCAAGTGATCAATCACAGAAAACCACGGAATCCATAACCCAGTATGAGTAATACGGATTTACTGTGGTTTTCAAACGGTTTGTCATGCATCTTCAATGCTCAAACGATAACAGAAAACAATGGAGGTATTTTCACCGGTAATCCTTTGAGATCAGAACACGCTTGTCCATTCAACCTCTTACTCAGCAGTCTGACGATAATTAAAGTTACATAAAGTCTGATCGTCGATAATTCCTGACCATTGTTTTAAGATCTCCATGTGCAGGGTCGCTGATCCCTACGTCATTTGGATCCTCTTGATAGACGTAACCCATGCTCCCAGTTTAAATATACTCTCTCTGCACTTCCTGCATCGATTGCGGGGAGGTGGAACACTTCTACCCTGAAAACCCTAAAATCGTAGTTTCCTAATGAGACCGTCCAAGTCAATCCAGTGGGCCCACCAGGGTTATTAACCACCTAGTCCTCGTCATGGTCGACCATTTCACGAAATGGAGTGAAGCATTTACGATTCCGCGATTTGTGGCATGGGCCGTCGCAGATCTATTTCGCTCGAATGGATTTTTTGCTGAAGCATTTCTTATCAGCTCTACTCAGACCAGGGTACCATCATTTAAAACTTGTCATTAAGGCAAATGTGCACTTTCTGGAAATCAAGAAGACGCATACGACGTCCCACCATCCACAGGGGAATGGTTTGGTAGTGTCTGAGCTAGATTCTAAAGACGTTTGTGAGGGCGTTTGTTGTTGCATGGGATACGGTTTCGACGGTATTTCCTGACTTAGGTAAAGTCCAGACGTCGGCGAACGGACAACATTCGTAAGACCCCTGCTTGCCGCTGGGCCAAGGTGGCATCCTGGTGGCTTTGACACTCATGGGTGCCTCCAGCGGAGCATTTGCAACGAACGCGCACTCCCCAGGGGACATTGGAAATTGTTCCAACTGAGGTAGAAATTTCGCTTCAGTCGCCTCCAGTTGCGGTACGTTTTCCATCTCGTGGACTCTGCATAGCTCATGGAACCTTTTCAACCGCCATATGTGCGTGGTCATTTTTTGAAGCCCTTGGAGAAGGCCCCATCTCATCGATCAACCACTGAAAGATGTCATATACCGTCTTTGCCTTACCAGAGACCACAAGTCGCCTTAAGCTGGTTAGCTAACCATCCGGCCGTCCTGCAGAAAGCACTTTCAGAGGGAGAGGGAGCAGCTGTAATGTACATTTGGTATTTAAATTATCCCCCGGAATAACGTTATCTTTCGCTTTTGTCTTTCAGAAGTGGATATTTTGAAAAAACCTAGGTCGCAGGAAGCTTTGGGGGACGATTTGTTCGACTATATCGTTAATCCATGACTTCCTGGCTCGCGCGAGACACCAAATACTCTAAGCAACGGTGGGTGAATTCTTCGTTCATTTCACCGATAAATTTCGTCCCTCAATTCCGTTTCTTCGGTTTGTTATGACTTTGTTTTTTTGACCGTGGAAGCTCTAAAGGACTATATGTGGGTCGCCATAACGTCAGCATTCGCATTTCAGATTGTTGGATACAACCGGGATTGCCCGCTGCATGTCAACTGCGTTACCGGAAATCGCTTTCCCATTTCGGTTAGGGATATTGAATTGCCTCCCTGAACTGTGGCCACCTGAGGTATCCTAGTGAACCAAAATGAGTTCTGCCATAGTTTTCAGTGATGCGACGAACAAGATGAAAACCACTCACACACACATTGTCACTCACATCGTCGTTTCGTTTGACGCTCGAAAGACAGAAAACCAGACGGGCCTGTTGTGAAAAAGCACTAGGAGTGGCTCGGGAATTCAAGCTTAATTTTCTCGGAGTTTCCATTAAGTATGGATTGTGCAGCTCCCTTACCGTGTGCTAAGCTTACTGCACATGCACATTAGAACTTCAGTGGCAAATATAAATAAATGTAAACAAAGTAGTTTTGCGAAAATCGTTAATGTGAAATTTTGACATACCGAAATGAATAAGTATTCAGTAAACAATTACGAACATGCATACCACTTCTTCGTGTCAATACCCGTCTTGCATACACGTAGTTGACGAAACCGATAGTCACTTGTGCAAACAAAACGAGACTGTTCTGTGAAACGCTATAGGCGGTGTCACTTTGAAGCGAGGCGAGGTGATACAAAATCAAGAAGACATATTTCGCAAAATTACCTTGCACAACATTACCATTCTTAACGTATGTTACCTCGAATTTGGTGGCGCTTTTATCACGGAAATCTGTAAGGGAGCCCAGTTGGAATTAAGCCAAATTACGAAAGAAGAGCGTTTTCAAAAAACCACCCAGAAGTGCAAGATGCAAGATTGAGAAGCACAAACGTATGCTTTTATGGTCAAAGAATGCAATGTATATATGTGATGTCATCATCTATACTAAGGCACTACACTTAAGAGTCGCTTTAGTTCAACTGCCAGAAAGAATCCTACAGCGCATTAAAAATGAAACAGATCTTTATTGCATGCTTTGTACAATCGATCGTCGGTATCCATTCAGTTGTGTGACGACAATTGTCGGCAGGCGTAAATTAATCTGCTTCAACGCGGCTGGCGGTGTTTACTTTGGTATTAGAAAATTCGCATGTTTCCTTTGCTGTATGACACCCAGCTCTTCGTGCATTCACAAAATCACTGTCACGTTCGTCTAACTTGGGCGAAAATTCAAAAGATGAGAAATGTTAAACGCTGACCCGCTGTTTCAGTGCGTGCATTTCATCAAGCTGGTACAACACAAGGAATATTGCATCACTTTCAATGCCAGGTGTTATCAATGAAGCATAGGTTTGGGTTTCAAATTACTGCCATTTTTGTCCTTTAGTCACTAATCATTTATTCCTTCCCCTAATTTGGTGACCTTAGGCCATGGAAACCGTAAGAGAATATTTGCAACTGCCTGAAAAAAAATAGGTGCCGAGATTGTTGCTTCAGAAAAAATATGAATGCCAGGCCCTTATGAAGATACCTTCGAGCTCTTAGGACGATCACTTCTGCATGCGTGGCACACAATAGCGATGCAATTGTTTAGGTATTGAACCGCCTAATTTGAAGCAGGCAAGCCGCTCCATGTGGACAAAATTCCACCAGCTGTTACCACCCAACCGTGTTTTCAACTATAACTGAAAAATCTAAGTAAACTCTTGACATCCTTCTGCATTTGTTCATGCTCGTCATCTCGTGAAGCGGAATACTTCAGTATGGCCATCAGACATCTGTTCGAACCAGTTCACGAAAACTGTCAGACATGTTTGTTGCACTAGATCCATAAGGGGGCAAACATGCGATCGATACGGGCAACACGCTAACGCGATTTTGATTATTTAGCGTTATCTGTTGAGTGCCTCTCAACCCTTACTAACCGGACTTAGATGGAATCCTGTTTAGGGCAAAAGCGATTGATGCCAGATTGCTCAGACCCTTCTTGTGCTCCCAAAGAAAATCCATTCAGATCCTACAGCTCACATGGTTTGGCTTCAGATCACTGGGTGATTTAGGTTATGCGCTTGGTATTTTTTATTAAGTTTATTTAAAAATGCAACATTTCTCGTATCAGTAGAACATGGAGTAATAGATTTATTTACTCGTAAACTAAGGTCCTAGTGACGCACCTTCGATTGCATCTGCCAGTGTACTGATGGATAATCTTGAATTCGCGTCCAGAAATGAGGCTTCTTTACACCAACTGAGCAAATCAACGTATGGACTCCAAGGTGAAGAACTCATGCGCTTAAGATCCAGCCCACGATAAGCAGCTTCTGGATGAAGTACGTTGCGCGGAACTTTGTGTCCCTCTGTGATCAGAATAACTGTGCTGTCTGTGGAGGCCTCACCAACCGGAGCACCATGAGATTTCATCCAGTTTTCTATCTGCCAAATGGGAACCAGATTACCGATCACTTTCGATAAACGAAAATAGATTCAAACACTTAAGCCTGACAACATGTGAAATCATTTGAATCGACAGTCTTTCACGTGACGTCCTTTGATGGGACTTACCTTGTAGTTTGACCGGTTTTACTTTATTCTCGACCACGTTTTCTGATTTTCCGAGTACACGAATTGTGCATTATTGTTTCAACGTTTCACAGTAGACACAAGCGCCATGGTCAAATCTAATGAAATTTGCGCATTTTTAACGCTTATTGGTACCTCATGTGAGGCCTGTGTAGAAAAGCGCTTCAAAAGTATGAAGAAGCTTCGTAAGCTGGCAGTGAAATCGTGTCAACTCAAACGAAGAAACGACTCAAGAAGATTACACGAACCAAAACATCACTGAGACTAATTGTATTGAGGTAAGTTATGCTTAATTTCAAGTGGGCAAGTGTCTAGCTGCCGTATTTGGCGCCATAAAGCAATAACTAATCGGATTAAGCGCAAATCTCATTTTGTAAAAAGAGTAGTCTATGCACAGAACTCTATATCAACTGCAAATATTAAAATTCCACTGAAGTCCAGTTCCTGTTTGTCGATGAATAGGACCCAAAGAATCCGGTGTACAATGTTTTGATATTCAGGAAATTCAACACTGGTCCAGTGGCGAAAAGTTTGGACCGCAGAGTGGTGCGAGCGACCTTGTTCTTTTCCAAAGAAAACCTCCTCCACGGACAACTGAAGGGCAATGACATAGTGCTTAGGATCGGCACTGGATGATCCATTCGGAAAACTGTCAATTCGAAATACTCCATGTTTGCACCGATGATATTCTGACCACACCGAGTGCTGAAGAAAAGGCGGACAGCTGGAAAACTTGCAAAGAAATTGGACCATAAAGTGCGTAGATTCACAAACTCCAAACGAACAACAGCTTAGTCTTTTTTCAGTCCAATCAATGACGGACTGCGATGTTCGAATCTCAAAAGGTGAACCATTAATTAGGTGCGCTTTTCAAGCTGCGTCCCACACTATTAGGTCGACCTGGTTCGGAGTTTACCCGGTCGAGCAGCATGGAGATAGACGAAGGGAAAATCACCTGTTAGCCAAGCTGCTCCAAACAAGGCCGAAGAAAATTTTTACCTAGAAAATTTTATTGATAGGTACGGCAGCAGAGTGCCAACAAAATCCAACTGCACATCAGCGGATGATTCGCGCGATTGGTGTTCGATGTCATTGGGCAGTCGATTTCCCGTTAAAATCACACCTTAAAGTAAGGTGGACTACAAAACTGCCGTAGAACAGCTCTACCGAGAAGAGAAAGGCCTCTATGTAAATGAATGTATTTAGGTACGCCTGTGTGTGTATGGTCAACTGCTTCAACGATATTCTGCTCGGTTTTCAGGTAGTGATGACCTGGCTGAACGTAGGAAGTAGTACATGCAACTGAACTGACTATCAGTGTGTTCAGTCTTTAGTATGCGTGACAGGGAAGCTAATTCACTCAGGGCGGGAAAATTCCTTCTGCAAAAGATGGGCCCAATCATTCTGACTTTGCCCCCAATTTGACTGGTGATCAAATGATTATCTATATGGCCTTTGACATAAAAACAATAGGTTGGACCCCATACACCGTTGAGCATTTTTCAGTTTGGCAACTTGATTGCAGCCAAGACCTTCTTTTTGAAATATTGGGAAATTCGCTGTTCAGTAAATACAAAATGAGCCCAAATGTTCAACGCATCAGAACTGAATGCATTTTAGATTGTATCGAAGACACTATACGTCACGTGACTTGTTACTTAGATCTTATGAAATGTGGAAGATTGCATGTTCGGAACTGTTTGTAATGAGCCGAAGTTCCGGTTGTAAATCAGTCATGAGAAAGGCTACGCTAAATAATGGAAACTTGCATTCAGTATAAACATTTTCGACTTTGCTGGTTTTTGTGTTATGACGAGATTTTTATTATGTACAACACTGTTATGTCAACCCATCAGCGCGGCAGTTTAGACTCTTGATTTGCTGAGTTCTACAGAGATTTCGTAAGAACCTGAGTGGGGTCAATAATGTCACATTTTTTTGTTCTTTTCTTCAAACTAACCGTGAATGGTACCTGGAATTGATTTGTACTTTTACTCACTTGCACCGAGTAGTTGAACCCTTACACAATTCTAAGTGATTGTCAGTATAAGTTGCGTCATGCAACCGTTCACTTGGCAAGTTGTATTTAATCATTCTAGTTCAAATATCTATCGAGAAACTGCAAAAACCAAAATAAACGATGACGAGGAGACCTGACCGCAGTTTTACCGATATATTTGAACATACAGGTAAAAAATGACGGTCATGTTTTCCTGTAATGTTTTCGGGAAAATTATGTTCGCATGGCTCATTTGCACGCGGAAGAAGAAGTGAGCACACATGATGTTGGCACTACTGATCAATAATGATCCAGTAGCATAAAGAAACAAGTAAGATACAAGGTAGTTAGGACGGCTGAACTAATTCACACCTTGTGTACGTCATTGTCTCACTCATTTACCAGTCTTAGGACAAGTTTCAATCGTAGTTGTTTATCGTCGTATTCAAAAACAGTTATTTTCACAGATTTCATTCCGTCTTTTCACCAATGCGAAGTCATCTGAATCATGCGGGCTGACGCACTCGGAAATTCAGCCTTGGGCAATCAAACTAAGAAGTACCGTTGTCATGACTCCTATTCGTTAGAATGATTTTAGCAAATTAGTTAGGTCTGTTGATGACGTGTTGAAATGCACCAATGTAACTCTCGTACCTGAACTGTTGAGCAGCAGGCGTAATAGGATGTCGGTTCATATATCACCGAAACAAAACCACTTCATTAGTGGGGTGGTAAAGGCAAATTGACCTCCGGCTGTCATCCGCATGTTCTTGTTATCCACCTTCATGTTCACGTAAATTTGAGTTCGAATGGGGAGACACCAGCCATCGTTCTCCAATACACTATTCAGAAAGTTCGGACTTAATGTCTGAAATCTTTGAATTCATGCTAATTGGGCTAGTCGAAATCCTTGCTAAGGATAACAAATAGAACAATAAAGAGTAAAAGATCGCCACTGATTTTATTCAAAAAGGTTTTTAGTGATTTTTAGCTCAGCTAGTTAGGTATCGACGACACAGCAGGTAGCATCAAATAAAAACAGTTTGCCCTGATGGGCAAAGGTAAACCTGGCTTCTTCAGATGTCGCGCGACGTGGGCCAGTGACAACAGGGCATTGGTCATTCGCCGACTTGCTTCCGAGGAAAGTGCATGTGGTACAGTTTTAGTCCACCGAGCCTTATAAAACCGTGAAGTCGAATTAAGTTTGCAGGTGTAAAAAATGGGTTCGGGATTCTCGAAGGGACATTTTTGACAGTTTGGTTTATGCTCGCGTGTGTTTGTTCGTCTGGCTGTAGTGCTACGTAGGTCCAAATTATCTAGTTGAGACGGGCTCTGGAGATGTGTGCCGGAAGTGTGTCATTAACGCACGCACGTGCGCGCACATACAGGCACGCGAACACTCGGCTGCACTCCATCTGTGTGCGTTTCCCGAACATTTGCAGTTGTCGGAGCGAACATATTGGCACTCAACAGACTGAAAGTGAAAGACGCATGTTCAAGAAGTCTGTCAAGCCATACTCCTATAAGGTGGAAATCTGACCGAGGTAGCCGGTATTAAGCTGGTTCGGTTAGGTGAAATCGATTGACAGTTTTCTATATTCCTCTTACTGGAGTGGCACTCGACCATTTTGACAAATTTCAGTTAGGTTAGGGAACTATTAAGTGTGAGTAGGCAAACATGGGATTTCAAGGCAAGAATAGCGATTAGGATTATGCCACGCAATGTGCATTTTCCTTAACAATAACTGATGTGTGATATTCGGGAATCTCAGACGGTGAGGTTGGAAAGCTGCAGCAACTGACAAAAGGCAACATTATACAAATGGTCCAGTCGAAATCATTCTAACATTGAGTTGGAAAAAAATGATAGTCAACGAGATTCATTTGTCGCAAACTGGCGTTGTCGGTATAAATAATTGGACCAATCTTTTGATTTCTGTTGGTTATTTTTCGCAGAGTAGTCAAGTCTTGTTTCACTGGGAAGTTCCTTCTGAAAAGCTTACTCTCGTTATTTGAGACATAGGTCTATCAAAACCTATAACGTCAAAGCGCTTTTGATGAATGCGCAACGACAGAACGACAGCCGATCTACTGCACTTTTGATTACCTCCGTAACGTTTATCGAATTCAAAGTTGTAAACATTTGTATCTCGTGCTTTCTTGTTGCCCTGTAGAAGCACAGTTTGGTTTACTTTATCAGCTGCTCATCATGATACTGCTAGAGGGCAGGTGAACATTGCCAGCTTATCATTGTCAGTTATTTATTGTTGTGCTTTTAAACTAGTTGCTTACTAATTACGAAATGAAATTCAAAATCAGTACTTACTCTGTCTAAGGCGTCCTCGAAATTTGATGCAACGATACTTTTGATGTCTGACTGGCAGTTACGAGACATGCATTCGGTTGCCTCCGAGGTTAGGGATAAGGAATCATACACACTAAGGGACTCCTTCGATTGTAAATCCTGCTGCTCTGGCAATTTTACTGGAGTGCTTGAAATGGTCGTGCTATTTGTTGTTAAATGATTCTTAACAGCCGAGAGGTCAGAATTTTCGTTCAGGTTGTCTCCAGCCGTTGTGCATGAAATCACCGACTGCGTTTCTGATGTACAGCTACCAACCTGAGTAACGTAATTGTTAGTAGAGTGGATGTTTATCAGTAGGCGATCCGCGACCTGAGCAAAATGAGTAAGAGTACAAGAGGCAGGTTATCAAGAGGAAAAAGTAAATAGGAACATACTCATTCATTTTAGACCAGGCAATTGCTTTGGATAAACTAATAGGTAAAAAATACAATGAAAAACACAAAATAAACTGCAAAATATCCATTATATCAAGGTGAAATGCTGCGATATAATGGATTAAAATGCTGACCCATGTACCAAAGCAAATGATGAAGACTACAGAGATGAAAATGTGTGTATGTTCAAAAGATTGTCATCTGCAATTCAGAAAACAAAAACTAATCAAACAGTTTGATTTAATTGTTACAGCAGTTAGTCTTCACAGGCTTAGAACAGTGCTTGCTCGGTTGTACCATTGGATAACGGATGTTATCTCAAGCTGTACCTGAAAGTGCAGGGGAATATTGATTTCCAATTTTCCGGTCTGAAACTGATAGATCGATTGTGACGAACATCTTGTGTCTGCTACCAGTGAAATGCTCAGCTAACTAAACTTTTCCAGTGCATAATGGCTGCTCCTTCATTGGCTTGCTGTTGCAATTTATTCAGAGGTTGGATTATTCAGTATAACCGGCGCATTCAAGCATTCGTTTGCTTAAGAACGTTTGTTTATTTGACACCTCGGGCTTCTAAAATCACACAGCTACAAAGAACAAGTAAACGTTTATATGAGTGGGAAAAATTTCCACTAATTTGAATTTGACAAACAGCATATATCGACTGAAAGTACTATTTCTAGGCCCCGATCGATGAACTTCCACTCATTTGAAGTGGCTTAACGGGAACAAATGCACATGATGTCCTTTCGAGACTTTTAAACGCGGACGAATAAGAGAATTTCGTGAGAAATGCGATATGCAATCTTGAGGCTGAAAAAAACCACAGGCCCGGTGTTTATATACATTTCTTCTGGAAGTCCGCAGGTTGTTAGACCGAGCTATCCATAAAGGACCAGTGATCTGTCCGACTGAACGACATGCGTAACTGAATTCTTTCTACCCAACGCAGATTCATCTAATATGTATGACACTGCTGGTTTCTACAATTTTACCAGCTAATTGAATCCTCACCCTCTCAAAAGATTTTTAACGCTGCTTTGCAGAAGTCGGAGCGGGTGCAGGATAGGTCGTCGTTCAGTGAGCACAGAACTAATAAGGATATTAGTTATTTAATAGGTAAACATTTTGCGTGGGTGATTACTGTACCACCATTCACACACATTTTCATGAGTAAACATACTGCTCGGATTTTGTAGCTTTGAAGATGTCATCAATCGGGCAGCTTTTTTGTCTTACCTGGTAAGTCATTAGTGAAAAAATTACGTTTCCTTTACCAGTAGATACCCGAAAATCATTCCCGTATATTTCACTCGAAACATTTTGCTACCCGTTTCGGATTCCTTTTTAAGCATTGGCTTTGCCCAACAAACTGCTCAGATTCATTAATTTAGGACGATTTCGCTGAACAGTGAAAAGTAGAGGATAGACACGGAAATTTAACTATTCCGTTCAAATGAAACAGCATTAAGCATATTCCGTAAACTCCAAGGTCACCAAAAAACGGACGCTGCCAAATCAATCAGAATGATGATCACCGTTGTTCCAAAGAAACGGATGAAAACACCAAGCACATGTATGTCAGGTGGTCAGGAATGCACCTACCGTCTTGCTTTTGAATTGACCCAACGCCAAAATTAACTGAACTATTGGAGTCTGATCCCGTCCAATGTCTAAACCTTGACGTCCGGCAGTTACAAGATCCAAGGCAACCCAGTAATCAACTTGTTCCTGCTTCCAGAGGCATCCGTCAGTCTGTTTACTTTCTTCATCATTACTGAGACAAACACGTTTGGCACATTCGGTATCCAGATTAATGGTACTTGACTCTCCCTTCGAAAAATCTGTGGTATTCATCTCTTCCATTGGGCTGTCTGTAAACCTGCGCTTTTTTGAGCCCAGCTGAAGCACTCTGCTGTGTAGGCCAATCGAAACTTGGTCACTAGCATCCAAAATGGCCTGCCGTGTTTGGTGTTTTAGCAGAGTTTCCGTATTGCACGTAGCAGCCGATAAGGGGTCATTCATCTTGTTTCGATCACGGAACTATAAACACATGTCAACAAATAAAAGGTGACCATTAGCAAATCAAAGTTATTTTGAAACATGAATATTTTACAGTCGAGCTGTATCGAATAAATTTTAAAAGTAAGTAACTGCTCTTTATTGTGAATTATATAATGTTAATAACGCAGCACTGTTTATAGATGTAATGCGCCAACGTTTCGGCTACCGTGGGTATTCGTTCTCAAGGCAAGTTTTACAATCATATTTGTTTGTAAATAATTTCATTTGAAAATGTGATATTTCAAATCCGTATATATCATATTTTGAAATTTATCAAAGATCGCAGGAATCACAAATGACATATCATTTGGACGTTTTTAAAAAGCGTTTCCATGTAGCTATTCGTCTTTTAAGACATTCAAAGTAAAAAATAAATTAATTTAGTTTATTAAACCGGACAGAAAGACAACATCCACTACCCTTAAGACTGTCTGACATTCAACAAAATTAAAGTTTCACTTACTCGAAAGGCACCACCCTTCGGATTTATGCTACAGTCAGACTGGACGTGCACGGGCAATCTTGTCGCACTACAGCCAATCAAACGGACTGTGAAAATGACGTCGAATGGCTAAGGTCAAACGTAATGTGATCAGAAGTAGAGAAAATAATGTTCAACCTCCAGGACACCCTGAGTGATCCGTGAACAAATTAGAATTAAATTTATGTTGGAGTAGCCCCCAAAGGGAGTGGGCGGCTGGCCGATTGGGAAACTCAACACCGCAGAAGGGAATATAAGTAGGAACAACCTACGAAAACATCTTATTGTTGGTGCAAGGGTTTATTTTTCAGAACTTCCCAGGCTAATGCTTTGTATAATTCATAATTCTTTGCTTTGCGAATGAGGAAACGTCCCACTCTGACCGCTTCTTATGTTGTCGTGTACTAGTTAGTTTAATTTAATCACGATTTACACGAAACAGACTTTATGAGTCTCCGTACAGACATGAAATCACAATTTATCAAATATCTAGCCATGCAAAAATCATCAGAATTAAGTAAAATGCAGCTTCCCAGTATTTCGGCCTCGTCCACTTTGATTCTATAATCTATAACATTTGTTATTTTAAAGTTTTCGGGCGTTCATTATTCTATAATTGTTCGATTTAGCCAGTAAGTTTTATTCGTTTGTTTTGGTTTTCCGCAATGTCACTGCTGTTGAAATGGTGAATCCGTTCCGTCGCTGGGACAAAACTGTCAGAAAATTCCGTGATGGTCTCAGCGTCAATGGAGAATTTGGTATTGGTTGCAGATCCACTAACTGACTATCCTGTGAAGAAAGCTGAATAATTCCTTGCTTGTTCTGGGATGCAATTTTTACCGTAAAACCGGCCAAGTGTTTACATCATTTCTATCTGTCAATATAAATCACAAAGGTATACAAACGGATCGTCCTGCTGAGGTTCTTCCTACCTATGACAAAATAATTGCTGATCCGCAAACTCAGTCATCTTGAACTTTGAGCCGTATTGCACCACGCATAATTGCGCGCTAAGAGAATCCAGGTTGCGTTATCGGGGGCACAGTTATTCGTTATGAAATACGCATGGCCTCGAAGTATGGGGATTTTTGATGAGATATGATTACATGAAATAATTCACCATGTGATATGATCGGTCAAGTAACGATAAAGAAACGATGGAAGCAGTGTACAGCTAGCTGTTTGATCGTTGTTAGGAGTGATGAGCAGTGCATATGGACCGCGCCCGAACTGGTAGCCTAACTACGACCAAGGCTTTCGATATGACCTACACAGCTTGATTACTTGGTACATTTTAGTAGTAGTAGTAGTAGTAGAGGAGAGGAGCACTGTACGATGTTTCGCCCCTGGTAGGAATCATACCCTATGCATTCGTCGTAGTTAGGCTACCTGCACGGAAGTCATCTATCAGTAGGGGTCGATCGGTGTGAGGTAGCGGACAGTAAGCGTGGAAATCAGTCACGGCTAGGTGGAGCATGATCACGTGGTCAAGTTGAACAAACGGTTCACAGCCTGTCCGGTAGCGTAATGGCTAAGGCGTTCGACTCACAATCGTTCGTCCTTGTTTGGGTTCGCGTGCCAGTTCGGGCGCGGTCCATATGCACTGCTCATCATTCCTAACAACGATCAAACAGCTGCTGTACACTGCTTCCATCGTTTCTTTATCGTTACTTGACCGATCACATCACATGGTGATTTATTTCGTCAGGACATTATTACCTAAGAAATTAGTTCAGTTGCCATTTAATGGCAATGTTAGTCCTTCATTCTTCTGCTGACATGTGCTTTGCTGTTCATGTTATCAGTTAAGCCGTATGAATTTACTGTGTTAATATCGTGTCGACAGACTGAACGTCATTGGCCAATTTTGTTATCCTGCCAAACAATCAGCCTCTCGCCTATAAATATTCAATCTCCAACTAGAATCAGTTACATGCCAACTACTCCGATTGTATCCTTTCTCTGACACGCTGGCCATTTCGTCTTATGTTATGCTGAAATTTAACGTTCCTGTGGTATGTGATCTTGGTGGCCAGTGTCAACTTATTTGCCGAGCAAGATGCGAAAATTGCAAGGAAATTTCTTGGCCAAACAGGTTAGGGAGAACCCTTTGAGAGGACAGAAGAGAAACAGCCGGCTACTTCCAAACGTTTGACTCACACCGTACAATCAGCAATGCGAACCAATAATTAAGAGGTAAACAAAAACTCATTTTTTTTTAAATTAAACCATTATGGCAAGTCCGTATTGTCAGAAAGGAAACATATAATGAGCTTGCTTGTATCGGATTTTGAGGAGCCTAGCGTTGTCCGCTTCAAAGTAACGAGTTGCTGTTCTGAGAGACACTCTGGTCTGCTTGTGGAATCTTATACGATTCTGTTTTGGAATCATACCGTAAATAGTCCAAACTTCGCACTGAAGATCTTTGATCTTCTGTTTGATTCGTAAAACAAACCGAGTACTCGGCAGGCCTAGTTATTCAGTTGCACTAACCGCGAGGCTGTTAATGCGCTTCCGGGTGGGCTTTTGTCTTGTCTATGTACGTGTTTACTGCACTGCAAACAAGTAACCATTTACCGTGTTCAGCATGGAGGTGGTTCCATACATCTTTTCCAGCATCAAATAAAAACAGCGGACTGACGTCAGTGAATACTCATACGGACGACATCACTGTTCTTTTAGTCAAACCAAACAGGATGATTGTGATGCAGTTTCATTCGCAAAGAACGTATTATGTAACTTCTGATTTTCTGATCAGTTTCATCTCTTTTCTCGCCCAAAAGTTGGGAATTCGGGGACGATGAGCTGCACAACTATGTCATATATTCCAAGACGAACAAACACCTGTAGACATATATGCTTGCCATGATAACACACTTATTCAGCAGATGACCAAAAGCTCTCCTGAACATCCGAAATACGGTATTCAAAAATTCGCGTCATTCTACCCGCCTGCGCCTCAAAGCGGCTGATTTTGGAGCCCGGCAAGCAGCCAATTCATGGGTAAGAGGCGGGTGAATGCCGTGTTTTCACTAGACTATGTGATTACAACCGGGATTCCCCTGTCATTCTGGTGTTTGTATGTATGCGCATGAGTGTCCCTATTGCCAGAACGATGAGCACGTATGCACACATCTGAGAATGAAATCAATTATTAATTCGGGGCGTATCTGCGAGCGCTTTGAAACCTTGATATCTAACGGCAGTTGTCGTCGGTTGCTATGACGCTAATCACTATGCCCTCACAATAGTCGTACCAAAGAGAATGGTAAGGCGCTTCGGTAATTCCCGATTCGATTTTCGGTAGCATATTCTCCATTCAACTTACCGTGCAGGATACAAACCTGTAGTACTTTTTCGATCGCTGCGATATCGCTTCGCATATCGACAATCGTATGAATTATTCTGTTCTTAGCTTTGTGCGGTTGTAAACCCAACCCAAGCAACAAGAAATAAAAAAATCGCGGAATCTAGAGACATACTAATAAGTAACACTGTGTTGACTGATTTGCGGCAGTAACACAAAGGTCCTTATTCACTAGGTTCATCGTATCTCCTAAAGCCTAGATTTCCTCAGGAAATTCAATATTTATTTCCTTTCATTTATTTTAGCAGCAACAATCCAAAGTCCCCTCTGAACAAGTGAAATTTTTGAGTCTTCAGAAAAGGAAACGAATTCTTAGCACAATAAATTTTCAAAATTTTGCCTATATGTTGTGGTTTCCAGAGATTTGGCACAACATTAACTTTCAATATGAATGTAGAGTTGGCTATCATATTACTAACTTTTATCCTTTCACTGTGTTTTGTACGAAGGCAAGAATGAGAAACAACGTTCACAGTCCCACCAATTTCCAGTCACATACCTGGGACACCACTTGTTCATGTTATCGTGACTGAAATAACATTCACCGCAGTTCAGTCATATGATCCTGACTTTGTGGAAATCTGCTGCTCTTTGTGCAGTACACAATGAGGATTCGAGGACGATGGTCTACGTGTTTAATATACGAGGATTACTAGTTCTATTTCCGGCGACCAAGGAAAAATTACTTCACGTTTCCGTATCTGCCAATTAGAGATGGTCCCAAAAATCTAAACACATCAATGACAATCTGCTTCCCTGAAGTTTCGAGTAATCGGACGGCGATAACCACTTTTGTGGGTCGGTTTATCTTTATCCGTTGTTTTAGATAGCTGAAATCGAGATTATCAAAAAAGAACAACCGAAACAAATGAAACCGTGGCCTATGCAACTGTTAAACGTGATTTGAGCTCCCCATCAATCTGTTGCCGAGTGCAATCCATGTGGCTGGTGATTTTGCGCTTAATTCCAAGATCTAAGTGTTAGTGGATATGTCTACATGACTAAATGAAATGATCGTTATAATTTAGCGGATACATTGAAACGTTTTGTCAACAAGTACTGAAGGACACTCGTATATCGAGGACAATTTGCTTGAAGACTAATTCGTATTTATCGTTTTCGTCAAACTAACTTTCTTCTTGCAGTCGTTTGCTGAGCAGTATTGTTCCCAAGTAATTCATCCTGCTGTGTTACGGTCCAGCACGACATGAGAACATTGCACGAGTTTTTGGGAGTCAACAGCGTGGCTCATCCCTCGAGTCCCAATAAGTATGGAACAGAGAATGAATGAATGTGAGTTGAAAACTTGGTTGTTGGGTTGAATTTCCACCATTAACTGGGCATCAACACTAAATGATTTTGCCTCATTAGTTGTGATCCCAGACGGTGACGCATTTTTAAATGCAATAAGCAACCACTATACAAAGAAGTAAGTGGTTTCGCTAGTAGGGGAAGCTGGTTCTCCTCAATACACTTTGAACTACTACGTGCAAAGAAAATGCGTGGCACCAAGAGGATTATGGTTTAATCAAGTGAATCGATAAACTGGAAATATATCCCTAGGTAATTGTCGACTGAACAAGTGGGATAGATAATACCATGTCCCCGTATTGATGACGTTTTGGTGTCGGCATGATGCTGCGGAGGAATGGTAACTATAACCGCATATTTCGATCAATTAATTTCGACATAACAACACCAGTAGACAGAAGTGTAATGTGTAATTAGTGCCACACGACCAATTGTTTTGAAGTCCCATTTAAAAATCAGAAACGACTGCAACCGAACAACAAAGCAAGGCTAAAAGATCACATTGATGAACAACGTTGCTATGACAGCCTGCGGCGATCGAAGCTTGAAAAGGCAAGCGTGTGTGGGACTATGGTCCATGCTGATGCCCGGATTGGGTACAAAGCTCATTCTGGACAGGAAAACGGAATGTAAGATGATGACATCATTTGAAAAAAAGATCACCGAAAGATGGCGATTTTCAGACGGAATTGATTATACACTTTAGTTAGAACGGACGTTTCCTAGAACACTTTTCCGTGAATTCCCCTGGATGATAAAAATCAATGGTACCTCTTCACAAAAGTGATCAAGAGTAGGTTTGCATAATTTAATGGTATATAGCACCAGAAGGTCATCGGAAGGGACAGAAAAATTGTTATCGAACGGACAACATGATGTCACGGGATATTCTAGGCCAGATGATAAGGAGCTAAAATGTTTTGCCCCACCTTCGTTTACGGATCTCCTTTAGGAAGCCGTTCAGTGAACGCGAACGGTATGCGGTGACCTAATCGAAAGCTTCGAGAATTTCGTAGTCATATATAGTCGGTGCAAAAGAAATGCCTACGGAACAGTTGTACAATAGGCCGTTGAAAAATGATAGGATGTTATTTAAATATTTGTCTACGGAATAAACTGGAAAAGCCGCTGTATTAGAACAGAGCACCTGACTTGGGAAAGTGTCAGAATGAATCTTCAAATGCAAAAAACAACCCTTCCAGTAGGATCGAGAGCACTAATTAGGAAACCAAAGTATTGCGCCTCACCAACAGATTTATGGGTTCTGCGAGCAGGAGCAATTAATAAAGGTCGTCACTGGTAGCAAATCACTTCACCCAGACAAGTTATGTGTGTTCCATGATGTCCACAATTAGATCTAATAACTCCCACGGGCAGTTCATGTGGATCGGAAGCATGTTAAGCCAGAAGATTACGAAGAACCGCAATAGCTCTTGATCAAAGAAATCTTTCAAATTTGAACAAGTAATTGGGAAATGCCGACAGAGAAAGCCATTCGAAAAACCCTGAAAGTAGCGTTAAGTTAGCTTAAGTACTATCAGTGGCTTTGCTGTTTCCGACTCCGACAAAACAAGACCTTTCTGCCATACTAAAGAGTTTGGATGCATTTGTTTTTGATCCACGGCTGACAGCTGTCAACATCTGGCCTTCGGCCATACTTGGACCTGCTTGTTCCTTTCGTCCTTCGAGGATTGTAAAAACCAACAGATTTGTTGCACCGTTACCAAGGAATATTTATTTATAAATTTTGCCATTTTACTTCCCTTATTAATGAAACAATAATGCATATCACTTTCAGGAAGAGAGCAGTGGCTGTGAGAGGGCTATCAAGTGGTGGATTTGACCGGCGGTGTCTGGATTTGAACGCGTGAACTTCACGTCCAAACGCCACGACCTTATCCGTTTGAACTCCGCCGGTCAAGCGGTTTCATGAACCGCAGAAAGCATGCAGGGTCTCAGCAAATCTAGCGACTGTACTGCAAATGGAATGGTGGTAAATGCGATACCAGTATTGTGGGGGAGGGCGAAGATGGGAGCTCAAACTTTCAACTGATTTGCAGATGCAAGCATGATGTTGGCATCTTGACTAAATTTATTTTACTTTTAGAAGCAAACATTAATCATGTGAATAGGGACTTTCTTCTCGAGAAAATTTTAGTCATCGTAACCGTTAGTAAGTGCATACAAAACAAAGTGCACTCTTGCTTGAAACATATTAATATCAAATACTTGGAAAAACTACGTGCTGTTGTTAAAAGCTTCAGTCATCAAATTCACCTATACGTCTAAGGGAGATGCTGGAAAAGGTATAAACAGTCCACAAATAACGCAAATCTATTCCAATCGTGCTTCTAAGAAAGTAAATCTTGGAGGACCAGCAAGTGGACAACGATACAATATGGTCTGAAGCACCTTCAGAATAGTAAAAGAATCGTCACATAAATTGATTTAACTCTGTTGTCCGGCCAGTCCATGTTAGCGGCATCGCTAAAATTCATTGTTGCTTATCATAGGGTCATCAAATTCTTACCTAACACGGAGTTCTGATTGTACATGAGTTAATCCCACGATTACTTCAGATAACCCGAATTCCGTTCATTTATAATAGTGGAATCACTCTCCGTGGAGTGTTGTGAGGTCTCACATTTCGAACTCCGAGCGATCTTCAAGGCAGTGGAAACCAGTTCGGAACAGAAATTAACAATCGCTCGGATAAAAATTGTTATCAACCCGTATTTCGTATAATTGAAAACTTCGAGCCTGTAGGTAACGAACATAGAAATGAATGGCGGTTCTTGATCACAGTAAGGAAAACAAAGTTATGTTCGGCTGCAAACGAATAACATGGTTTTTACCTCAGCGTATAGTCCAATAGGACTTTTTTACGTTCCCATCACGATAGATATTGGTCTGACCTCATCATATCATTCTGGTGGTAAAAACATTAGTACATGTCAGATATTATTGCCAAGATAGATCAAAATGAATGCGGCCGCCCGTTGCCCCTTGTCCTGGCTAGGTACTTTATGTAAATTGTTGGATTAAATTGGACCCACTAGCAGGCACATGAATGACCTTATATTGCATTCCGCATTTTGCTTCGCCTGTACAGATGTTGCCAGATAATTCGAAACTATCGGCCGCGAACACAGTGCACTTGCTGACTGGCGAACAATCCAGGGCTTTAGTTATTTCCCCTCCCTGTTTAGGCGTGCATGAATACAGGAAGTTTTTCGCACATTCTACCTATCCCTTGGTGGTAAGGACTCCGGGGGGGAGGGGGCGGGCGTTGGGTCCAACATTGCAAGGAGCTACCAATGAGTAGCCAAATCCTACGGGACCACAACATCTGCGAGGCAAACAAACCGATGGGGTCTGATCAGCAAATGCTTGGCTGGTTTGATTTGTGCAAACAAGGGTAAACTGGGTGTAAACTAGCAGCGTAAGACCATCTGAATATCGATCTGACCAGTATGTGATACGAGGATTTTGGAGGAAAACAAAAGCATCGGTCAAAGGTGGAAATCACACAAATGATAATAGCGACTGCTTATCCTATGGAATAGTGCTGCAGCATAGGGTGAGAAGGTTGCATGGTCAGAAGAATTATACAATCAATTATTAAAAATGTTTGCGGCTGCCAAGTGCTTCGTCGCATGTTTGATAATTCCGTTTAACTAATGTGAAATTTGGGCAGCTGAATGAGTACCACTTGCCCGTGTTTGTTCTCATTTCTTTGTTAGCTGGACATCGCGCTCCGCAAGATGAACTTAAGGGTAAAAATTAGAAATTCGACGAGTAGTAAGTCACGCGGATCTCCAGTAAGGCAGTTTTAGGGGGGGGGGCAATTTCGCTTAGTTTTGGACCGTCCAACTGAAGTGATAGTCATTCTGAGACTCCACCTTGAACGACTGTGTTCAGTGTGAAACTGAAATAATTAGCGTAGTTACATCAACTGTTGCTTCATTTACCTGAGCACATTCAACAGATCAATTGCAAACAAGCGTGTGACCTGCTTTTTCAGTTGCTAAGTGCAATATTTACAAGAGACAAATGATGCGCATTATTTCATCTCTGGTGGATATGCTCGTTTTTGGAAAGTGATATGAGTGACCTAGGTAAGGCACTGGTGGTGACTTAGGTAACAGAATGATTTATTCACCGATTTAATCAAACAAAAATCTAGAGATTTACTCGGCATAAATCACTGTCTGTGCGCCAGAAGAAGGAACCAATTCACTGTGATGTATGAATGAACCAAATGATGGACAAGATGTCTAATTCACAGTGGAACAAGGTACGCACGCAACTACGCGAATCGTGGAGTACCCAGCCTGGAATTGTGCAGGCTAGTAATCAATAAGCTAGTCGAAAATCGATTGACCAAATCGTGAAAACTTTGAAGTTTGTCGTGATTTGCAAGATGGTTCCGATGTACTAGGCATACGGTGGTCAAAAGCCAAACCATCCTCGCAGGGATGGTCCCTACTTTCCATTCTTACATGTATACCAATGGAATACTGGATACACGGTTGTGCCGCCCTAGCTAAACCGGAAGTTTTCAGTACTGTTTATCGAATAACTGAATTTTACAAACGACGATATATGTCTGGGTGGTGATTACTGGGGGTTTCACACTAGAATTGGAAATGAAATATTAACCAGTTACGGTTTTAAATTCAATTTGATGTCCTCGACTTTCCTGCGTCCAGCACCAAAGAATCCATTTCACTGATCTTAGTAAGGATAGACCGCATCAACCGTCTTCATTTTTTCCCAGTGTAGCTGTTTACCACGATTACTCAAGAGTTGGATGCGCCTGGTCATAATGCATGCGTGCGCGTGCAAGGTAGTGCTGATATGTTTGCACGGCGTTCATGACATCTAAGCCAAATATAATGCACTCTTTTTCTGGTTTTTCATTCACCAAAATATATGACAATTATTTGCCGCATTAAAATGCCTTTTGGAACGCCTCGTACACAGACTGTTGACGTTACTCAAAGCGTCTTTGAATGATGGCCTTAAGGCCGTCTAATACCTTTTCATTCAATATATCATCACACATGTATCTCCATGGGAAAATATCTCCCCAGTGTTCATTGTCAGTGGCACCACCAGATGCCTTTATAAGTCCGAAATGGTGAACATTTGCCCCAGAAGTTTACAAATGGGCTTAAAGTGAAATTCAGCAAAGTATGTCAAAGTTTTTCAAGACCCCGAATGTTACACAAGCGTTCACTTGGAAAAATACAAAGTTCATTCCTGCCACTATCAAATCAATTCACAACCTTTCAGTGGGCGACCACAAAACCTAATGAACACTAAAATTTTTCGAGACTGTCAACACCTGTTGCCATTTCACAACAATAATCTTTTTCGTTATAATTTAGCAGTACCAATGCACGAAGCCACGAATTTTCCAAGTACTGATCCAAGTTTCCCAGTTGCCTCGCTTTCACTTGCGTGAGAAACGGATCCGAAAATCCTGTAAAATAACGATGGACTCCACTTGTCATACCTGGTCGCCCTACATTCGTGATCGAGTAATTTACAAACATTTGCTCAACGTGAATAAATTCTTTCATTTAATTCGCCTTAGGAAGTAAAAAATTGCTCCCTGACATCTTTGACTGATTTTGTAAGAAATGGTAAATGTTGGATAATATCAGTTAGGATTTCAACCCGCGTGAAAACCAAGGCCTTGTCCTCCATTATTTCAGTCTGCTCCGTTGCACTACCTAATGACAGGACCGCATACTTCGAGCATTGGTGCTCTCATGTCATGCACTCCCTTGAATAAACTATTTAAAAATAACATTATCACTTTCAGCCGATGGGTTGTGTTATTGTTCGCACCACGGGATAACTACTCACCTATGGACACGCGGTCCAGTACACCAAGCAGACAAAAGCCATTCCCTCATCGATCCACACATTCTTGCTGGTCTTCGGCTTATCATAATTAGAGTTTTCCTATTGGACTCCACTTTGGAGCTGTATGAAGCAAAGGCCGCTGAGCAGGTAATGCAAGAACCCACGTATTATCAAAAATGTCTCGTTTGTTATTTTATTTTCTTTGTTTAACTGAATACTAATAGGTTTTTAGGTACTCGATATAAAATCGGTGCATACTGTGCAATCTGTGGAGTGCCCAGTCGTAGCCCATTTCGGAAAAACAGGATTTGTTTTTACCATTGTCTATTCTGAGTACAAACAATGTTATTTACGAACAGGCGCAATGTGAAAAATTGATGTCAGACAACTGCCTTGAATGAAGTTGCATGCGGATTGCTCATCTATCGTTTCAATTTGGTTACTTGGCGTTTTGCACTAATTGAAAGTCCAGGATCCCGCTAGGTTCACGTGGTAAGCTGTGTGAAGATTTGCTAAAGCACAGCGTTGCTCCCACTATGAAGTCAGCGGAAGTCTTATTGGGAAAACTAACATGAGTTTACTTCTCAGGTCCGAATTCAACAGACATCGCCAAAGGCATTGTGTGACAAAGCGTTTTAGAAAAACAAATGGTTTACAAAAGCGAAGTTCAATATGCTGTTGGGCAACATTTGTTTTAGCATTGTCACTAGTTTGGTTCGTGAAAATTGGTAGTTCTTGCGGAATTGGGACATGCATTATCAAGGAAGACGGGCATTGGCGAATTTCTAAACTTGGAAAAAAGCGTATTCGAAATTGTCGGCTGAAGGCCACCCATCGAAATCCTTCTGGTGATCACATAACAAGAGAAAAATGTAAGCCAGTGAATATGTGTTTTAGTTTCTAAACGCTATTTCCAGATGACTCCGTCTGAAAGAATTGCTGCGACAAGCAGAAATTTGTCAGAGTCGCTGAGGCACATAAATAGGACAGAAAATTTATTTTACAAAATAGACTTTACTTGTACAAACAGCTGCTGCCTCACCGTTACTATTTAGATCAGCTTGGCGCATAACCGATTACTTCTAGTGATTCCCAATTAGTATGCAAGCATACGGAGAACACAAATGTTTGCAAAGCTATTATTTATAGCTGCATAAATCTGTGTTAGGCGTGTTAGGGGCACACACTTGTATGTGCGAACACCATGGGGTCAGCCTGATTTCAATTTTAACACTAGTAGATGGCCGATTACTTTCCATTTGCATTAGGATCAAAGTGACTGCTCGAACTTTTTGGGTTCCTAAACAGTGCTCGATGATTCTAGGTTCCTCATTGACCGAAAAAGTCTGGTGAATTAGTCGCACAACAGAACGCGAGGATCAGTCAGCAGCCCTAAATGACTGCAATTTTACTTCAGTCCCTATACCGTAACACCGCTGAATTACTCTCTGTTTCACTAGACAAACTTGATTTGGTTAGAATTTAGTTGGTTGGTGGTCATGTCTGCGATCAGCCAGAGTCTGCTTTTGTTCTGGCTTATGAACTGTCACATGATCTTTGGGGTATTGGTACTAGGCTCTTCTGAAGTTGAAGTCAGTGGAATCGTTAAAAGTCTGAAGCTTCTTTATCTCCCTGGAGCCGATGCACAGCCTGTCTCTCATTCAGCTGTGTGTACGCATACGCAAGCGTAAACCAAAGCACAAGACTACTGCATTCGTATATGCGCTGGAGAGAGAAGCTTGCGGCAGAACAATGGTTCCATTTTACAGCCACGTATGATTACTGGTAAACTTGTTTAAAAACGTCTACTATCGAGGTGTGCACATGTCCTCCAATGGCTGCTATTCAGTCATGTGATATGAATGTGCCTGTCGGCTTAAATTTAGAACATTGAAATCATGTAATGGTGAGCCGTGTGAGGGGCACAAACGAGCACATATACACACACGCTTTTACAGTTTACAAAGCACCTCCTCCTGTTTGGCTTAATCAGCATGCATAAATATTTGGTTCTTTACATGCAGGTGAAAAAATGCGTCGGTGTTTGATTCAACACATATCTTCGTCTCTCAAGCCGAATCGATGGTTTAGAGCTGAACATCGCAACGCGGACTGACTGACGAGCATGCAATTAGAGAAACAAACGACACGTCATAACTAGCACATCGATCAATGCGAAGTTCGTATGGCGACTTGGAAAATATCTTATCTATCCAAATGAGCTCATTATTGTCCATAAAAGCGAGACCGAAATGCATTCATGATTATGGCTTCAATTGTGTTCGGTGCTTTACCGAAAACGAAAAGCCACATATTTGGTCATCTCTCGAACTGTCGTAAAACAATAGCTCGACAAAAAAGGAAAAATCTATGGATGCAAAAACGCATGCACACTGACTGCTGGTACGAATTTACTGAAGTATTTCACATCTCTTTGAGTGCTGTTTAGAGCAGGCATTAGTGTTTCGTCTATAAATAACGCGATAGCAAAACAAACGAAACATTGCGAGAAGGCGTTTCAGGCGATATTAATCATTTAGGTCTAAATTTTTCAGTATTCTAAGGAGCAGGCAAGTCCAGAGGCAGAAATTGACGCATCCTGTTGTCATCTTATGATATCTGACATCATTCCGTTGGAAAACAACTCAGCCGACGAAGTAACAGTTCTTACTGTTCACATTTCAAGTAACCAAAACTTGGCCGTAAATGCGAAGCAAATCACGTGTTCCCCGGAAAATTTTACCCTCCCCCCTTCGATCTATTTTTTATCTAACTACTAGGAGCATTGTTCATGATATCTTGTCAGACATCAATGCATTCGGGTTTCGGCTTCCACCGAGCGTGTTTTGCATTACACGTAATAAGTTGAGCTTTCGGTTTCTTCGAAAGGCCTGCTCTCTAATTTTCGAATCCCAAGAAATTTTGCCACCAAGTTGCATCACTTTTCGATGGCTTCACTCCTTCAACGAAATTTCTACTCTGATCCCCTTAAATAAGAATACTTTCGACCGTTGAACGATGATATGCTTGAAGAAGTTGTGAAGTTCGGTGGTATGAAGGATTCGGTTCAAATGTTTAAAATACATGAATATGCTGGACTGCATGTACCATAATATCTGATATGATAAATAAATGTTAAATATAACAGACATTAATAATGATAACAAATGTTGGACACCCCCGAATGCGTTGATTTGTAAGCTGGCGTTTGCGATAAGCCCTTCCAATTTCAATTAGGCATTTGGCGTAGAAATGCTATGGTAGCTCTGCCAAACATCCGGGTGTTCTGTGCATCCTAGTGCACTCCAGAGCTCCAGTATACACAAACATTGAGTCATTAAGTGCCAAAATCACCTGTGCACTTAACCGTTATGATATTCGTTACCATTTGTTTCTTTCTCTAATTTGACTTCCGGTTTAGCTTCGCAAAACTAGAAACTATTAGCCCACACAAAATGCATCCCCTTCATTTCATGTAAAATGTTAAACCTGATTTCGTGAGGTCGAATCACCAAGTTCATCGGTGCGATTTGCTAAACTGGGACGGTTAAGTTATTTGCGATCGTCTTTCCCTACTGAAGACTTGGCCGGAAGCGCATGTACTCTAGTCTTTGTTTATAAGTCACACTGCTTCCTTCACCAGTATAAAAAAATTTTCAAGTTGTTGTGTATAAAAACTCCAAGAATTTGACATAAAACGATAATGTGCTTCGTCGCTTATTGTGCAATTCGGTGCTTCCGTGATTGAAAGATTCCAGGCAAATGTCCCGGTGATGGTCCTCTTCATGGGTGAGGTTTACTCGATTATGCAAATTGCGTATGCTCAGAGGGCATCACATTCCTTTAGCCATTTTGGTTCTAGCAGCAAATATTAATATTTTGAAGTGGATCAGGTATTCTCGTTTATCCTGCACTCTTCACCAGCCGTAGATTGCAATCAATCAGTTGGAAATGTAAGTACTACTCTCGTCGACCGTTCCTGATTCAGCAATAAACTTCATTCCAATTGAAGGGCAGCTCTTCGTGCGACGTCCTAGTTTTTCGCGTAATATAAACAACATTCACCAAGGGAAATTTACGTTTGTTTTCAGAGTCAACATTCCGTATCCGCATCTGAAGGAATCGAGTTTGTTTCTGTCATTTCATAGGCTAGCGACTGAGGAAAGTGAAAATTATTCTGCAACCCCAGTCATAATGCGCTTATGGTTACATCACCTGCCCTGGAAGTTCTAAGCTGTTTGCCTTTATCCTTTAGCATTGCCGTTATCTAAACAAGCCAAGCATAAGTCTATTTCACATTTAAAAAGTGCAACTCACAGCACCGTCTCAAAATTGCGAAAATAATTTCGGCCCTCGATGAAATAGGATCAACTCAGTACGGTAGATGCTGAAATAAGCAGCACAGTGCGACTGGAAACAACTGGCTTTTGGTCCGTCAAGGAAACAAAACGACAATTGACAGTTAATAACCAGTGAGTGGCAAATGAAACCCACGAAACTGAACCTCATTATTAGATCCTAATCGATTTTGGGTGAACCGCTCTGGCCCAATTCGATTTGGGTTTCGTAGTAATCAGTTCTTCGGCTACCTTTAGTCTTGATAATTCTAAAAACAGGATTTCTTTACTTAGGAGCAACCAAAGGCTGATATACTGGTCCACAGATTCCACGGTATTTCTTCGTAGCTATTAATGTGGGCGCTGCTGAAACATTCATGTTTTCATTGGGTGCTAATCCTTCTAGTTACGGATCGAGGACTTTAATCAGGCAAACCATACTCTCATTGTTTTCATTGCGTAGTTTTCCTCTGCACCAATATCTGCCGATAAGTAACCCATTTTTGGACAAGGCTTTTCCTATCTTGTGCGGTGATACTTGAAAACACTTCCTCCAGGTTTGCATTTGAATTACGTACCCCTCCGGATAGCTGCATTTGCCCTCCTAGTTGTGTTCGACTTCCCACGAGCTGCTTTCTAATTATTCCCAATTTTTCTTTTACCCATGTCTCCGGAACAACCTGGACTCATTTTTCTCTGGACTATTGCATCTTAAATGGGTTCTGCGGTACACTGGCCCAGAGGTAGCTGTTACTTCTGTTCTTCAGCAACCTTACAGCCTGCATAGACTTTGTATTTTGGTTTCCGAATACTAAACAACTATTTACTGCACTCGTTAACTTCCCTTCTCACATCCTTCCTGAACAAAGCTATATTTCACAGTGACAATAACGTAAAATATAGATCAATCGTTGAAAATTTTTATAACATTGGTGTAATTTGAGCAGTAAATTTCCGGTTGTTCTTACCCAAATCATAGAACGAGCGGCCTTGGATAAGTGAGAGAACTAACGAGAATTTATAAGGTTTTAGATTAGCAAGATCTCTCGTCACAAAAATGTCCCAAACCACCGTGATAGCACCAAGAGGTGGCAAGTGTTGGCTGCTACTAAATACGTTCGTGGCCCATTACACGATTGTCGATAAACGGTATTTCAACAGACACGTAAGTCATGTACTTTCGTGATATTTTACCAAACTGTGCATGAACGTTAACATCAGCAAACGATCTTACGTGGTTGGCAATATCCACTGTAATACTCATGCTTCGATTTGTTTCTCTGGCTAAATAATCGAAGCCCAGCTCGATAAAAATCGCCGTAATTCGATCTAACCGGTCTTATTCCAACTCAATCACAAAGTTTTGTGGGTTATGATAAGCGATCCACTATATTGAAGATGGCTTCAAAAAAAAACAAGCGTGATGGAAAAAAGTTGACGTCTTCCTGTAATCAAATTTCCGTCCAGGTACTTTTTTTCTCTACTGTGTCTACACTGGGACTCAGACTATACACAGGCTGTTGCCGTGGGCATATAAATATATATATATATCCATATACACATTATTGATAATGAATGAACTACACGTTACATCCGTACCATTCAGTGGTAAGTTTGCCCTGGCGTTATACATTTGAATCGATGGAAATCGTTGACTTTTATACATACATTCTTTTCCTCATAATGACATTAAGCTTGGCAGAAATCGAAGCTAAGCTTGGGAAGTGACGGCACATGAACTAGACATAGCACCGTCAAAAGAAAGCTGCCTATAATGAGATGAAAGCTTAATACAATAAATTAATTATAATTACAACAGTAAACTGTCGCATGATGACTCGCTCACAACAGTGAGTAAAATCGGATTCAAAATTTCTTGGTCATAACAAAGAGGTAAGTACCCGCAACAACAACGGAGGGGGTCTTCCGTGCTAGGGGGGGGGGTCACTCGGAAACAAATTAACTATACAGAGCCGATATTCAGTCGTTTTGAGTAATAGGGTTGACTGTGGCTGAGGCAAGTTTACCTGATGCGTTCTACTGAGAAGGGTCGGCTAAAAGCAATTCCCTCCATAAAAGCAGTTTATCCTCTAAGAATACACGCTGCTGCACTGATCGTGCAACCAGACTCGTCGTACAGAATAATTTGTTATGACACTCATTTAACTTGGGAGTTGACCTTGAGTAAGGATGAATAGGGAGATGCAGGAGGCTGTGACTGTGGGGACGGTCCCAACCTGTACCAGCAGGTTAGGTTCATTGTTTCACGGGAACCAGTGTGACCAAGGTGGTCAAATAAGCCGACAGTTCACTGACTTACTCTCAGGAGCGTCGACTGGGGCATTAAACAAAACACTTTGGAGGGCAAGCCAGGTAGATCTTTGTGTTCCTTCAGCAACGGAGGTCACAAAGGTGATACACATTCATAAGAGCCACAAGAGAGCTAGGCCAGATGGACTACCTCTGTCCTTCTCCAGGAGCGGTGGCCAATTTTCAACAACAGAGGTAAAACCCATGGGCTCCAGTTAGTCTAGAGAGCAGATTAGTAAGGACTAGCATTCATCCGCGATGACTAAGATAGGTGATTGGTCTCCATATAGAAATAACCAACGATTTTCCAGGCATTACTCTTCCCGCAGAAATACGTGCGCGACATTCGAGCCCGTTCCCAGCAAGGCCTGAGCTGTAGTGCCCAAACTATCACTCCGAGAGTATTCCTGGAATACAGGCAGACGTTTCATAGACCTATGATTTCTACCTTTCTTGATCTGAAAGCGGTGCTCGAAAAAGCTTGTCGTGCAGCTATTTGACACTGCTTTTCACTGAATTGTGCCGGGGAAATTTATCTAATTTTTCAAATCTCCATTTTCAACAAACGAAATCAAGTTCTTGGCTACGACTATCTTTCACCCGAGATCAGCGCAAGAAGTGATGTTTGTCATGGTTCTTTTCTTTCATCTTTTCAAACCTGTTGCTGAGACGTTATTGGAAACTACCGTATTCTAATGAACCGATGGAAACTGTGGCTTGAATAAAGAGCAGGAAGTTGCACTATCGAATGAAAACCCAAACTAGTTGCAATTTCCTCTCACTTCTCTGAACGATAGTGCTGGTCGGATTGTTGTGCATTTTGCAGCCTCGAAGAGTCAAATGATGTAGCAAGAGTGGATTGGCTCGAGGCTGAACCCTATGCTTATAGGGAAACAAGTGAATGAGGTAGATAAATTAAGTCATTTGGGTATTTTTATCCTGCCCGATGATCAGGTATCAAGTGCAGTATCTTTGCGTACGCAGAAGGCCTGGTTTGGGTCACCACTGAGGCGTCGCCATACCCTGCGCTTATAGACCAAAGGTCACTTGTGCGCAGGCGCAGTGAGGTTGTTTCTGAAACATGCTCGCTTAGAACAGAACGTGTGGGAAGACTTTCGAAGGCTGAACACCGTGATCTTACTAATTTTAGTAAAACATGGTACGGGTGATTAGGCGCATGGTACTAGATCCTAGTGTGTAAATTTTTAAATGGGCACTGAATTAGAACACTTTCGATTGGTTTGGTCGTGTGTGTTCACAGAAAAACTGCCTCGTTATACTTCGTTTGCTGAAACAGCCAGTCAATGGATGATGGCTAGAAGTGAACAGTTGGCGACTTAGCAATAGGTATGGAAATTTTAACCCGTGGATGGGTTGATGTAGACGCATTTAGACTACCGAGATAAAGTTCTTGAGATTCCCTAGATCGATGAATGGAAACAGTAGGTTATATGACTCAGTCGCAGTTAGCACCCTTCATTCATTTGAAATCTGTCCTCTTATACATAATTGTTCAAGTGTTATTCTCTAGTCTCTTCTGTACGATTTTCGATATCTGTTCTTTTTGTGGTAAATGGTGCTATGAAGTGGCATAGAACCAATGCAATTTCGCTTAAGGTTTGTGTTCATAAGAACGTTGACTGAACTGGAGTGCACCTTCAGTTAAGCATAACATAACACCATCGCATGATGTTCAGCTGTACACCGCTACACAATTACGACTTCTGGTCAGTCCGCTGTCTACAGCATACCCGCAGGTCATGACGCATGCTCAACACAATGAGCTAACAAACTCGAGGAATCCAATTAAAAAGGTGAATTCCGCATTGACGCTTCAGAAGCGGTGCACACCAAACACGCTTTGACAGTTTTGATGCAGCTTTTAACATTCTTCCGCAAAATTACCTGTGGGAAATATCGCGGGTGATAAAGAACTGGTGGTTGTGTATCAGGTCTAACTAAAGAAGTACCGGTATTTTGATCAACTATGTGGGATCCAAGTTCGATTTTGATTTCATTACTATTTCTAGGAAGTTTACATTACAGTGACTACTTTTTATAAACGACCGAAATGTTCTGCCTCAGGAAGAACTTGAGTAAAAAGTATGGAAAGGAAGTGGAAAACAATAGGTGCAACTTTGCACGATAGCACAAAATTTCGCCAGTGTATCCAAAATCCTAGTCTCATCTTCACTAACCGTAGGGCCGAATTTAAGGAAGCCTCACTCGAAAGCATCAAAATATGCCAACTGTAGACCAAAGATTTTCAACTATAATTTTCTTAACCTCGAAAACATTCGCAATTGTAAAAGACGAGAAGAAAATTATAGCGGCATTCAGGCATTTGTTGAAACATTTTCTTTGAATTATGTAGTGGTTTGGATGAATAGTTAAGTCGACTCTCGTGACTAGGTGTTTTTGACAAGCTGTCCGTAGATTGTGACATTCCTCATGAACCACCGATACCTGAAATGCGGACCGATGTTTTCTTAACTTACCAAGGCGATATCACACAAAATACTGTCAAAAATACTGAAACTAAAAGGGTAAATTTGAAGCTGTGCGTAACTGTTTAGCCCATTTAAGTACTCGTGAAACACAAAAATGGCTGTTCCTTTTCTCAGTGGCCTCCGATACTTGCAGACCTATCCAATCGGAGATTTCAAGCTGTTGTTTCATGAGTTGGTTTTTATGAACAGAAAGATCCATGTTAACGGTCCTGATGTTCAAAATGTCTCCCATTCTGATATTACGAAAAATTATTTAGAATTCGTGGATCGCTGCAAGCTTGCTTTGCCTCACGCAACCCCACCGGAACGCGTATCGTTCAGCCGTCCATTAAAGCGACTACGAAACGATCGTCACTTTCTCATCACGACGACCGAGTATGGTCTTGATTCATCAGAATGCGTGTTTACCTTTTTGTCTTCAGATGTGGCTGTTCTTGACCTCAGTTATGTGGTTATCAGCAAACCATATTGAATTGAATGACCAAGTGCACCCGTTATGAAATGAGAGACCACACTCACATCAAATTTGAAAACGAACGCCTTAGACCCTAGCAAATCACTGACTTTTACATGGACAGTCTGAACACTACTAAAAGTTTTGCAGTCATCAGCAAACTTGAACCAAAACAACTTTTGGCTTTTCTGCGATTAACCGAACTAAGAAAAAGTTCTCCTGAACAAAGTAATTTTGTTACCAGATAAAACGCAGCAATTAAAAAAGATTGAGGGAGCAGTCGACACAAACAGTCTTGAACGTGTGCCAATCAAGGATAGTTAGGGCTCGACTTATGAAGACATTGACCTGAACTGCAGTTTGCGGTTGCCCAGACGACAAATACACATGTGTGAGTTTAGATGGTACTAAGTAAGTGCGCCTCTTAGATGATGCGCTCAAATTCCACTCCGATCTAAATACGTTGCTTGAAATGAAAAAAGGAACTTAAACATCGTTAATAAGGTGACTTACGACGTGAACTTCCAGCATTTTTGAAGGCGTGGCTCAGTTCAAGTACATATGTGCTTCAGGTCTTGTCTAGTTGTTAGACAGCTATCGTTCCCAACCGATGTATTGGTACACATCAGAAATGAATACGCCTTTAGTTTGACCAAAGTAGTGTCCATGGTCGAAAATGAAGACTGTTGATTAGGTGGGCGTAAACATTCAGCTCATGCCGCGGGTTTTGAAAACAAGCAAGACCACGGAGAACTGACTTTCAAGTAAACGCGGCTATCACAAGAGAACATCCATCGAAGCAAATTTGAATGCGTACCTCTAACATTGAATACCCTGAACCATGGAAGTTTCTGCGGAATGCAGTCCTATTTCATTATACCAACTGAATGTTAACGGACGCATTTTGATTAACTGATCAACATTACACTTGACACAGCCCCTTAGGAGAACAATATGGGAGTATCCATCCAATCGTTTGACTGCTTATGGCAATATTTTGTGCCTTAATTAGTCACTAAGACTCTGAAAGATTCTTAGTAATAAGCGTTATGACAGTTACAAAACTATTCCTTGCAGAAGATCGACTCCGAAATTGATTGGTGAAAATGACATCAGCAAACACTTTAAAGTAAGTACATATGATAATCCAAAACCATTCTTAAATATAAAAAATTCGAACACGAGAGTGACTTGGACTACTTGAAAGCTTCAGTATCATAAGTTCGACGGAAGTGAATAACCCTTCCATATCAATGAGTGTAGCTGGTCACATAAACCAAAACCTTCAGTCTACTAGAGACGCTCAGTATGTATGCTCTCGAACTGCTCAAATTCAGAGCACATTTGGATGAACTTCTCGAGTTCAAGAATTAGTTTCATTCAGGCACCTTGAATACTATTTTTGTACCTGCAGCGGGAATTCACTGAAATATTGTCATGTCTACTGAGCCATCTACACCTTGTAAAAATAAAGTATTTGTGAGTCACATGACAACGCACAAAACTTTTTCCCTAATTTTACCCCTGGATTTTCGGAGCATCTTGTATTCGATGCTCGTGTTGCTCGTGCATTCTATTTCATGTTAGAAACAACAGTTATTTTTGTTTATAGTTTATGCATGCAGTTCTACACCCATCAAAAATAGAATTGAGCCTCAGTGTGTTTGATTTAATTATTCGCCGTGCCTGTTGACCAGAACTCCTTTGAGACCAACGAAAATCTACATCTGGGGTGTTGATTCAATCATCCCATCTGTTGCATTCAGGTGGAATTCATTGCCACAAACGAAACTCAAGAAAGCGGTTCTTCGCAGCAGTACCATAAAAAACAGCAGTTTAGTTTTACTGTCATATTTGATCGTTTATTTAACGAATACAGGTATTGGATTGCCGGCAAACATTATTTACTTATCTTCTTCCTCTTGTCCATTATCTTGATAAGATATGTCATATTCATCCACTTAGTGATCATCTCATCACGACCACTCTCAACAAACATTAGAGTCGAATTCCCATTCTACATACCAACTGGTTCCTCCTGCTACCTCAAAACCAATGAAGATTAATTACGAAGCTCATTTTCGTAAGGAGTCAGTTGATGGAAGTCTTGAGTAATCTCAAAGCCAGCAGTGCACTGGTTGTGTAATTAAATAGGTTTAAAGAGTGCTTTGCTGCATCAAAACTTTAGACCTTCATCAGAGTACGAAAGGAACAACGTGAAACTAAAACGAAATAAAAGAAGGCCATAAAACCCACCGAGTTACTGTCAGGCTTGAGGCATTGAACTGGTCATGTTGGGAAGAAAACTAATTGACCAAATTATGACAGTAGGCTACGAGACTGTTCAAAAGGAAATCGATGAAAGTAGACTTGTTTCCATAACAGGATGGTTCAAGCATTCTTGAAGAGGCTATTCAGCCAGCGAGTTTCTTGGCATTAATGCTGAAACGCATAGGTAGATGAATTGGTCTGAGGGTTTTTCACTAAGGTTTCAAATCTTCCATAAGTAGCACCTGGATTTACAGGCATGACTATCGGAGATTGGCCGCCAAAAGCAATGGAGTAAAGAGTTTTAAATGTTGACGTTGTGAGCTCCAACCCTGATAGTTCAGTCAGCAGTTAGCTGCAACAGTGTTCTTAAGGACCTAGCGATCTGCCGAAATTTCACTGAAACTAGACTTATCGTTTACCCGGTCCTTCTCAAAACCACTCACTGAAAGATTATGAAAATAGCTTGGTAATGCTAGGATCACCATGTTTGTTTTGTATAGAAGGAAGCGAATTTTTGAATTACCGCCCCTAAGGAACCTAGTGCTACTTCACTGACCGCGGTCATCTTCCTGGTGCTACCCATGAATTACTTCATGTTTTTAGAAACAGTCTACTGGCTTTTAACTGGTTTGAACTCTCGTTTACAGTTCATCAGCAGAAAGATAGAAATACCGAACTGCAACCGATTGTTTTATCGTTCAAGGTGTATATGTCCGTTACCAGTGACATAAACCTTACCTTGTATAGGAACATAGGAAGTTCAGTATTCACACTGAACTTTCGTGTTTGAACAAAAACCAGACTCGAGTATCTTCCTGAACTCTACAAAGGTCAGGTGTTCAGCGTCGATGAATATTTCAGTGCTTTCGCAAAACTGTCGGTTAACCCACCGGTTGACGTCGAGTTGGTTTTGTTAACTGGAAGCCAACTAGCGTCGACCAGTTGGTCGAAAGGCGTTATTCCTTGTTTAGAAATAAATGGTTAAAAATCCGGCCTACTTCGTTTGGATTCGCGGTGTCGCGCATGGTGCGGCTAGCTTTGGTTTAAAAAGTATTGTCACTATCATGTGATGACTCGTCTTAAAAGGGGGAAAAACACTTGCAACCCGGTGGTAGAATGCAATTTGCTATCACCCGATCACCCATCAGCCAGATCTAATTTGACTCAGTACCATCGAACGATGGTCTCCATTCTTACGTTTCTGTGCCTTAGAGGTCATAGTAAATGTTCGGCTGTCAATTTTGATGCCCCATCTCTGAAAAGCAAAGTTTAGTTTGGTGGGAAAGTTAAAGCTTCATAGAATTACGGTCAGAAAACCTCCCTTGCACCGTTCACAGCCAGGAAGCGGCGGCATAAGGCAGGTTCGAAAGTGGTCTCAGTTTTTATGTGAATCCACGGACTTTCAGCAAAGTTCGTGGATTTTGGAATACGCTCCTCGAAGATTTCATGATCTCTTGAACTGTGATCGCTTTGTTCTAAAAATTAAAAGTAATCTATTCCGTCAGCTAGTTTACAACAGTTTGTCTAACGCGAATAGCTAAACGTGAATATATAGCGTCAGTTGTCAACTTGAGTAATGCTCGTTTCAGAACCGATTAGGTCGTGTAAAGCTAGAATATGCACCATTTCTTGGGCCGATTTCAATTTAAAACAGAAAGACGGGCTATTCGTAGGATGACAATTTACTTATTAATGAATAAACAATCTGAATGTTCGACAACTTAACTGAAGTTCCAGGGATGGTTGTATCCACCCAAGCGCAACGAAAAACTATGATTGTGATAAATACATATTCTTGTGACACCACGTGAAGCAACATTCTTCTGACCCAATTTATAATTCATCCGGATCTGATAGTGTAAATCTGCGTCCCGTTCCAGTGAATTCTACTTACAAAGACACGATCGAGGACCCCGGCAGGCATCGTGAACCAGGACTATTATGAGTCATATCTACAATAAGCGAAGTGGGTTGATTTTTCTTTTCTTTCTTGGTTTACTAGGCTAGCATTGAATATGCACGAATTATTTTGCCATTTCTTGACACAAGTCTCAGCAATCTGAAGTCAGGCGGATGAGTTGGTGTCCGATATCGTGAAAATTCGCTTTAGTGTATGGAGATGTGAGTGGCACATAAATTTACTGCTTGACTCAGATTAGCCTCGCATCCGAAACACCATCAAGGCAAGGCAGAAAAATTTTGCAAACTATCCCGAAGTTCTATAGTGAAAATCCAATCATCGGAGATTACCTAGGGTACTTCCGACTTTGCTTCCCTTTTTCTTTTCAAGCAGCTTCGTTGACAAACAACCCATCCATTTGTTCTCCTTTTATCAACCACGAAATAGTTTTTCCCTGGTTTGTCACCTGAAGTCAGATCTTTGAAAAAATCCTTCATAGCGGACAGTTTTCCGGACTCAATGAAATTCGGCACCGATCTACCAGTACAGTGTAATATTTCTGAAAATCATTTTGTTGGTGCGGTCTATCAGACGCACGTTTACGGTTACGGTAACACTGGGAGTAAAGAGTTAGCTGCAGGTCCCGTCTTAAATCTGATCGTGTAAGAGTGGATGCTAGCTGATGCGCTTACCGCACTTCAGCTGGTGAGTTTCTTTCCACTTTTCACGTTTCAGGTTAGGAACCTTTCAGTCTCTTTTCTGGAGGAGCCCCGACACCGTGCCAATTACAGGAATACTGAATTAACTAGACTTCTTCGCAGAATACCTAAGGTGTATTTGAGGGCTTCTTGCGCAAAAACAAAGCAAAACATCATTAACGGAGCACTGCAGGTCACGAATCTAAAGAACCGTAATAGCACAAAGGTAGCACTGTAGAGCGCCCGAGCACAAATCAGTGAAACATCTCATTCTGACCAACCGGTACTCGAGAATGCAACCAACGGATTCTACAAACAAGTCAACTGCATATGCACATCCAATGCATACAAGCACATGAACATGTTGCAAGAAAATTTCAGACCGTTTCTCTGCGGGAAACTGTGGGTGCACTCTTTTCAGGTTTTGCTGCATTTTGTCGCGTAATGTTCCCCCTTGTATTGAATGCAGCTAATCATCGCGATGGTGTTGCTTTGGGTACCATTTGGATATCATCACGACAAATTATTTTCTTCTTCCTGTAAGTGCCTAAAGAGCCTATAGTAAAATTGGGAATGTTTTTGTTTACTTTGGGTTTTGGGGAAAAAATGTCGGCGGTACTCGGTCCAACTTAAACAACGTCCTGCTGTATCCCTACGAGCTACCGAAAAGAGCATTCTCTTTCGGACTGCGGTCGACGGATTTGGAATTTCTCATTGCTTCCGTGTCCAACCTAATCGATTCTCCCGAAGACGCGATGAGCTGTCCCCAACAAAAGTAGTAGATTGGGATTAAACCTAGATGATTCTAATGTGGACTCGAATGGATACGCTTACCGCCTCAGGTTTTGATAAGTCAAACCAAAACAGAAGGGTGATAGCGCAAGTTTTAGAATAGGTACATTCGTTTTCCAAACTTAATACTACTTCCATTGTCAATGATATAATACTACTTCAGCGATGGCGATTAATTGACCACCTGAGGAAGCCTATCCATGGGATATCATTGTCCTTGATAACGTTACAAACTTTGATGTTGGCGGCTTTTTAGATGTGCACCCGGCAGTAAATTGCACAGCAGATTTCATGATTTTTCGCAAATTAAATTGATATGCATTTGATTGTAAATCTTGCCTTGGGAAAGACTATCCAAGGTAGTCGAAACGTCGGCGCATCGCATCTACCAACAACGTTGTGTTATTAACATTATATCATTCACAATTAAATTGACATGCTTTCATTTGTGGGGTCTTAAATACCAGCTTGATTCACCAAGAAAATCGAACAACAGCGTCCTTGGTCCAGCTAGAGGACTGGTTTTATGTTGGGTATTTTATGCTACGAAAATCAAGCGGCTGAACGCCGTCCGTGACCTACCCATCCGCGAGAATTCCGAGTTCGCAACTAAGGCAGACAACCGACCTATGATTCATTACAAGCCTAAAGTATTTGGCCGTTACTGCCACACGGGAAAAGACGTTGTAAAATAATGCAGCGTAACTGTGAAAGGACTAGAGACGTAAGAGAAAGGAAGGAATAATGCACCGAAATGACGTGAAGGGAATGACCGACAACCAGAAATAATTTGACATTTATGGATTCCGGAACATCGTAGATGGAGGACCGAAACAAAATTTAGGCATATGAGGAATTCCGAAAACAGTATTTTCTACTCACATGTTTCACTGTTGATCTAATTTGTTGGCCCAAGGCTCCCAAAGGAAGTACTTTGTCCCTTCAGCGTTAACCTTTGTATGGTGTTAAATTATGAAATCTTTCTTGCAATCACATCTGACAACTCGTGTTATTTAAAGTCAAGCTAACAATTAGAGTTCCCTGTGCAGAATGCATATAACCAAGAATTTGAGCGCATTCTGTAAGAAAAGGTTTTCAGCTTTTGTTTCTGGGAGCTAATCATCAGTTGGTCAGCATGATGGATGAAATTTTCCCGTCTGGTGAAGCACAATAGTAAATTAAATCGTTCAATACAGAAAGTCCGAAAGACACTGCCGCTTAGACTCTTTTTGGGTCCAAATTCCCTGTACCATTAAGATAAGGCGGCCGATCGAATCATGTGATTTTCAGTTGTGTATCGACGGAAATAAGTTGGAACCAATTAATTTTCTTGCCCGGACTGCAACATACTATTGATACTTTTCAAAAAAGGTAGCTGTTTAATTCAGGTTCATGAACTGGCCGCTTGCTAATTTGCAGTGTGTTTAGGAGTAAAATCTCACAGGGAGCTTCTCACATCCACTGGGTTATACAATCAGATTTGCCACAGTCAGAGATCGATTGAATCGAGGCACCTGTTGTGTCTTACTTTCAGTGATATTGCAGTTATCCTAAACACACCGAAGAAATCGTTCGAGAAAAAGCTTGAGCACAATCACCATACAGATTCCTGTAGGATAGCAGTTTCAAAACGTATGTTTAGGAAGGTTAGGAGACAAATTACAGATTCTCCGTGATGACTGCATGGAAGTCTCATACTAGAAAGACACTACTGTTATCTCTTACTCGATCTATGCTTTCGCGATGAGCTTGAATGTTAATCATAAATGGACACTATTAGAAAAGTTAAAAATTGTCATATCACTGATGACAAAAATACGTTGTATCAAGCACTGACTTACCTAGTTTAATTACCAGTCCATCAAATTCCGTTTGTCCCCAAGATCTGAGAATTTTGTTTGAAAACACCGTCCCGATAACAGTTTAAGGTCGAACTGTGTTCAGCTTAGATCACTCACTGTACCACGTAATCAATGTTATAATCGATGATAGATAAAACACGAATAGACTAGACAGATTATCGATCGTTGAAAGTCGATCAATAGGCCATTCGAGTGCGCTCAACAGATGACGAGGATGGGGGTGAGACAGGCAGAAAAGTAAAGCCGATCATCTGAGGTTATAGGTTGAACGAAACTCCAGCATATGGGGGCGTGCTAAGTTGCGTTTTTGAAATGATTTGTAAGAATGCGTGTCACCCACACATACTGGCACACACACACGTCCACGAGCGATTACATGTGCTTGCTTGAAGGGATGAGCATATCCTCGTGCGCAATGCAACAACGCCAACATCGTGACAGTGAAGAACCGGAGTGCCGGTGTATAGAGGGGTATTTGTGTGACGTGCTAAGAAATGATAGGGCACGGTCAGCCTGATGGCTCACCGTGAGTTCTATTAGCTTTTCTATAGCTGTTAAGGCATACAGTCACCAACATGCTCGAATCTGTGTGCGATTGTGTGCGTAGGTTTGCACGGGACTTTTAACTTGTACGCTCGCAAAATCTGTGTGCTAGACCTGTCAAGTGCATCCACTCACTCAACTGCTGACCCGCATGACAGGACGGCACTTGTAGTTGTGTTTATGGTTGTTCTTGTACTGGTCCTCGTATGCTTGATGCCATTGTTCGAACAAGTGTCGACACTTGTGGTTTTTTGCGCGCGGGGTTTTCAGACATCCCCTAGGCCCAAAAAACATCGAGTATTTTGCATGACATTCACGTACGCACGTGCGGACATTATCTTGCACCGACTTCTGGTTAGTTGCCTACCACCGCTGTACAGGCAGGATCGCATGTTCACGGCTAGCACCGGCGCACCGTGGGCGCTCGTGCGTCCGTGCATGCCCTAAGATCACGAGGCTAGTGGGCCAATCAAATTCGGGTGTTTGCGCAGGTCATGGACAAAGACAAACTCATGACGATCGCTTTCCGGGAGGAGGTAATTTCTCCGCACCCGCAGCAGCTGACTGGAATGGATCGGCAAGTCCCGTGAGGAACATCCTGCTGGGTCGAAATACGTGTGTAAGGATCGCATTTTTCATCCGCTCAACTCACCATCCAATATGAGCTCTGTGAAGCTGTTCTATTATCCTTGTTTGGAATCTTAACCAGTTCGTTCCAAAATTGCCCACGTTGAGATTTCACATCATACAGAACGAATACAAGTGGAATACTAGTACGCGGTGATTATCGGAGTGACGATGAACCTAGAAGCATGTGTTGACATTTAATTTGTATTTCGCGACAAGGAAGTCGCACTAAGTCCGCTTTTCAGTGAGTTACCACCTTTCGTTAGCTAACAGACGAAAAAAACGTTTTGCATCTGAATTTAGTACTAAGAAGTCCCCCGTCAAAATGGCAAAGTCCAAGGTTTGTATAGAGTGACCATAGACTGATTGTGATAGGGTTATCTAGGTTACACCATCTGAAACTGAAGTTCGTGGGCTGCATAATGCAGAATTTGCGTAAAAAACAGTCGCATTTCAGTCAAAAACAATAGCGACGAATAAGAAAAAATTGTACTGATCACATTATGAAAATAAAGAAAAATAAATTCATGAAATAAATCACCATGTGATATGATCCGTCAAGTGACGATAAAGAAACGATGGAAGCAGTGTACAGCTAGCTGTTTGATCGTTGTTAGGAGTGATGAGCAGTGCATATGGACCGCGCCCGAACTGGCACGCGAACCCAAACAAGGACGAACGATTGTGAGTCGAACGCCTTAGCCATTAGGCTACCGGACAGGCTGTGAACGGTTTGTTCAACTTGACCACGTGATCATGCTCTATCACATATCCGTGACTGATTTGCACGCTTACTGTCCGCTACCTCACACCGATCGACCCCTACTGATAGATGACTTCCGTGCAGGTAGCCTAACTACGACCAAGGCTTTCGATATGACCTACACAGCTTGATTACTTAGTAGTAGTAGCGTATTGACTAAGGCGTTCGACTCACAATCATTCGTCCCGGGTTCGCTTCCCATTTCAGGCGCGGTCCATATGCACTGCTGATGATTCCTAACAAGGATGAAACAGCTGTACAGTGCTTCCATGTTTTCTTTGCGGTGAGTTGAGCGATGATATCACATGGTGAAATATTTCATGAAAGCATTCAATCTCCTACTATTAAAAATAAATTCGTCGAGGAATATTTTGAAGTCTTATGATAGGTTGTTCAGGAAGTCGGCTGAAACGCCTTCATGGTTTGGTAAGTTTCATGGTATATATTGGACAGTGAAATTATTATAGACATTGATTCCATAGGATATGTAACGGAAGGCGACTCCGTAGAAAAATGTGGGCGTTGTGCCGAAGATATGTGGGCGCTGAAAGAATGTTCTTATTAAATATTCGACGTGTCAACAGGGAGTTATCACAGTTACGTGGATAGTGCGATTAGTGGAGAGGAAGATACTCGGCTAAAAATGATAGATAATTGCCGACGAAGAATTAAAAAGTTTTTAGGGAAAACTGCAAATACAACTAGAGAAGAGTAGAGAAAGAGTGGAAAACAATTTAGTACAAAAAACGGGAAACGGTGTGTATTCCAACTTTTAGAGTACAACATTTACTAAGTCCACGCTGTGCCATTGAAACACAGGTGAAATACAAGCAACGCCGCATGTTCTTGTTGTGGTAGACTCTGTGGCCTTGCTACAACGGACAAGTAAGCATCGGTGTTCGAAATCATTGAAGCGCGAATATTCACCTTACTTGTATCAGTATGCAATAAGGAGACCATCGCAAGACCACCAGATGTTGCATGAAGTAATGGCAAACAAAACAATAAATTACGTTACCGAACAAGTTAACCACATATTTGCATTTGTTGCACTGTAAACAATTGTTTCTTTTCTATTTAGGCGTTGAATTAGGTTGAAAATTAAAGGAACAGCTTCGCTTCTGTTACTCTAATAACCATCGAATAATGGGTTCTTCAACAAACCCAATAAGTTGACCCATTTTTCTTTACCATTGAATCGTTTTCGACTCCACCAAAAGACCCCTTCAGTCAAATCACGAGATCTCTAAAGGAGTAATTTTTCATTAGATGCAATATGCTTGTTTAGTGTGAATTTACTGCATTTACTGCATTTACTGCATCTCCATCGTGCCCTTGTACCATTGACAAGTTTTATTGGTTCCTATCCTACATTCGACTGTTACTTATTCCTTGTTCACACTACCGTTTACCGCATAGCTGATCTTACTTCTCACCTTATCCGAAATGTTATACCGTATCTTTGGGGCACCGCTCGCATTTACTTAATAAGAAGCTTTAAGCTTATATTCAGCATCCACTGTTCATCCACGGAAAAGAAGCAAATGAGTCTGTGAACTTGTCTTATTTGTTCCAAAATTTTGGGGATTATATCTCATTTTCTCGGACGAATTCATGCTCTCTCTCTTTTTAATACATGCAACTATCGTCAAACTGGAAATGCATCCAGTCCCCGAAACTCACCCCAGATACGATGTCACGAAACAAGTGAATTCCTAACTGAAAACTCTGTTGAAAATATACTAAGTGATACACGAACTAAATGACCGTTCCTTTGCAAATATGATCCACGAAATTCTCCATGAGAACGTCACATGTTCAGAGAGCTCTCTACGTATCAGTAAGGTAAAACACATCACAAATGATTGTATTTGATAGGACAATAAGAATGTTCAATCAAGAAATTGCTGAAAACCATCAAGTCACCGCTTTCTTGTCGATCGTATGCAGTGTCGATTTGATTGATCCACAGTGACGTAGTCAGTCCTTGAATTATGTTGCAGAATAGTGTGGAGAACACGGAGAGTCACTATGGTCTGACGACTCACGGCTGTATCTGTCAAATGCCTCAAACGTGTTTCCTTTCCTTCCGCAAACCTGCAAGAACATTCAAGTAAGAAAAGAGCCAACATCATAAAATAACTCTTTCAACTCAGGTGATAGTGTTCAACAAGTTCATGGATGAAATCCTACCTCAAGTTTACTCCTCGCTTTTCAGCCTATTTATTGACTCATGTTAATTGCTTAAAGGCTTGCTTGAATTCTCCATCGGATTTGAACTCATTCTTTCCATTCTTCTAAGAATTCATCCCCACAAACTGGAAAATGCCTATTTTGATTAATTGACCGTCAATCCGTCAGCCTATTAAACCCTTGTAAAAAGACAGCAAAATCACCAATTCATTAAGATGTCCTGACAAAGGTTTGACCGAAAAACGGTGGGCTCTATCACACGACTGGTGTCATCACTCTTTTATCTTTTACTTCCTTTATTAATGTAATAACATTGTACATCAATTTTCAGGAAGGAGGTCGCGGCCAACAGACGGCAGCCAAGTGGGGAAATTGATCGGCGGTTGGAGGATTCGAACTCACGACTTTCACGTGCAAATGGTCCAATAAACTATTGATTGCATGTATAATGCAACTAATCAAACATTTTGCGCAACAGTAGGTGTACTCAGCGTATGGCTGGCGAGGAAAATAATGAACAACATAATCAACCGGGAGTCTTTACCAAACTAATAATCCGTGCCTATTTATTCATTTTTGCTCCACATGATATTTTGGTTTAAATGTTTGGCTTAACGTCCTTCGGACAATTAGAGTCACGCACAACTCTCGGGTCATCTGAGCAAACTTAAGTTCGAGATGCACTGATGTGAGTTTCGTTCTCAATATAGCTTATTACCGATGCATATGGTGCACGACAAAAAGGGTTCGAACACGGGTTTTCAGCCGTTAGGCATATGTGTGTTATCAGTAAACAGCCACTCTGTCAAAGCTAATCGAACAAGACGAGTTAGGTTATTTTAAATGCCCTTCTCAGTGAACAGCAGCGGTACCTGACAGCTTTATATGGGGCACATCTATTGATCAATCAACCGCAATCGAATCCCTATCACCAAGTCAGGTTTCACCAATAGGATTACCAAAAAGTCCCCAGTACCTGGCTATGCAATTTTAATTCATTTGTTTGGCTCCCATTCACTTGTGAGCTGTGATAGGAGGTGCTTGTGCAGCGATAGCACACACGTCCTTCATTTGGAAGGCTGAGATCAAATCCTCTGTTTGATGGAGGATATGCACTAGTTTTATACTTTAATAAGAACGAAATTCTGGTTCGATTCTTCATGTGTGTAAGGTTGACTGGATGAATTGAGGTTTTTGCGTGAAACGAGGCGTCTAAAGGGCATTCAAGAAAGCATAGGAACATCAATCCCACGCACTGTTCATAGGAAATTTTGAGGTAAGTACGTGTTCTGTTAGTTGCTGCTGTCATCACCGATATGGATTTATGCATAAAAAGATCCAGAGTTGAGGGTGACTAAAATTTACACGAAAACAAACAACGTTGGCGCCAGATAAGCATGGCGAGCAAGAGAGCATCCTGAAAAAATCACGTTTTCCTGGTCACTACTTAGAATATGAAAAGTAGTGACACTGAATCTAAACAGAATTGACTGAGAGTGACCTTCAGCAACACAGGCAGTACACTTACCGATATACGTGTTCAGTCTCCTTTTTAGAATCCACCTCAGTACACATATCTGCTGCTTACCAAACAGTCAGTTGTAGGATGTCCTAAACATTTCGACTGACGCCTATGGATCATGATGCATCGTTGTGAGAAGGATTCGAGAGAATCATTGGCACACTGCAGAGATCTCTGCATGAGTGTAACAACTGGTGTGTTTAAGTCATATTCCAATCGATTTACATAACTACGTAATTGTTTTGCGCGCCTTATTTCATTAGCTTATGCAAACATTTCATGTAGGTATCTGTAAAATCAGAAAAACCTTTGACGACAATCAGAAAATTCAAATCCCAAAGAAATCGCGCAACGAGAAAATTGGCAGCATGCACTGTCAGTGCGAAAGGAAATAAAAAATGTATGCAATAAATAAACCAAAAAAAATTAGTCGTAAAAAAATATAGAGTATCTCAGAAAAAATATCCTCTCGCAGAGAAAATAAAGTAAAGGCATTAGTAAACTATGAGAGAAAAACAATTGCAATGATCGGTCAAGTGACGATAAAGAAACGATGGAAGCAGTGTACAGCTAGCTGTTTGATCGTTGTTAGGAGTGATGAGCAGTGCATATGGACCGCGCCCGAACTGGCACGCGAACCCAAACAAGGACGAACGATTGTGAGTCGAACGCCTTAGCCATTAGGCTACCGGACAGGCTGTGAACGGTTTGTTCAACTTGACCACGTGATCATGCTCTTGCACATATCCGTGACTGATTTGCACGCTTACTGTCCGCTAGCTC
>LUCM01003979.1:11026-34043 GCA_008360955.1 Fasciolopsis buskii
TTAAAGATATGAGTCAGCACTGTTGTTTAAACGGTAACTGCTTATGGCCTGCATGTTGCAACGGATTTAGGCGACGTCTGCTATGCAGCTCTGAACGTGTCTTCTCTCAGATTCCGAAGCAGCGGTTGACAGATTAACTCAGTCGACATATTATAGAATGCTCAAGTCAAGAACCAGATGCGAGCAATGTTTTGTATATATCTTGGTGCCGAAATAGCATAGAAAGGACAAGACACGGGCAAGTAAACCATGGCTGAGCAGTGTCGAGTGGCCGAATGATTCGACAGCTAAGACTCTCGAACCTTTTAACAAGATTGCAAACATGCAGATCTTGTGTGCGATAAAACAAAATCAACGGGACAAGTGTCACGAAGCTGACGTCAAGCGTCAAAGCAGATCATAGAGAAAACGATATTCGAAAATAATCGATTTTCTCCGAGACATGGATGCCACCTCAAGGCACTCGAGTCTTTTTCTCAAGAAATACCATGCTCTTACCACGGTTGTTTCTGACAGTTGCAAGAATCCCTCAATTTTTTACTCACGATTCATTATTTCTTCTGTTTGTTATCAGCCACTGAATTTTTCTTCGCTTGCTCTTGCAAATCTTTTCGTTTCAGTGCATTTTTAATTCAGTTCTGTTCCTACTGCTTGATTTTTCTTTGCCTTACTTCTGATTGGCAGTTTGGCGCTGAATTACAGGTGCAATTTTTCGTTTGTTTCGTAACGCTGTTAAAATGGATTTTTGTGATAAATTCTCTGGGAGTGAAAACAACTTGTTTTCTTATTTCGGATACCATCATTTATCGAATTATTTATAAGCCCAGAAAACTAGTGACTATGGAGCCCTGTAAATTAGTAGAATGGTCTCCTTATTAGAATGGCGCGTACTTAGCGTGCACCTGACATTACTTTAAATATTGCGTGGTTGAATATTTCTATGTCCGCGAACAGATCCATAAAGGCCCGTTCTGTGATTGGCTAGTCCACACATAGATCAAGGCCACCCAACAAAACTATATAAACGATAGAGCTCACTTGAGTTCTGACTTGTGTTAGTGGGTCGCCAATAAACGCGCTGCAGTACTCTGTGTTCGTCTTCTCCCTTCCGTCAGCGGGCCGGGATAGCTGTTCGTATTTCGCGCCGCTTGCTGTTCCGTGTGGCTGCTCAATCAAGGGAGCGGCAGTTCTGTCCCACTCGTTGTGCGACTACGGGCTTTGAGTCTTGAGCCCGGACTTTTTGTATCTCCAACTTCTCTGTGTGTTCGTGTCCTACTAGACCACAGACTGTGTGCTCTTGTGATATCGTGCGCCGCGAGTATTTGTGTCTTGTGCTTCAGTGTGTGCATAGACCAACCAAACTGGGCAACACAACAGAAGTCCTCTCAGTCGATGGAATTCAGTTTAAGGACCAAATTCAATAGGCGTATTGTACATATTCTGATGCCGAGATAGCATCGATACGACAATACACAGAAGCAAACCACAGCAGGATTATTGGACGATAAATTCAAGTGGGAAGCAAAAACTCTCGAAAGTGCGGGACAAACGGAACTGGTCATGTCTCGTAAGCGGTATGCGCAAACCCAACCGAACAAGTGTTACAAACTCAGTACCAAGCGTCATAGCTTATCGACTGAAATATAATGTCTGAAACCAGCCAGATTGCTCGGAACGGTTGATCCCACCATAAATATTTCAATAGTTTTTCCACAAGGTGGTTGCTCATCAAAAACCATTACCAAATTACTCGGCGTGTATTTCAGCGGAAAACTTCTTCAGATGTGTCACATAGAACTATACAAAATGCTTAATTAGGATCTGCAAAGACTTGACGATGCAGAGGGAAATTTCGTAACACTTTTTGTATTCATCCTAGTCTTCCAATGATGAGCTAGATATAATCCGCCGAAGATCACCGAGCCCCTGCTGAGGGTTATTTAGATATACTGAAAAACAAATTGCGAATAAAAACCAGCAGAATCTACGGCAGATCTAAGAACTATAGGCTGCTGTCAGACTTGGAAATGATGTCAATGACACCGTCGGATGAACTGTTAAAGTGAGTAAGCATACGAATGGAAAACAAGTAGATATGCAGTGACCAATTGAATTGTACTCGTAGGAAAGGGAATTCGTGTTCAGTAGGGTTTAACAGCAAGTTTATGCTTCTTTATTCATCATTACAGCTAATACATCAAGCATGAAAGAACAGCTTTCCGATCCCCTCAAGTGAACATTGAGTGGCGTTGAGTCGGTATATAAACAGTAAGCAAATCGATTTGAGTCAGAAGAACTCAACGACTAGTGCGATTTGGATAGGCATAAGTTATTCAAACGATCTAACGAGAGATACGTGTAGGTAATGGACTCGGATTTCCCGGATTCCCGTTTAGGGATAAGAGGGCTCAGGCTTATACTCGGTTACTGGCAACTGGGTATACCGCAGGGTATCTGGAAAAACTGCCGTGAGCGTTTCTGCTAAACCGATGGAAAAGTTCCTGATGATAGTGGGATGGAATCCAGCGGAATATGCTGTCCTTTAGATTTGGGGCAGTTTTGCTTCCTGAGCACAGGAATGGCATTGAGGACAGCGACATACTCCGCAGTCTCGAAACCACACCGATATCAATGACACTGCGTTTGATTGTGTAAGTAAACAGCTAATTCGTCTCCGTGATCTTATGTTTCGATTGTCGTGGTAGGACGGTCATTCCATTAAGTCTCCTCGTAGTGCTCCAAACGCAGCATACAACCGATAACTCCGCAGTTATCGGGAAAATGGCATGTTTTGCAGCATAGTGAAATTCATTGTTTTTGTATCTGCAGAGTCAACTCTGTTTACGGGATCACGAAAGGTGGCTATCAACTTGACTGCAGCTGCCAAGAAACGTCCGAAATTGAATCCCGTTTCCAAAGACGGAAAAGGTTATATTCTTCACAAAGAGTACTTTGCCATTAGCGTTTCTTCCAGTTTTTCTCTGGAATAGAAACATCTGCTCCTTCTTCGTATGCTTGGACTGATTAACCTCACAAGAAGTAAACTGCTTAATTCAGTAACGGTCAAGTTCAATATTTTCTGCGCTGCAACTATCCAAATTTCATTATTTTGCCTGATCTGAGAATTCAGTGTGCATGATCACGCTTCGAAAGCAGATCGCACATTTCGCCAACTTTTGCAGTCGGCCCAGAGCGAAACTCGAATCTGGTGCTTCCTGCCTGGGTGTGTGACCGGAAGATCTCCGGTTTGTAGGTTGAGAGTGAAATCCGAAAAGTAGTCAAACAAAGCAAATTGTTATCAATCCCACACATCACTAGCAAGTAATTGTAAAGCACATTTCTAATGCGTCCTGACCGCTGATCCCTTTTCAGTAAAATTGCGCCATTTAAATTTTTTTCTGGTTGAATAATCAGTTCCACGATTAATTCATTACTAAATTCAGTCCAACCGCATCGGTACTGAAAAACGCATTATACTTTGCGGATACATAAGTCGGCATAGAGCTTCCTTGCCCCTACTGATCGTAGCCCGCATCCAATCAATGTTCGGTGCTATCTACGAAAAATCAGTCTAACCAATTCTTGCGAAACTAAACCCGTGGAAATACTAATTGGCAAGGCGCAATTGCAATTGGAAAAACATAAGTCAGTTTCGGTCAGACTCAAATTATTTGCGAAGAGACTGATAAAACTGTACAAACACAACTGAGGCTGGTTGGTTTTTAGCTTGCTTTACAGGTTTATCACGGAATTTCTTTTAGACTTGGTATTCTTTGCCGCAAGTAAGGTTGTGATAAAGTTTCCATGATCTATAAGAAATACAAAAGCCCTATCTCGATCATACCCGTGGCCCAGGGAGGCAACAGTGAGATAAGTGAATCCCCAAGCAACTCTGATAATACTGGAGCCGATAAATTCGAGTTTCGAAGGGCGATGATAGGATTGTCGGTAGTAGTGCAAATGTCATCTAATTTCAAACTTATTTCTCAGTAAATAATTAAAGTATATCGCGTCACACAGCCATCTGAGTCGAAAACTTTTTGTGGTTATAATAATTCTACCGTAGATGATGAAATTAGACTTCGGCATAGCCTAACCACGTGGTAGTTGATTTTGTGTCCATATTTTCGCATGTGGTGCTGTCCAAACTCCGAATTTGCACGGTATTTGTACCGGCGAATTTCCACCAAATGTATCGCCTTCATTGCCGTTGTACACGCACCCAGTAAATAAATTCTAGTAAAATTTAGTTGGATTACCATCACTATTTTAGCCCGCTCATGGCCCCGTTCTTACTGCAATCTTAAAGTTTCCGAACCTTTAGAGGACACGTTTCTCGGTTATCACAACAGACATGGATAAGTGGAACAAACTTCGTCATAGAGTCGTAATCCCATGTATGCCGAATGGTGGGTACTGGCGCACGGGATATATCTGCAAATTGTGAAGTTATTTCCATAGCCAACAAAATTACTGGGGCGCGATGCAATCGGATTATCGGATGCTTACAGCCGCGAAGGTCAAGCTTATAAAGATTTTGAATAGCATAGGAAATCACCTGAACGAGGGAACGGAATACTGACATGTTTTCATGTAGTTGCCAGTAATGACCGCGACGATTAAAATTTCATTCTTCAAGATAAACCATTGTCAGCTGATTAACCCATGTGTAAATCTATCTTCCGGCCAAAGAAGACTAAGTAATTTTGGGGAAATTCTATGTAAATAACGGTTTACTAGTAATTTTCAGTTGCATACCATCAACTTACATGGTTGCAGAAATTTCGAATTTGATATCAAGGTCTTCGCGACAACGAAGTAAACTGCCAAGTTTGCTTGATGCTTTGGCGTAAAGAATAACTGTACTGTAGTAAACGAATAAGAAACCTTATCCAGTGGTTGGTTGCATGTAGGACAGTTGGCTTCAATCAGAACAACTCGTACAGGTAAATTCCCCTTCACGTCAAGGTCAAGGGACCGATTCTGTCGACAACGAATTTGCGCTATGGATTTTACCTGACTACCTACAGTGCACCAGGTTATTGTCAGACCTAATGGCTTAACCCATCAAAGCTATCCGTATCAATATAGAATACTTTATAATCGAATAGAGGAAATTTTATTGAAACTTTTAACTTTGTTCTGGGATATCGATGACCTGCACGGCGACGCAGCATGTTACGCCTTAAGCTACTCTTTTTCAGAGTGAAAGAATAATCCAGATGCGCAAAGTCCTGGCCTCGGCGAGATCTGAAACCACTCGTTTGTATCGCATGTCCTTTGCCAGTTGAACTACAAAGTCACACATATCAATAAATTACCAAATGACATCCACCACAGTGAACGTCAGAACAACACACCCCAGTGGACCAATAATCTTCAAATGAAATGGCTAAGCGCCCTCTGGTGTGACCTCGTGCCTCAAATGGAAGAGCACATGGAATACGAATACATGGTTTCGCATATTGTTCAGCTCTGGGCTTCTTTATTTGCATCATTTCTTCGTTTGTCCAACTCACCAAGACTAAAGTCTTGACCCACGAAGAATTTCGGTGTAAGTTCTATAAATTTTCCCTATTGTCTTCGTTGTCAACGTGGCTAAGAACTTATTTATTGTGATCCTACGATAAGTAGACAAAATTGTAGCTTACTTCTGATTTCGAAATGACATACCTAACGAGAAATCGGACAACCAGTGGCGTGCGAATAGGATGCATTCAATTGTTGAAAGAGTATAACATGCAACGGAAATCGAAGAGGCCAGGTAAGTTGCTTATTCTCGAGCGGATTATGTTTTGTGCATTGCTCGATCCTAGTGTGTAAATAAATTCCGAATGCAACTCACCGTAGGAACTGATGACTAATTTCAGCAGTACCCCTATGGCAGACCTACCAACTGATCACTTAATTATTTCGATTGCTTCTAAAGACACCCAACGATCTGTCTGCGTGCAGCCCATAAAGGTTAGGCCATAGAAAGACATCTTGAGTTTTCAGAATTATGTTAGCGAAACTTGGGGTAATTTCGCATCTCGCTTCATAAGCATGCATGTATTGCTGACGATTCCCAACAAAGACAAACGGCTACACCATGTTTCCACAGTTTTTAATGAGAAGTTCGGTGTTGACATTCTATGGTGAATCATTCTGGAAAATATACATATATTAAATCGAATACCAAATGCCTTATTCTGTATCTGTGTTTTCAGTTAGTCTTCATCACTCTGACTTGTCTCCAAGTGTCTGTTTATCTGTCATCCGACCAGTCATCATATCCACGACGACGTTTGTCAAATTTCAAAGATGAATGGAAATCTCAAGCGGTTGCGAAACACTGATGAACCGTTTAGGTGGCCAGAAAACTGCCCTGAAGTTTCAGGTATATACGATGCTCCGCGTTTACTTTGCGTGATTACACCAAACCATCCATCCTCGTGGCCCTCGAAGGGCCGTCGTGAAGAATTGAACTTTAAGTGTATTCAGTATCTTACTGAGGTCTATCCCTTCGTTCAGTGTTCGCTGAAGAATCACGGGGAGACAGGAGGATTATGTTGAGCTCGATCAGATGAAATGACGGAATCGCCTGGTCTTCAGCCACTGAATTCTTGAGTCCAGATGCAAAATCAGATCACAGGCGATACTGTATTTTATTATATTGCATTTAACTTTTATGTACACACGTGTCCACATTTCACTCCAAAAGAATGTATGAGAAGGGCTCATCAAAATACAGTGAAAAAAGATGGAGCGAATAATGAAACATCTGAAGTTATCAGATACTGGACAGAAAGTCAGATACGAATTGCTCCCGTTAGATGAAAAGTTGGGCTAAGTAGAGAACAGTTGAGTTCTTATTGATATCTGTGTGACAGGATATTTAACGGAGTACAGGAATCCCGCGCAGTCTAGTATGGAATTAAAATGCAAGCACCGCACGGAACGTATCGCAGTACATTCGTATACCGCGCACTCAAAATTATACAGTACCAATGCACAGAAATACAATAGGAATATAGGGAGTTAGTGAGACAATCAGTCGTAAGCATCACACTAAGCCTACGATTTTTGATAAGATACAGGTAAATACAAAATATTTTGTTCAATAGTCAAAAGTTCTATCTGGTAAGTACAGTCATCATGGTCACTCACATTCATGAGACTGAACATAAGTGACCTCAATGTTACCTGACTTAATCGTAATCTTAATAAACCGGTTATTTAGCATGTCTCTTTCATCCTCTAAATCCGGGAAAGTAAAATAATGGTGAATGAAAAAAGTGGAAAGCACGAACAAAGGAACCTGAAAATGTCCGTTTTAGGTCAGATATTCACACAGCTTAGAATGACGTCTTAAATCGTGGTCCACATCTGGAATACCTGACTGTCGTTCTCCATAGTCTCGTTGTTTGACTGGTTAAGTGCACATAGTACTGTAGTGCGAATGATTTACTCGCTCTGGCGTCAAGCTGCATTAAGGAATATCCTAATGGATAAGATATTAACAACGCAAATTATGGCGTGTGAACCCAACGCATGTATAACCAACTGATTGGCGATATCTGTGGTCGCTGCGTAACCGCATGGTCAGATGTCCAAAGATTTCATGGTTTTTATAGCAGAATGAATACCCGTGAAACTGGAACAATGCATGTTACTAACAACGTGAGATGTGATAGTGAATTTCACTGTTATTTCCTCGGTACACTGTCCAAACTTCGCATCAGTTGTTGCAGAGTGTGGGTTTGTTATTCTAGATCAGCTGGATGTTGAGCGCCCAGCGCGGTAGCCAACCGAACGTTGGTTATGTACTTTTTTACCAATCCCGACTCCTTTCGCTACACGTCGGAAGGAAGTCTCCGGTTTTCAGTATTCTTACTGTACAGCGTCCAGTATGAGTAACGAAGAGATGGTCAAAGTAGTTTGGAGCATGGAAGCGGTATAAAGACAACAGAATTAAGACGACCGGTCTTCGAAAATCCAAGTACATTTTCGGACGCGAACGAATCTCATGCTGGTGATTTAAATCGACAGACTGCATGAACTGTAAACTTGACCGAATTACTTGATGCATGAAAAAATAGACCGACCTTGGATGCTGCCATGAGCTGTATTTCCGCGTTGAAACGAATCGTTTATACCCAGTTTAAACACCTGAATGTTTGGTGGGCTAAATGGCTTTGACATTTAAAGTTTGAATTCGATTCCAGTCTAATTCACCAAATGTTGGATATCTGGGTTTAGTGGATAACTGACACGTGCGGAATATCAGTTTCATTATACCCTCCGCCGTGATCATGTGATTCAACAGATACAATAAATGCAATACATAGACACGGGCAACGTCCATGCACGAGTTCTTGTCTCTGATATCCAAAAATTCTCAGACTTGGACCAATTCTAAATTTGTCAAATTTTTCGTAACCGAATTTTCCAATTCTATTCCTATAAACTTTATGAGCTGATCTTTTCGGCAGCAAAGTGGCTTCTGTTATCAGCAATAAAAGTTCGACGTGTTTCTCCCAAAGTATAGACGCTTTTCACAGTCCAATTAGAGTGAAAACAATAGACTTTCACTAGACTGTTATTACTCATAAAATGATCACAGTAATGATTATGAATGCCTTCTCCAACTTTACAAGACAGAACGTGCGTGGAAGCATCGTACATGCTGACACCATTGTGAATGCAGAGACGAATTATGTCGCAGGATCGCAACGATATCCCTATCTTTCTATCTTTTGCTTCCTTTTATTAATAAAATAACGGTTTACATTATTTTTGGAAGGGTCCGCGGCCAACAGGGAGCTGCCAAGTGCAGAAATTGAACGGCATTCGAAGGACTAGAACCATCAACCTTAGCGTCCAAAGATCGCATCTTCATCCGCATATCAACCGCCGGTTATAGGGTAAGCCGAAATCCCCGAAATTTTGTCTGGCTAAACAAACAAATTACATCAAAGACGCCAAACCCAGTGTTGGTGAAATCCTAAGTTGGTGATTTCCACAGACCTCGGATTACTAAATTCGACCTTTTGACCGCAAAATTCCAACCAACCGGATCAGCCACAGTAAATCCAGACAGAAGCCTGTAGATGTTTACTTTTTTGTTTTTTTGAAATTAATGATTGGTGTGACGGCCAATTCACTAGATTTCATTCGTGAATGAAATACCTTCAGGAAATTTAAATGTCCCTTTTTCTGTGAAATTCAGATCCCATGCAACCAAGATATTTACGCTTAGTGAAATAAACATGCCCCTGGGATCAAAGTCAACGAATAGGACGGGTTGATGAGTACACCTATGTAAACTCACATAAATGAGGTGTGGAAACAGCGTTATTTTGTGCGAAACCCAGAGAACACCGCATCCTTTATCATTTTGATGTTATATCTTGAATGTTATTACTGACTGGTATACAAAATCGTCCTGCTGGTTAATTTTTAACCCTCTGATTAGCGCTGGGTAAGGGTTCTAGCAAGGAACTCCAAGGTGTCTGCTAATGAATCATAGCAATGGTAGTTCACTCTATAACTGATATCAACAAGGAAGATCGGTACGAGTGATCAGTACTACAGAACTAGCTGAAATGTATTGTGCCCGACTTCATTCTCTTTGCTCCAGTTTAATTTTAACAATCACGTGAATACTCCCTAACGTTATCGACTTTTGATTCATATGACCGTCCTCAGATAATCATCCTCTAGCAGAGATTAGTGATTTTTATATGACAGCCATAAGTCGGGATACTGTTGATCAAATATGAGTTGCAGTTCCGGTGAGAAGTGCATTTTGCACACAAAACTGGTTGATTGGGACCAGTCGACAAGAATAATAGAGCATCGTCTGCAAGCAATCTACGGTAAGCGCGATCGATGCCGCATTAGTTGGCCAAGCCACAAAAAACTATGCCAGCACAGGCCACCCAGATTACAACGTCTAATTCAAGCGGTGTCAAAACATCTGAACGACGAACAACCTCAAAGTAAAATAAATGAGAAGATAGGAGCTCAGCGAATGCGCAGACTTGGCCGGATGCTAGTTACCATGGTACCGGGCGCAAAAATATTGGACAAGTCATTTTTGTCTAGCTCAGAAAAGTTCCGGCCGAAACAGGTATGTCTATCAGGATCTGTGTGGATCCATTAGTTAAGTGTTTTTAAGATTGATCTCCTACCCAATTTTCGGCATCCCAAATTGCACATTACCTCGAGGTGTCACCTATCCTGTCCTCTTTTAATTGGCACTCGTAAACTGACATTTCGTTTTTATTTGTTCGAATAGTTAGACAGTGGATGAGCATTCTCCTTTTGTTTCTTCAGGATTACCATCACGGTAATAGGTGATTAATTAAATTGTTTTTCTTTTCCTCTCAGATGTTCAACCCGACAAACACAATGCTAGCTCGGTGATCGCCAGCCGGTAAAGAACGCATATTACCATAACCCCTTATATACCGTATAGAACGGAGCTGGTAATGTACATCACCAAGTATCTGTAAGCAGTAGGTTTCCTCCAGTCCAATCACTAGATAAATGTTTTCATATACCGACACACATTGTTTATAGTGGGAACACTGCACCTTACAAAAATGATACTCCACGGCACTGTCCTCTTAGGCTTTAATAACATCTTTTCAGTTAACCTGAAAATAGCGCTATCATAATTGTCCGAACAGAATATACTTATCATTTGGAGAAAGATATAAATGATTTCCAAGTACTCTCCAGTCGTCAGAACGACGGTGCGGCTATTCACATGATGCATTTTACACGTTCGGCATACATAATGCTATTGCAGAGCTGAAGTTGAACCTTATATTTACAAAGGGAATGTCGCGTGGAGCACAAGTTTTGTTATGGGGATAGCGGCGTCTCATCAGGTGGCTGCATAACGGATGAAGACCCGATTGACTTTCAACAAATCGGTCAGAGTTCCAGTATGCATAACAGTAGGCTCAGATTTCCGGTTTAGAAGCATGGACTTGAGGAACAAAAACCTAAGAGTTACACGTGCTTGCGCATCAGTCCTAATACTATTGCCGAAATAGGGTCGCAAAATTGCATCAAAAACATTCAGGTGAGAGCGCTGTGCCCCAAGAGGCCATTTTTCTTAAATATGCTGAATTTAAACAAAGACTACTAAATCATCCCGCAATTTTCCTTTCCCCTTCCGGTCATGTGGTGATTGGGAGACTGGTCGGTTGGCCACTTCACGACATGGCAAAATGGCATGGTAACCCTAATCAGTGGACTGGTCTAATTACCTTTGGTTAGGCTGCCGCGTTTGCGTGCATTAGATGCCACGCGCGGTGGTTGGAGACATGTAGGTAAACATTGCCGTCAACAACGCTTTAAAATTAGAATTCTTCTCCTTTCCGAATTATTTTTGCATCTCCCCTTCCATCTACTTATTAATAATTTTTTAATTTTCTTAGAGACAGTGTTGTGAGACACTAAGTAAACCTAGAGCCTATCAGCACAGATTCAGCGATGGTGCCCACTAACCTGAGAGCAGGTTTAACGGCGGGCCTATGTTTTAGACTCGAAACAAAAGGTAACGGTTTGCAAGGTAAACCCGGATGGTGAGGAGCAACCTCGCGCATTTTGATCATGGAGATGGTGACTATTTTCGTGATCAACGACCGTCGGGTAGTATCTATGTCAGTCGCAAAGCAAACTACAGCAACCAAAGATTGGTGCATCACTTATAGCCCATTGCGAGTGCCGGAAGCGGCATCCAGAAGTCGACCGATGACCCAAACATAAGGGGAACTTCTCCGCCGTAGGAAAACATCTAAACAATGTTGTAATGTCTCTTCGACTTTCTTGAAGGAAACGTGACCAGCATGTTAATCGTTTGGTGGATAGTCCTAAATTAGTTTCATGTAACTGGCATGAACATGTTTAAACCATGCTGCGCAGAAGCCATAGGGTAGTAAGATATCGACCGAACTGTTTGAAGGATTTTCTGCCCCGAAACGATTAACCTGCTATTACAAAATCAAGCCGGTTCAGTTTGGACAACCATCAACCTTGAACCAACATGTTCTGGTTGTGGTTGCCACCGCACACCATCATATACTCAAACAGGAAAAAAGACTGGGAATAATGGAAGATCGACTGCAAAATGGCAAGTTGAAGAACCACGCAGAAGGTTTCGAATCCAAGAACTACAGTGACTGCAGCATTGAGCCATTCTACCTATTGTCTCCAACTACCACTTAGGGAGATTTTATGAATCCCAGCCTAACAGTCCACATTCACCTACAGGAGAAATTCCACTGGATAAAGCTTTCATACATTTTACTATCGACTGGCCACCCCAAACCATCGTGCAACCACTATCTGCCTCGGAGGACAGCATAAAACGGAGCAAGCATTCTCTACGAATGCGCAAAACACGTCGCAATCGGCGCCGGTTCTAAAGCACCTTGCGCCTAACTTCTGAGTCACTCACAAGTTCTCCCAATATACTACGAGGACAACGGTGGTGAAGCACCAAAAGTCTTCGCATATTTTCTGCGACCACGTTTCGGAACCGTAGAGCAATATCAACCTCGCTGCTGTCGTGTATACTCGACCTCTGACCGATAACTGGTTGGCACACCGACATCAAAGATGCTTCAAATTACAAAGTTCCAATCGGGCCTTTTGTATGCGCGAAGACACCCTTCCCATACATGAATACCAGATGAGATAGAACTACCCAAGTAACTAAATATGTCCACTTCATCTAGTTGCTTCCCTGAAAGAACAAGGGTCGGTTTTGAGCCAATCCAATCATGTGACAGCAATTTATAGTTCGAAGGTAGAAAACACAAACATGAATCATCTTCCAGACGACCAAAACAGACTGCAACTTAATTGGATCTTTATTCGCAAATTCCAATTCAGACAGGAATCTGTCGGAGAAAATATCAATGCCACTATTCTCACACGAGGGTAGGACTATCTCCAGAGACATTTCAAGGACAGAGTTAAAATGAAAGAAGGTAAACCTGACGATCACCATTTTTCGAGGTGAACTCCGACGAAAGATCGACATATACCCGAATTCCGTTTTGGGTATTACCATACAGAGATCGGATGAGTGAAATGAATTTCCCTGACGCATTCTTCAGTGAGAGGTAGTGACAAAGAACTGTTTATATTCTAAGATTTATCGCAAAGTTAAAATTTGGTCAACAATACTACCGGGACGGAAATCGGCTTGATTCTCACGCAAACACTCTTCGCTGGTACTGGATAATCACCGTTCACAGTGCCTGTGAACAGTTTCATTACCATGATAACGAAACTAATTCCTCTGTGGTTTTCACACGTGGATCTATCTTGTAAACCGGCACAATCGCTGATTCACACGAGTCCTAAGGAAGGTTTTCTCTTGCTCAGAATAATCTAGGAGTTTTGTTAACTCCGATATTATCACTTGGCCGCCATCCTTGAAGAAGTATGACAGCAGTCCATGTGGTCTTGATGCGTTTTACTTTTTAGTAAAACCCATTTCCCCGATCATTTCCATTTCAGATGGAGAGCTGGTATCCATCTGTATTGGTTCACTTACAGGCAGAGGTGCAAGACTCACTGTGGCCGTTGGCCTATTAAACCACTCCCTAAGGTGTTCTGCCCAACGCGTCAGTCGACGCTCCTGGGAGTGAATCAGTGTGCAGCCGGATTATTTAATCACCTCGCTTACGCTTGGCTGCCGTGGGCCAATATTCCTAATCAGTCGGTAAAGGTTGCAATTATTTCCGAAAGCCTTTTTCATTTCTCTACATTTTCCTATCCACCACTGGTCCCGGTCATTTTTCAGACTCCTGCCCATTTGATGTCTCAGGGATCTATGGGTTCAATTTTATGTAGCATTCAAGGAGACTGATGTGTGAGCATCTAACAGAGCGATTAGATTCGAGGATGTCCATCCTTTCTGAGGTGTATGTGGCCGGGAGCCGTGTGTGGCAGGTGCCGTAAAGTGCGGGGCTTCTTTGATCTACTCCCAGTGTTCGCTTGGATCATGGACATTTTGCTGAGAAGACAATCGCACTGACAGCTCCGATTAGAATTGAAATCGGTGATTACTGTATGAATCGAGTATGCAGGACGTGTGGTTTTCGCATTGGTGTCATCATAGTTAGTGGACCCATGCAAAAGCCCTTATTTTCATGATCTGCCGCAAAATAAAAGGTTTCTTGCATCTTGAAACAATGATCACCTTGCAGGTTTACTTCGTCCAAGAGATAATTTCCACAGAAATGAAGGACGTGAAGTTTACCAGACTAAGCAGCGAAAGTTTTCATTGTCAAATTAGTTACTTATTACAATGAAACTGCTTCCTCAAGATCATACATTGTGTCATGTGCCAAAATTGGCTACAAAACTTGTGATCTTAAGTTACTTGTAACATTTCAGACCGTAAAAATCATTCATAATTCAAAGGAACGGGAATCGTTATTTTATCGAACGTCACTTAAAAGCGAAACGACTAAAACACTCAGATTTACTGACCGTGAAGCAGTAGATGTGGATATTTTTTTATAAAAAGGAAGACTGTCCGTGAACTGTAAATTCATTTGAGAATTAGCTAGTCACAACGAAAACACGTGAAATTCGCCTAAAAGCGTCCGTCGTCGGGTAATCCCTTAACACCTGGACCGTGAATGTTTGACTTATAAGTATAGTCTAAAATAGCACAACGAAATCATTGAAAAGATTCCCATCTGCCGTACCATTAGCTGCTATCGCATCTGCTTTTCTTTCTTCCTTTTGTCTAGCTGTTACCAAGCTACCTAGCGGATCTCTCCCCGGTGTGTCTCGGTTGTGTACCCGAGCGGCAACTAATTCATTTGATTGAGCACCTTGTAAGAACTCGATGCATCAGTCGATTACAACGTCTTGGTCGCCTCGGTACTCGAGCCTATTTCAACATGGGTTCCGCCTTGTTGCCAAATTGGCAACACATGCATCGTTTGCAACAGTCGCGAGTAACAAACCTGGTTTGTCCAGTGGTACTTCCCACTTCATCCAGTACAAATCGTATGCAGTTACGCTCTAGCGTCGTGGTTCGAGGTCATGGTGCAAAACATATTCTCCCACGCGTTTTGGTAAAATCACAGCTTTATCGAAAACAATCAATTGACAGTAACGACACCAGCAGTCTCCTTTCACGTCGATCGCCCCGAACACAATCTAGAACAAAGCTGGTTGTTACACATTCAAACTTCAAGTCAGCCGTGGCGCCATCATCGGGCCAGTCACCTCGCCAACGAGTAAACATACCAACTTCTTCAGGCCTGGATGAATCCAGCCTCGACGGCGGCGTAATTGACATCCAGTCTACCGCTTCGCGACCTCGTCGATCAGTAGTGGGACAAGTGTACACTACCAAGCCGTTAGTTCGACCGTCACTGGGGAATCTATCAACCGCCGTTTATCCAGTTCATCTAACCGTAAAACCACACAGGCCATTCGACACCAAAATTTACTATCCTCGAAGAAACAACGTTAAGCCGCTTTGTTTTGTCAGTGTGCCAGGAACACAGAAAAAGAAGTGGTTACTACGCAGATGTTTCGAAAGCATTCAAATACAGGAACAGTACCATCCGCAAGTGTTAACCACGACTAGAACCTTATACACAATGGAAGAAACTAAGGAAAAGAACAATGAGGAAGTCGAAAAACAATCAACAAATAAATCGTTGGAAACTCAAAATCAGTTTAATTCTTTCAAATCCAAATTAAAGCATACAACTGAAAAAAACACCAGTGCATCACCACATAACTCGCACTCCCGAAATATCCCGGGAACGACACGCCACAACCGGTGCCCAGCGATAATTAATACGCACTTGTCTATTCCTGTCACGAACTTCAGAAACCTGACAGTAGATGTTACAACAACTTGTAGGAAGCGTAAAAACCTATACTTAAATGCTAAAACACAAAGAACAAATCCGAAAGGATACATAAAACTTAATAGCTGTTCCCATGGTGAGATAAACTCTTCATCCAGCGATAAGATTCTGGAAGAATCCCGATTACAAATTGAACCGCACAGTTTGCTGGTTCACAGAAAGCGACCAACTACACCACCGTATACCCCCGTTTGGGCTAGTGAAGGCTATGATACAGAGGAGATCGTAACGGATACTGTGGAAAGTATGTTGTCAACATTTCTATCCGACCTCACTTTGGAACCATCAACTAATCTACCTCATCCAACACCGGAAGCACTTCAGTTCGGTATGGAACCATCTGTATCTAATCCTGAACTGATTGAAGCACTCGCTTTGGAATGGAGTCCTCCACACCGGAACACGACCCAAAACCCGCAAGTGCTCGAATTAGTCTTGCCACCCAGATTGAGCATGCAACATATTAAAGCACATGCAACAGGACTACGACACATAGAAAATCAGTCACCCAGTGACGAAATGTGAACTCAACATCTAATCCATAAAACGCGCAAGACGTTTTTTACGAAACAGAAAAGTGCATGGTAGCCAGCAACCAATGCAAATTTGTCTTGTTATAAATGAGACTTTTCTCTGAAGGGTCTGCTGGTATGAACAAAGTCTTGGATTCAACGCGGTGTTTCAGTCACAAATGGCAACCTAAGTTGATTAGACAAATATCAAATCCTTCTTGTAGTAGTGTCAGGAAATGATATTGATTGGAGCTATCTTCTTATTCGTAGTAAGGCACAAAAGCCGACCTTATTCACGAATCGAAATGTTCTATGTTGATTTGCTTATTAGGAAAGGATAGTTCAGTAACACTTATCAACTTGGATATAGCCCCGTAACTTGTCTGTGGGGTTTTGTAGTACTAGAGCGAATGCATGGATCTGAAACTCGCCGAGATCAATTGTCATTATTAACTGGGTTCAGGGAAAACTTTTCCGATCTATCGAACAACGGCCCATTTTATGTTGGTGGTAGATCGCAGTTCACTATCGCCTGGTCCAGTACCGTAGCTGACCCATTGGAAACTTATATGGTTCGATGTTACTCCAATTTTCACGGTCATAGCAGTCAGCACCCCTCCTCCCTCCCACGGCTATGGGTCATGCTCCCTCCACTAAACTCACGCGAAAAGCACGTCATTGGAACAATCAATATCCTATCGAATATATATTCGCCTCAAAACACAATCAAGTTTGGTAGAATGCGAAGATCTTTTGTAGGATTTGGGTTTCTTTAGTCGCTTTGCAACACAAATGTGGTTTAAATAACAGTAAGATTGGGATCAATATATGGCCTCTGGTGACAATTAGATGTCGAACGCAATCTACCGGTCGTAGTGCACGGTCGAGAAAACAGACAACGACATTCGGATCACGGAAAACGTCAGTCAATTTAGAATTAAGTTGACGTTCGCAATCTATGTCAATTATCAAATGAACAGAACTGGACTCTATAAATTCGCATTCATTTGTATTTGATTAGTGAATACCGCAATACACTAGTGCAGTAATCTTATGTAGGGTCCACAAGCATTAGATCGTAAACCATGTGTCTAAGCTCAGTAACTGCATCAGGCGTAATCAAGTTCTCCATTTTAGAACTCAATATGGCGGCCTACAACGGCCTCGGGTAGAAATGATTGGTTTATATGGATCGGCTTTGTGAGCTAGATTTTGAATTTTCATACTGCGGTGACGATTAAACGGATTACTTGTTTACCTACGAAATATCCTCATAGTTCACCTGATGGAAAGTACGTGGGGGCAGAAAGTGCGCTGTTCTCACGCCTTGTCGCGGTAGACCTACCTAGTTCACAAAAATAGAAGTAAAACATATTTACGTAATGGAACAATACAATATAAGGTAGTCTAATAGAACGCATTTGAGACATGAAAAAGATTAGTTCCGGGAAATGTTCCTAGAAGTCCGAGACTCAAGGATTCCATAGAGCAACATGTTGTACAAGAGCAGCATGTCGAGGGGAAGTATTTTCCCCCTGAACAAACGATCGACTAATTACCATCTTCAAAAGATCAGTATTGTCGAACAATAGAAATAATAACGCTTGTGTGTACATAGTGAGTCATAATCCTTAGATTGGGTACGAGGACCACTAGGTGGTAGATTCCGAATTCGCCGTACTAACGATAATGCAAAAATGAAGGTAGGATTTCAGAGCTACTCATTTTGACCGATAAGCGTCTATTGTGGCACTCGGTGAACACATTGCTGATGACCGTTTCGGTATTTCTGGACGCCCTGCACCGGATAATATGTTATAGTCACAACTAAGGGCTCACCTGGGCATGTTTTCAGTTAGTTCTAATACGGGCGGAGGACCTCGCGGCAGCTCCGGTGCACACTCGATATTTTATGAAAATGTCCATGCGTGCGTTTCTCAACGCTCCAGCTATGTATATAACGTAATACATCAATTATTAATTACAGCTGACATGCGAATCCATGAAATAAAATGGAGAAAAGTTCATGCGGGGCACTTAGCCCACAACAGTATCATCATTATTCCGTTTAATCTGGCGGTAATCAAAGAGTCTAGAAAAGAATCGAAGATGCATGCAAACAAGGTATGCAAGGCTGGAAAAACTGCCGGAAACCTACCAGCAGACACCAGCAGAAATTTACAAGTGACTGCGTGAATGAGAGAGCTAATTACATCTGTCTGTACACAGTGAACGATATATATATATATTATATATATATATATATTATATATAACCGTTCGTGTGCTCCAGGGCAAATTTTGTTCACTTATCCAGATACTACTTACTGCATATTTGTATATATAGCGTGCAGAGGGCAAAGTGTAACTAAAAATCTCCAGGAATACCGAAATACTCAAAATGAACATTATTGGCCACAATGTAGATAATCTTTGCAGGGCATTTATCGAAACTTATATCGTTGTCAGGATGTCTTGACGAAAAAACACCCTATTGATCATAGGGGGACGTTCTGGGCGTCTAAGGCGGGAAACAGGCAAAGATGTGTCGTCGAGAATAGTGGGGTTTTCGCATGAAGGATCCACAGTAAGCCGTTCTTGTGGACGTCTCTATAGTTGTTCAGCAGGTTTAGCATGTCTTCTTATGTATTATATCCAAATGAGACCCATACGGGGAAATAGAGATTTGGTGTACAGTTTCATGAATCTGCTCATCGTCAACTGAATGGGCCAGATGGTGGACAGTTCAAACGACGCCCTCAGGATAGTAAAATCCAGACATTTGACCAACAAAAATGAATAAAAGTCTACGTACAAAAAATGGACGAGAGCCCATATAAGATGACAACTAACAATAAAGTGTTCACAAATTTCAACCGGTAGTAAATTAAGCAAACAAGCACGACAAATGTACGAAAGAAACTGATGATACTCTGTGGATTTTCATGCCTTCACATCACATGTTTGACAACAAAGGTCCTGGAAGCCGCATGATATGCCAGGGTATATTTGCCTGGTCCGATCTCCTAGTTCTTCGATGGCTGTATTGCTTAGTAGATGACGATGTAATCGATGAAATGTCACCGCAGAAGTGTTGATCGTTGATCGAGTTAATGGATAGACGGAATCAAAATCCGGTACCCTTACAAAACCCACTTCCATTCTTAAACCAAGCATTTAAAAATCTTTGAGTTGTACCCAAACACAGCAAATGCATGTAATACAGTGGGAACATTTTAATCATATCAATGAGCGAACACAATAATGGATTTTGACCAAAATGTTCACGTTAGTGCCCGCAGATGTGAAAGTCAATATCCCAGCACTAACGAAGGGAAATGTCACTTGGCCTTGGATATGAAGGCTTTGCTGGATGTATCTATCATAACCTAAATAACCCACTGGGTTTTTCGTTTGACGTATTTAGGCCCTGAGGGTAGCATCATAGACAATGGCGGGCAAATGACATTGGATATGTGAAGAGGGATAGTGCATGCCGTTCCGAATTTTGTCCAGCAACTTCGCTACCGTAATTTCCAAATACAACTCTACTGGCCCTGGTTTTTTTGGGGGGGTCACATTAAAATTCAACGATACTTACTGGTAGGCATAAGGAACACACCATACACTCCAAAATGTCATATTTGGATTCACGAGGCTCGATACAATGACAGACCACCGATATTCAGATGAAAGTCCACGGAATGTGGGGGCAGTGTCATCCTACATAAAAATCAGCACGAACCGCTTTGAAGTCCAACATGAACACAGACACCGATCGATAGGAGAACCTTGGGGCCCGATCGTGGTATGCGTGACATCTCTATAGGATGTAAATCTGAAAGATAGTGGTTCAGGATATTCAGTACGTCGCGGCGCTACCTCATCTTGGGCATATTAGCCAAAGCAATTCAGAAAAGGACAGCGACAGTTAACTCAGATTTACATTGAGATTTATCATTCTTCCCAGTTATTGTCTCTCTGATGATTACGAATGTTTAATGTCTAAGTTTCCGAATCCAGATAATCTTCACCGGACTTGCATGCTTCTCCTGATGCTGTTCAGTATAGCAGAGGCCCAACAGCCGTCGTTCCAGTCGTACAATTGTCTAGTAAAGTATAAAGCAGTCAGTGATATTGAAAATTCTCAATCGTACCATTACCGTCAGCTTCCGGGCATGAAATTCAGTGTTACCACAAAAATGATGAACTTAGAGGAACCAAGGGATCTTCTCGTCTGTAATGCCTCTTCCGATGACTCTCTTTGAGCACGAGAGAACTAAAATAATAAATATTGAGTAAAGCAGTTGAGGTTACTGTATTACAACTAACAAACGGAAAATGTAAATGAGAAAAAGCACCATAAAACAGCTCACATTGCCATAATGTTAACATAACATAAGCATTAAAAAGGATTTCACTAGTGGAAGGGTGACTCATGTGCAACGGCAATGCGATGAAAGAAGCACGTTATGAATGGCGACGATTTCCACCTACCAGTTGATCAAAATGGATCCTTACCAAAGCAGAAATGCACGTGCAATCGCAGTTACAGTGAAGAACAAAACGATGCCCTCTGAGCAAGAGCCTGTTTAATGAAACAAATAGGCTGATTGAAGCCCCTTATCGCAAAATAGTCACCTTAGGGGGATTAAGGGTAATGCTATTTACTAGAAGAAAGATTCCGGGGTTTCGTAGTCGTTTATGCTCGTCTAAACTTGCTAATGAGAATGATAGACGCGAATCACTGACAGATGTGAAAGCATGAAACAAAGGCAGACTCGATCAATACAAAGGGTTCCCGATTGTTACCGAAAAGGTTTCCAAAAGTGTTCTGCGATAAGTTAACCTATCAGAAATCATTTTCGTGACCGTAAAAATACCTTGCAAAACCATTATGGTGTCCTTTGGGAAACTATTTGATAACATTCCGAAGCTAGATAAGGTGTCCCGGTACATTTAACTTTCAGCGCTTAGCATTTTTCGGGACTTTGCAAGAATATCGAACAATTTGTAGGAATGAATCCGTTAACTTCCAATAATGGCATCTAATAAAATGGGTCACGAAGTCTCCTCTTTTCCCCGAAAATTTCAAACCGCTCTTTTGGGTAATGAGAAATGAATAAGAATTCGGAGGTATTTGCGTAATGATGCAGCTTCTCAGTACGACCCCAAATCTATTAGCGATAGGACCACAAATGGCATTTGTGTCGGACTACAAACACGATTACATATGCACCTATAAAAAATAATCCATCACTCAAAACATGTATGTTACAAAGGTGATCCCGTACACCATTAAAGGTCTTGCATGAATGCTTTTCGCCACACCGAAATAGCGCGAATCGGGGGCAAGTGAATGTCATCATAAAGTGTGATAGCAAAAGCAAAAGTCTTAATGCCAACAAACCCCGCTTTGGGGCAGCGCACATACATTACATCAAGCAATTTACCCTGACAAATGGTCATACTGGCCCCAGTTCGGTACAAACATGTTTTAAAACCGACCATTTTCTTCTGATCATTCTAGTGAATCCAGACAGTTATCTTGTTCCTGATTCAAGTTGCGTTACACTAGTGTGTTACTTGATATTTTATTCCACACAGGATTCCCACCATTTTGGCACTCGCTCATCCCAATTTTAGTCACAGGTACAGTGACTACGTCACAACTAGACTGTACCTTGACGTGGTGTGATGGCTTGCGTGCCTCCATGATCCAACGAGCTATACAGGATGGATTATCTCAAGTCGAAGATCCTGCCTAGAAGGTCAATGAGTAGAGGCCTGACAAGGCAGTCTCCTGGTCCTGCAAGTAGGGGGTTGGTCTGAGTTAGGAGCTCAGTCGGAAAAACGAGTGATCCAAGTAGATGGGCTACCACTCACCCTTACCCCGCTGCCTTACGGTCAGGTTCTTGTGAGAACCAAAGGCTTTGGTTGAGAAACCTAATCGTTCTTCTGCTTAGCGGCTGGACGCCCTAGCAGCACCCGTTCATTATTCCCCATGGGTTACACGCCTACAAATATTTCCGTACTGCATCGGTCGTCGCGCAGGATAGTCAGGACCGCGCTGCCCATTGCATCGAGCACAGTTGGGGTGGGTAATGATAAGTATGCTATTGCTCACAGTTCCCTCTCTTTTATTCAACCTGTCTCTTCTGTCTCCAACCCAATCTGTTTTCCCTTCTGCCTACCCATAGCATCTCCATTGATAACACGCCCGATACTCGCAACGGTTTATTATCAAGTAGTGTAGACGGTGGTTTTCAGTCTGTTAGCTCACATTTTTTCAAGCCTCGTCAGTCTCTGCATCTGGGTTCCTTCAATGTGCGCACTTTAATGCAGGCTGGTCAACAGGCGTGTTTGGCTCTGACAGTGGACTGATTCACTTCCGATTGATGTCTGCTGTGTGAGTGAAACGTGAATTCAGGATTCGAGTAGAGTAATTCAACTAACTGCGCCTAACGTCTCATCAAGATATTTCCTGCACATTTCAAGAGACGAGGCGGTTAAACCTGTGGGTCAACGCGGTGTAGGTATAATCCTAATGAGAAGGCTGAAGTGGCCACGTTGGGCTGGATCCCGGTTAACAGTA
>LUCM01003980.1:3231-21351 GCA_008360955.1 Fasciolopsis buskii
CACGTGGGACTTCTGCCATCAGACGACTGGTACAGCGTACGTTTGAGCACGACCCAAAAGGGCTGAGATATGAATAGCCCGTTCGTTTGTCATGCGTTAATTTCACACAGAATAAAAGAGTATTACACTTTCGAAATGACCAAGCTCCTTTGCCTCTCGCACTGGGTCAACTGTAATCAGCTCAGACCGATGGAATTTATTGCAATGCCTACAGTACACTCGGCTAGAAGCCGTCTGCACAGCTCAACCTACATGTTAGAGAATATTCATGTTTAATTTTGTCTGTCTTGTTCTGTTTTATGGAAATGACCGACCACATTTCACCTTTGTCTCATAACAAAGCACTCAGAGCATACGCCATAAACGTGCGGATTGCGTCTATGCACGCGCACAATCACAGCCGAAATGGAAGACTTTTAGCATCTGGATCAATTCTGCATTTTTAGGATTCTTCCTAAACAATTTTTTCAATATTCGGTAGACGAATGGCATGGATAACTACCCGTTTGGTACACATTCGACTATTGAATTAATCCTGCCCCCAAGTACTCGTTTCTATACCTTGTCCATCGCTGAACGGTATGTAGCTCGTTACGTAAAACTAACTGGAAATGACGAACTTCGCCAGTGGATCCTTTAGGGAAACAAATCAGTGAAAAATGGATTCAATGTGATCCAGACATCAACTTTTCTGAGGTATCCTCCTAGGGTTCCTAAATGAATACTCGGGAAAATCCTGAGGCACGGTTTATATCCTTTCGTATTTGGTCTCCGTTTAATACTACACAGTTTATTTAATCAACCATTGCCTAGGATTCATCCATACTATGTTCTGCCCAACCTTCCTTCGTTTCTTCGCCTTGCGCTTATTCATTTTCCCGTTTTCCATACCGGTCAATCCAGGTTCACATGACCTCAATAGTTCCACGTTCGTGGGGTGCATCCACCTAGACTCGTGTTTGTGTTATGCCTCGTGTGTCCTTTCTGATTTTCTCCCCATCCTCTCCTTCTAAGCTTACAAACTAACCGCGATATATCCGCCAGGGAACTGTCAATTTTGTCCTTATGATGATATTTACCTTTGTCGTGATAATTGCGCTGCATACCACGTGCTGGTGAACATTGAGAGGTTCATCTGTCCTTCAAGGATCTGTCTGTGTTTACCAGTCGTTCTCCGTCTGTGTTTACATGTTCTTTCCCTATTGTTCAGTTTTCCCCGAAAGAAAACGAATTTTCGTCATCCCGTATGGCTGTTTCTCATTTCGAGATGGTGCTCTCGGAAAATTTCTAGTGTCTTTGAACTTGGATTGTTCCCACAGATTCGAGATATGTTGCAAACATGCCAAACTAATATTTTCTTTGGGGTATATATGTATCTGGATGAGTGAACATTGTCCCAGGAGTACATGACCGGTTTTGCGGTTATTGGCGCTCGTCAGGTATATGTTCCCGGTGCCCTCTTTTCCAAACATCCTTATACTTGTACACTCCGAATTGGCGTGTCTCACCGGAATCTGATTTGTGTCGTCCGGATTTTGGTGAGACACCAATTCGGAGTGCACAAGTATAGGGGTGTTTGGACAAGAGGGTACCGGATACACATACCTGAAGTGCGACAATTAACGCGAATCCGATCGTTTGCTCTCGGGCCAATTTGGCATACTCATCCGCACGCTAATTACATTATATTTATATATATGTACGTATATATATATATAAACCAGTCGATAGATAGAATGATAGGTAGATAGAGCGGGAGATAGTGTGAGAGCTGGGTACACATTTCGATGGAATCTTAAATAGAGAGATAAGCTGACATAAGCAGATAAATCAATTAGTGAACGATAAGAAAATAAATCGATAAAATGGTAGATAGACAGAGAGATAAATGCAGAAATCTACGGGATAACATATTCGCAGATGGATAAATATATAAATAAATGAATACATAGGCTAAAATTTAGCTGGAGTTATTTATCTATCTTTTCCCTGCATATATATCTATTCAACTATCTTCTTATGCATCTCTATATCTCTGTATAACCATTCTTCGTTTTCCGACTATCTGTTCATCTACCTATCTATATATGCATCCCTTTCTCTATGTCCGTATATTTAACTTTATATCAACTAAATCTCTACGTTTTATTATTTAGCAATTTATATCTCTATCTGTCTGTTCATGTGTTTATCCGTCATTGTATCTATACATCTATCCACTATTTTCGTTCAATATTCCTCACGTGTGCCATAAGCGACGACGATCTCGAAACAGGAAGACAGCACTACGAAAACTGAAGTAAGAACCGTATATGAATATTCGCCCAGGAGGCAAGGGACGGATCACATCCATTATTAGAGAAGACAGAGTATATAGCAATAGCAAAAATATTGGTACAAGATACGTCAACTTACCGATAAATCAACGCCGGACCAACCCAAAGGCTTAAGATGGAAATCAACGCAGCACTAAACCGATTAATATAATTGCATCAGATAAGCAAGGAAGAGCGCTGAAGAATGAAAGCTAGTGGCTCAAATATCGCACGTTTCCATGGAATACCACAAGTAAACAAGGGAGGAATACCCGTGAGACCGATAGTCGCACTACCGGGAACGAGAACATAATACCTGAACAAAAGCCTATGGAAGCGATTGAAAACTCTCATCATAGGACATGAAAATTCAACAACAATGCCTTACATTTCCTGGAGGAACTTTACGGGACAAACATTGAAGAGGATGAAATCCTGATCTCCTTCGATGTCGAAGCCTTTCACTTCTGTAAGGCTCAGATAATACAAAACTATTTAGGACAAAATGAGGCCTCGTGAGAGAAGACATTGCGAATATTCTATAGGATCAATCGCGTAGGCGAGACTAGCAGTTTTGAGGTACTCTTAATAACCTAATTTAAGGCTCCCAACGGGCTCAGCAATACTCTGGCTTTTATTTCAGGGGAGAACACCATTCTGTCAGATTATCAATCTAAAAACTAATCTCGCTTTATCTTTTTCAGCACGTAATCATAAACGACGTCCTAAAGTAGAGCAACTTGCTGTCCATCAACAGTTCGTTCATGGAAATCAGTTCATTTGCGATACGGACATGAACAACATTCTACCGTTTCTAGGAGAAATTCAAATACATGATAAAACATCCGTGTCACCTCACAACAGCAAGCAAAGATCTTACAAATTCAGGCAAACAGCAAAGATGCCAACAAAAGTCAGTGGCGTCAGATAACCCTTCTAAGAGAGCACAATCCCACTACCAGCCACTTGCGGAGCGGAAGGGAAAAGAAGAACAAAATTCTGTTTCAAATGTTTCTGCGTAACCGGAGCTTCATCAGACGAAGGACCAAAGAAATCAGTACCGAGAGACGACCGCCGAACAGACCAAACACGAAACGTCCTACCGTACATTATACGCATTTCACAGATGACAACAAGGTTATTGAAGTCCCAGGGAGTTGAAGTGCCAAACAATCCAAGGAGAACTTTATGAAATATTCCATCGAAGACGAGATAACCGACAGCTCTGAAGAATCAAAATATTGTTGTCTATCAAACGGACTGCAAAGACTGCGAAAAACAGCAAACGGGAGAAACAGGAAAGAAACTGGTAACACGGATATGTGAGCACCAAATTCCAAAAAAATGGCACAATCCACTCTCTTTAATTCCAGTTCAGGTGATTGCTTTGATTTCCATGCAAGAAATACTGAAACTGATTTCCAAAGTTTCGCTTGACTGCGAATGATAAACTGATAAGCGCACTCATTATTCATCGGCAATGGTCAGTATTTTGAAACAAGGCAGATAGCTTTGCTGAACAAAATTACAAACGTCATCGTCGTTAAAAAACGACTGCACATCAAAAATGTTCTTCTACCGTGCTAGGAATTTCAACGCATCTTCACTATCGTATGCTTAAGAGCCACAACTATACCTTTTCCCACGCCGCGCGAATTTATCCAAATCGCTAATACCCGTTGCTAAGGTTCAGTCGCTTTATATTTCCGCGACAGCTTATGAATAAGATGTTTCCATTCCAACCAAAATCAAAAACCTACTGCTAAACATCGCATCGAGATTCTCATGACTTGTGTCATTTAAGGGGTCCTCTGTCCCATGATTAGTTTCGCCACGGCAAGATATGAAAAAAATATGAGAACAATGGTGCAGATATCCTCCCACTTAAGTAACTGGAGTTGATAAGGAAATATTTCAAGTCTTTCCATACTGGAACACCCAGGTAGATATTGGAACGGATTAATGTACAAGAGTGATTTCCTCATTGTTAATTACGTTTGATCTAGAAGAATTACAAGGGGTTGCCTTATTGGTGATACGAATCACTCTGCGACAGATGTGCCTTTTAATAGGTCTAGACTCAGTTGTCTGCAAAAAAGCTAACATATGCCAACCAGTCATTTCAAAACCAACGAAGCTGCTTCGTTGGCCAAATGTTATTAAGCACGCTAGTAATCCATGAGGATGTATTTGCTTCATTCGGAATTTGATATGATGTTTCACTGAAAACAACCGTAGCTCAAATGATCCTAAGTATTATCACTCAGCATACTGCATATGTATTGACTGATTCCAGCTTTCTTTAAATGCTTCTGAAATGCGAGATTGATCACTATGACAGGCGGGTCCAAACTTAAGATATCTGAAGCGGAGCCTAAGTGGTGTTAGATGTTGATACTATGTCATGCCTTAGAAATTTAGGTGTCAGTCTCCCCTGTCCAACCCATCTCAATTAATGTTGAGATTAAAACTTCGAATACATTCGGAATCACTATAAGCTTATCGGATCAATCGACCATCAAAAACACTGATATTTGCGAAGCATTTATCTATCTGTTTTCTGGATTAAATTTTCTAAAGGATCTTATAGGTGACATGTGGGATAGCTGGATTGAAAAAGCGACTCAAAATGCTCTCACTTATTGGTTTATCTGAAAAAGACCTGTGGGTGCCACTTTTAGTTTCATGGTGGAAATTAACTCGACTGGTGGGTCTCGTGAGCGAGTGTCTCTGGGTAAGTTACTATATTTCCACTGAGCGAAACTGGTCATTATATTCCGTTTACATTGGTCGCATTAGAAATGTTTTATTTGGAGAAATTGGGGCTTTTGCTAACGTGAGCATTTACAATGATGTGCACATTCAGTTGCACTGAAATATTGGTGCACATTGCGGACACTGGATTCAATTTCGTGATTGCTCAGTTTCGCATGCAAGAAATACTGAAAGTGATTTCCAAAGGTTCGCTTATCTGCGAATGATTAAGTGATAACCGCATTCATTAATCATCGACAATGGTCAGTATTTTGAACTAAGGCAGATAGCTTTGCTGAATGGCTGACGGAAAATTCATGTTCTTCAACGCGTTAAGCCAGCTGCAGGTGTAAGTGGAAAGCTCACCTCTAAAACCATAGAGAAAACGGTCATTATGAAAACGTTCGTGCACCGAAAAGTAATCGCAACCAAACGGTGTACAATGCATGAAACATTGTATGGTGCTGTATACGGCATTCAGTGAGAGGTAAACGGGAAAACGAACGATCGCTATGTGCACAGCCATGCAGCTTCCGGAATTTACAGTGGAACAATTCTTATACAGCTTGATGAGATTACGGAAGTTTCGATGAATTCCTTTTAAATGACATTAGAAAAATAACTTTTATGATTTTACTGCATTACTTTCTCTAGTCCAGAGTTAAATGTGCACAGCTTAGATTCCCCTTTCGCGATGCAAGCATCTAGCATCTTTGTAACAAATATTACGCGAAACTATAGGCGGCAAATTGGATTTAAGCGATAGCAAATACGACGCCAAAACATCGGCCTCAATGACCCGAGCTTGTTGGAACATGGAATAACCCCGGAGGATGACTTTCCCGGCTGATCTTGAGTCTAATGGGCTTCTGATATTCAGAGTACAGACTACTTATATACGACGGAATCGGCCTTAAACAAGGAAACGGTTCTTCTAGTCAGTTATCTTCTTGTGAAAACGTAACGGGTGAAACTTCGCAAAACACCATTTTCCGACCTTTCCCAATGAGGCTTCATGAAATAACCTTAAAATGTTTTGGTAGAACCAATGTTTTGTGAATGCATCCGCAAAGAATCTGTAAGCAAACATTGTGATACTGCAGACATTTTATTCATAATGAAATTTTTCTCGTGATGTTGACTTGCTTGAGCCGCATAAACCCGGAGATGTTCCGTGTCTTTTCATGCCATCTCCAAACCGGGAGACATCTTGGGAGATTTAATGCTATTCCCCCAGGAAATCGCGCGTCGCATGTAATCAGATCATTTTGCGTTTTTTGTTAAGCGAAGTAACACATCCGATAAGCACATTTTAAGAAGGCCTAATCTCGCGAACAATTCTCACAAATGTCCTCAGTGAAAATTTTCATGTGGTTGGTCTGGACTTCAAGAATGTTTCATTGCCCCTCATCCGCGTTGATTTTACAGTCATCCGGAGATGGTCATTTCTAACTGGAATGTCGCACTCGTTCCCTTCACATGTTTTTGTTTCTTTTTTATTAGGTCGCCAATGAATATACGTTTACCAAATTATCGACCTTAATTGGTTTGATTGTAACTTAAGGATCAGTTGCTCACATCGCGGTTTTCACTTGATTGATGCCATCAGTCAAAGAGATTGTTGAAAATTGTATAGACGTCAAAGGACGACAGTCTGAATAAAGCCTATGTCCTGGCTGACAGATACCCTGACGCATTTCGATAACCAGAGAAGGGAAGCGCGAAAATGACAGCTACACATAGGGGGATAAACAAGTGAGTGATATGTCCAGCTGGGAAGCAAATATCAAAGACATTTGGTTAAACATTTTCCACCTAGGATCGTGTGGTTACTGTTATTGAAAAATTGTGAACAACCATAGCAGGATGGGAAGGTTAGAGGTAGTGTGAGACTGTTAGTTGTGGAAAAAGTCTATTCTGGTGGATGGAGGTCGTACGTAAAAGGTGACGGTCTACATTATTCCACTGATATACATTGCACACAAAACTCAATAATCCATACAACAAATTATCGGGTATAATAGTCGGGTAACTCGACGGTCAAATGCCACTGGTACGGCTTAGTAAGGATTTCTATTTAAATATAGACTGAAAGGTATCGCACCACCATTCAGATGTTTTTGTTCATGTGATGTGAAGAGCATTGGCTGGAAAGATTGGAAAGAGTTCAGTCGTTCTTTAAGCACAGCTGCCCGGGCTGAAAATGTCATCGTGCATACACATACACGAATAAAACCAAGATGATACATAGTTCTTGACTATTACCAACCAAGTTTCAGATCTCACTTAAATAACTGATCGTTCCAATCTTTTGTGCAGGCCTGCGGTTTGCGGCCAGATTTGATTAGTGACATGTTCTTATCCCATTATACGCTTGACAGAGACCAAGGATGGTGAAACGTTGTAGCAATCGACGTTGTGTTATTTTATGTTGGTCTTAGCATTAACGCTGAATTTGTGATGATCAAATGGGGTTATTTTGTCACCTAACACTAACAGCTTATTAAGTCTACCTAGTAACGGTGAAAAATCAGGGTTTCTTATAACGATTGATTCTGTCCGTTCAACCATAGGATTTAGTTGCAGCGACAGCAGATTTTTATCTCATGCCAAACCAAAGATTTCCTTGCGAAATTTTGATTATTGGTGGGTACATGTGCTGGTCTATGTTCCAGTGCATTCCTTAATTGCACCAGCCAGGGATCATCCTGACAACATAATAGAGTTTCATGATTCGGCTAATGTGTTTGAACTTGGAATTGCCCTATCGCATGAAATTTGAGTACATTATGTTCAATTTCTGACAAAGCAGAATCTTTTTCTTTCATTTCCTTTATTAATGAAATAGCAACGCATTTTTCAGGAAGAGGGCCGCGGCCAGCAGAAGGCTGCCAATTTGGGAAATTGACCGAGGGCGGTAGAATTCGAAACCACGAACTTCAAGTCCGAACGTCACGACCCTATTTGCTTGGTCAGCGCCGAGGAACGCTTTGTGGTCAAGACGTTGTATTAGGAAGATTTTGTATCCGCGCCGTGCAAGTGTTTCATAACGAATCATTATTGACATATGTACCACCAAAAACGGCAGAAAAATTTCGCATTAAATATGTGCTGAGTATCTTACAAGGTCAACGGTGTATCGAACGCTGCCATATGTGGAATCGGTTAGCAATTTGGTGGTTTGAAATGATAGCAGTTCTGGACAGATATAACGAAGTTCATTGCTTCAACTTCATTGGCATTATTTATACTTTGATAAGTGATTAGTAGTAACATTAAATTTGCTTTTACTTTGACAACAACTAGACGTTTTGTCAGGTGCCACGGGAATATAGAATTTTTGAAAGCAGAAGTTACACCGGACGAACCAGGGCAATAGCATTAGGATCAGAATTTAAAGCCCGTAGGCAACTGATATTTTGAAAAACATCATTATTGTCATTAATGAAGAGGTTTGGAAAGCATAATCTTACACACTATGTGCAACAATAATGTCTTCGTTTTTTATAATTCAGCAACTAAGATTCAGTTAATAGGAAATTCGAATGAAGAAATTGTTTCATTTCGGCTTGAGTTGATGCACGTTTTCAATCAGTGCGCACCCACCACAACATTTAAGAACGCAAAAGTAATCTTAATCTAATTTGTCGCACCTATCAGGGAAGAGATGCTCTACAAACTGCCGTTGTAAGGATGCATTGGCACTACCATAGCAGAGACAATAGGATTCCATCAGAAACGTACAGGCGCAGCCCACAGCAGGTCGGAGTAACGCAGTTGTTCAGCTAAGAATTTTCCTAATGGAATGTTGCTTCTCTTGGCTACGAATACCCTTCCGCGACATAGACGATAATACACGTGTTCTCTCTTTACTACTGTACAGCCTAATTAAACAATCATGCCTATCATTTATACTCGTCATTCTAATCAGATACCGTTCAGCACCTCGCCATGAACTTTTATTTTGCCATTTACCACAGCAGTTAATCCACCATCCAACATCTCTTGCATTCTCTCGTTCGCGGGGCATCTCCACTTGCACCGCGTCGGCGACATTCCTCGTGTGTACCTTCTCCTATGCTTTGTTCCTTCCCCCGCCAATCCTAGATGCTCCCACTGGTATTCACTTTCATTTCGCCCCGGGGACTGCTGTTTGTCCCTGTGATAAGAATAACCTCTGACAATCTACCGAGAGAACCGCACTGGTTACCACATGCTTTTCAATTTTATGTGGTCTCTTGTTCCTCGTGTATTCGGTCGTGTTCACTATTCCTTCGCTGGCCGTGTGAATGTGCTCCTTCTCAATTGGTCACCTTCACCGGTATAAATACTCGCTCCTGTACTTATGTTTTGACGCGATCCCGTCTCTAGATGAGTTATACTGGAACTCTTGCAAAAGTACTCGCCTAAGTTCTTCGAAATCGGACGTCTCTGAAAAACCTTGGAAATCTCCTCAAATGCCATTAATAGAATAGTGTTCCAAGTGGCACAACTTACAACACAAATCCGGCTAAATGACGTCAACTAATCAATCACTTGGGCTAATTATTTTGTACCTTCAGTCGTGTGACTGAATTTCAATGCCTTACGTATACTTTGCACACTGTTTGTAACTGAAGTGCAAGCAAACAGTGGCCTAGGTCCGCTTGTATTAATGAGCAATATTTCAAAAGCCGTAAACTGAAAGCGAGTGCAAGCATATTGTTCAACAGATTTCGATTTTGTGACATTCAGATATCCCATCCCGGCTGGTCGAACTCATTTACATAAAGTAGTGTGTTTACGTACATCCAACATGCGCTGAGCTCATATTCTATCTCCATTATTTGAGGGCACCGCTTCACATATAATTTTATGTAATTATCCAAATAAAATGGCACTGAAACCCATGTCGTTAATGCATCCAAACATCATTTTCCTAAGCGGCTTTGGTGATAGATGAAACATAGGTCGATTGACGGATAGGTAGATTGGCACGAGGTGATATGTAATTATATAACTGTATAGTCACATGCATAGAGACAGTGCGAGATAAATCATCAGAATTGTTAAGTGTAATAAATAAATTTGTGCACGTGGATAGAAAATCGCATGATATTTCGACAGAAAAGCAGATGAATATTTACATAAATATATAAAAATTATTTAATGTCTAGATAAATATTTTGATAGATGATTAGACTTAATGGTAGACGGACAGGTGCGAAAATGTTGATATCCATCGATTGTTAGATCGGTTGATGATTGATAGGTTCTATATTGGTAAACTGATTGATTGATAGATACGGTTCGCGACAGAATACTCAATAGATAGATAGGTCATTGTATGAGACGAGATATTGTTACGTAGACAGAGAGATAAATGCACAATTAGCATTATGTAGATAGATATGCATGTTTCATTCATAGACGGATACATCGACTGACATAAACATAGCTCACAAAAATAAAATGCAAGGTAATACATTTCCTTCGAATGATAAAGAGATATATTCACAAACAGGTCGGTCGACAGAACTAAGTAGGCAGCTAGCCCCAGCAATGGATTGATGGATAAATTGGTGGTGTAGTTAATTTCATAGACAGTTTACGGTTGCATTCTCCAATTGCCGTCTTTATTGTTATGCTGTAGTTTGTCATTCGTGTATTTTTACACTGATACTGTCCCGGGGGCTGAATAAAATAAATAGACATTTTCTCATAAGGACTCCCACAGGTATCCTTCAGCGTAAGGTTTGATGTATATCTTCGTTAACAGTTTACAGCTTTTGTGAGAAGTAACGTTTGGCAGTTGAATTCATCTTCAGTAAGCTTAAATGAATGCACCATTATCATGGAATATCTGACCAAAAATCCATTTGTATCTCCTCTGCTAATTTTTCACTGAGATCGACCTAATGTTTCAGGGCAAAGTGCATCCCAGAATCAAAGGGAGACTTATAGATGTCAAAAGTAAAATGCCACCAAAACGTCACTATTTTGGTAATCAAATTCATTGATAATTTCTACTTTTACTGAGGTTCTCGTTGAGATTGTACATGAAAGAATCCGACCGTGAATACTACATTATATCAACATATCAACCCTGAAACTGCAATCAATCAAATATTATAATGTTATAATCTAAACGTCGCAAAATGCCGAATGACTGCAAGAGCATCAAAATTCTAAACTTGCTGTGTGAGGGTTCTTTACGCAGGTTTTAGAATGTGATATCTGACTCGACAAGATGTGAGATATTCTGCGGATTCCATTTCAGAGGTTCAATCAGATCCGCATTGGCATCGCTATGAACTCACGTGGAAATTGGTTTGAATGTATTTAGTGGGTTGGATAAGATTAACCACGCGCAATTCAAAGTGATAGAAGCCAAGGCAAATAAGGTTGATTCTGCAGACTTAAGGCAACCAGTGGTGAAGAGGTTTATTAACAACATCCAGGTGGAAATAAGAAACAATGACGAACTTTCATGCATAAAACACCGGTGGATATGTCAAAGTCAATTCCAATTAACAGCCTAAGGAAACATGAAGCTCGCTTGCAAAAACAGCTTTTTCCCCTTTCCCCCGGTTTTTAAAATTTTTATTTTTTAAAAATTAAAAAATGTAGGCGAGTTCGTTTAATTAACCGGCGAAGTCAGATAACGCTGTGCAAAAATGATGAGCTTAAATCAAATCAAATGAACACGAGGAGAAGTGTAGAGATTCGAGTTAAAAAGTGGAACAAGTCAGTAGCCGGCAAAAAGGGGGAAATATGAAACACTGATTCAGGAGAAAACCTCGAGCGGAAAAGACAGGCACAGCAGACCTAAATGCATTTACTAAGTAAACAATAACAAAGCCGGTTATTCACACAAAACTTCATTGAAATAGGTAACAAAAGGGTCATTAGGAGTGTGTGCATGATAGACGGATCATATATGCCACTGGATTGATCATCAATGGAACTGGTGAACATGTTTGCAGACCACCTAATAATGGTCATGCCAACGCTGATCAATACGACCTAGGAGGAGAATCAATCTACGCATGAGTCGGACTCATGAACTTACGGCGTTGTTCAATCCCATTCACAAGACTCATTTAATTGCTAGTCAATCACAACAAAACCATACATGTTGACTAGCATGAGGCTTATAAATGCACGTGAACAAATTATAATCACCAATATTATTCCCTATCAAATGTGACACATGACCACTTTCCTCCTCTGTCCATCAAATCTAATTGCTTATTTTCTTGCAACTTGCTCCCTTTAGCTTTGTTGTTGCTAGCTCTTGATTCCTGCCGCAGGCTTCATTTCATGCTTTATTTCTTTCTTGCCCTGATTCAATGTTTCCATTCCCTTCTTTTTTGATTTGTTTCTCCTTTATTTCTTTTCCTTTTGGATTTCCTCTTTCGCTTTTCCTCAGGTAGCTTTTTTCATTTTCTTCAATTTTCTTCTTTCAGTAATATCCTGTTTCTCTCTTTTTGTTGTTTCCTCGTTTTCTCCCTTTCGCTGTTGAAGTTTTGAGGCTGCTAGGATTTGTATTCCACTTTAACTTCGCCGATTTCATTTATCCGACCCAGTAAAATTGTCAATCTCCGTGAATGCCGGTGATACCCAACAGCATATTCAAAATCAAATCATAAATGATAGCCACGAACGATCAGTGAATCCAAAAGAACCTTTTTAATGTTCCATTGAATATGTGACAATTGATTGCAGAACGTGTACACGAGCCATTTATTCCTTTGGTGCTTTTAAATGCTCACTCCAAAACATTTACCACAATCTGACATTAATTTTAATGGGGATTATACAATGCACGTAATCACTGCTCGATAGAAATAAAGCTTAAATTGGAATGATAAAATGACAGAGCACCCAGTCAGAAATTAATTTTATCAATTTGGGGTAAAAATTTGATTCAGTCAAATCTTGATTGTCATATGATTTATTAACAGCCTGTCAATGACTAAAAGAGACACATGCGAAGACGGTCATGTGGAAACGATGGCATAGTCAGATTTGTGATCTAACGAAAAATGTCTTTCTGCTCGTATGACAAATAACCTATTTCTTTGACGCCGTTTTCCTATCGATAATGATAGTCTGTGCTTTATCCGCGAATTTTAAACCAGATTCATTATTATGTCGATGAATACAGTTTAATTTATCGTATATCCCATTGTTTAGATCAACCATCGGATTCCACGGACACGACATAAACTGGTGAGTGTTCGAATGCAAGCCATTTCACTCTTCACAGCCAATGCAGTTTCAAAAGAACTGTCTTATATTACCTGGTCTCGAATAGATTTGCACTTCATAAGCACAATTCCAATTCGCATTTGACATATTTATTCTGGCATAATAGTCTGTAGCATAAACAACCAACGGCCGATTGCCCAACTAGTCTGTTTATTCATTTATTTCTCGAGCTGCACGAAATTCGGCTTCATGTTTAACCGTAAAATCAGTGAGCGTATTGGCAATGAACACACGTTCCACATGAAATTGCCACTATAATAATAAGTTTGAATTTGTGTTTAATTGTGTCCATATCGTTCTTTGTCCCTTTTTCCAGATAAAGCAGTGGAGAGCAGAATAACCCAGGGATTGGTTATCANCGATGTGACGAGCAAGCTCGTTTTCAGTAATTCGTAATCATCTCAATACAAAATATCAAATTGATTTACTACAAATGAGATGGTAGATGATAGGCTACAGTGCAAAAGTAATGAGCCTAAAATCAAGTCAAATGAACACGAGAAGTGTAGAGATTCGATAAATAACAAAGGGGTTATTAGGAGTTTGTGCACGGTAGACGGATCATTTATGCCACTGGATTGATCATCAATGGAACTGGTGAACATGTTTGCAGACCACCTAATAATGGTCATGCCAACGCTGATCAATACGACCTAGGAGGAGAATCAATCTACGCATGAGTCGGACTCATGAACTTACGGCGTTGTTCAATCCCATTTACATCACCTATGTAATCGCTAGTCCTTTAGAATCAAATCATGCCTGGTAACCAGCACGAGGTTGATAAATGCAAGTGAACAAACGATAATATTGCCTCACAAGGATTCGGACGGGAATCCTTCATCTAATAGTTTGGTGTGCATCTTCGGTAATCATTTACAGATTTTGTTGGAAAATTAGTTTGACGGTTGAATTCTACTTCGGTAAGCATATTTAAATGTGCCATATTCATGGGATGTCTGACTACAAATCTATTTATAGCTGCTATTCGGTTTTTTCCAACATAATCGATCAAATTGTTCAGTGCAAAGCTTATCGCAGAACCACAGAATTAGTTCGATTTTTAAATTGGTCATAAGTAGCAGTTTACTCGAAAACAATGTACCACCGAACATCATTATGTTTGAGTCGAACGCCTTAGCCATTACGCTACCGCGCAGGCTCTGAACGGTTTGTTCAACTTCACCACATGACAATATTGCACATATCCATCACTGATTTGCACGGTTACTGTCCGTTAGCTCACAGCGATCGACCCCTACATATAGATGATTTATCTGCAGGTAGCCTAAGCACGACTAAGACTTTGGATAAGACCAACACAGCTTGATTACTTGGAACATTTTGGTACGAGCAGATTGAATGTTTGCATGAAGTAATTCACCACGTGATATCATCGCTGAGCTCACAATAACGAAACCATGGAAGCCCTTTACAGCTGTTTCATTGTTGTTAGGAATCATCAGCAGTGCATAACCACTGCGCCTTCTTCCTACTTAGGCTACCTGCAAAGAAATCATCTATCTGTAGGGTTCGACCGCTCTGAGCTAACGGACAGTAACCGCGCAAATCAGTGACGGATATGTGCAATATTGTCATGTGGTGAAGTTGAACAAACCGTTTAGAGCCTGCGCGGTAGCGTAATGGCTAAGACGTTCGACTCAGAATATGTCGTTTGGACCCAGGTTCGCGTGCCAGTTCGGGAGCGCTGGATATGCACTGCTGATGACTCCTAACAAGGATGAAACAGCTGTGCAGTGCTTCCATGGTTTCTCTATGGTGAGTTGAGCGATGATATCACATGGTGAATTATCTCATGAAAACATTCAATCTCCTGCTACTAAAATGTTACAAAATGCTTTGTCTCATTAATTCATAGCTTTTTATTTGCCCTCATTCACGTCACGATAATGCTGCGAGGTGACTATCAAGGAGACTTGTGTGTCGCTACAAGGTTAATGGACATAAACGCAGAAGTTAAAGACCAGGTAATATTTCAACGGAATATCGGAAGGGACAACAATCCAATTGGAAAAATGAATCAAAGTCGAATCAGCTGATGCTTGTATGCACATGGACTGAGGTCATAATTAGGGAGTACACAAAAATCTTATTTTGAGTTATGCTGAGAGAATACAGTTCTAGCAGAAATGTTACAAATCTGAATACTCATTATGAAGTATGTTGCCTTATGGGAGTGGAAAATGTTTTCTGAAAATCAGAGGCGTGGGAAACTCAATGCAAGTGGTGAAAAGTGCGAATGTGAGTGAATCATAGAATCATAGAATGCGAAGTACGGTGCATAGTGGAAGTTGAACTCGAGTCTGCGCGCTCCAAAGACTGCGAATTTCGTGAGAACTCTCAGGAAATTCTGAATTGTCAGTCAATGCCGGTATTTCAGGTATGTTTTGTATAATATCAATGCGCATGACCAAAACTTCATAAAAGCTGAGGATCAGGGCGTTAAGACTCTAGCAAATGCCGTAAGGCCCTTCAGCATATATCCTATTGATTAATTCCCTATGTTTTGTTATAAATGATCGATGTTTGTAAGTACTTATNATTCGGCTTCATGTTTAAACCTTTAATCAGTGAGCGTATTGGCAATGAACACACGTTCCACATGAAATTGCCACTATAATAATAAGTTTGAATTTGTGTTTAATTGTGTCCATATCGTTCTTTGTCCCTTTTTCCAGATAAAGCGGTGGAGAGCAGAATAACCCAGGGATTGGTTATCACAATGCTGCAAATGACATGGTTATTATGGTGAACACTGCGCATGAACGGAAACCGCGGCAATAAGAAAAAATGAGAATGTAATCGAAAAATGAAATAAAATCATCAATATGCTGAATAATTTTCATGTCTGCAGAATCGGGTTTAATCCGTCAAGAAAAGAACAATGGTAAGCAGAAAAATGTAAAATCGACGAACGACGAGAACGAAGTAAAGTGTCAAATTGATAAAGAAAGAAGAACCAAAAGGAAAAATGCAGAAACAAGAAGAAGAGGGAGTGCGGAAAAATATTAAATGGCTTAATGAAAGGGACAAAGAGATAGATGACGAGAGGACAAAGCGTTAGGAGATGAGACAAAACAGAGAATAGAAAGATCGATAGGTATGAAAGTGAAGACATAAAGAGCGAGGACATATAGGAAGATGTTCAGATAGATTGTTTTAGAGAAAGTGTGATATACGGATCGAAGTGCGGATAGAACAAGAGATTGGATGATACATTAGAAATAGGGGTAAATAGATATAATGTTGGATAAATAGATTGATAGTCAGATAAATGGATATATTGACTGACTGATATAATGAGAGAACTTTATAAAAATAAACTGACTGAGATATAAATGCATGGACAAGTTGTTGTAATATTATATCGACAAACTGATGCGAATACTAACATATTGCTCGATAAATGGTGAGATTGATAGAAAATGATATAAATCCGTGGATAATTAGTCCAGCAGGTAGCGCGATGTAAGTAAATCGACACCTCGGTAAATATATGAAAACGGGTAACACACCATATAAACGTAGGCGAATATGTATATAGATTGATAGATTTATTGGTTGATATGCAGAAAAATGGACTGAGCGTTCGATAGGTACAATCATAGCCATTCAGTTAGATAAATAGATAGGTCTACAGATAAACTGATTCACAGAGGGAGGGAGTGAAATAAAACGGAGAGTTTAGCATTTAGTGATTCGGCTATGGTGACATTGTTTGATTGATTCCTAGGAAGAGGAACGATGTTCAGAAGGACAGACTAATAATTAATTGGGAAACTAGGCCGACAGATAAGGCGATCAATAAGTTCCTTGTGTTTTAAACAGATCATACATAAATCGTCAAATATAATGGTTTGCAAAAAGACAACTAACTGTATGGATATTTGTATTTAAGGGATTGATATTTAAATTTATTAAAAACAATTATTGATGCAAATATGGGGATATGTAGAGATAGTTAAATAGCGGGACATATGAAATGATAGCATGCTATGTAGTTGGAGATATAGACAAATGGATACAGAGAAGGATGGACGGAAAATAGCGAATACTGTTTGCTTGATAGGTCGATAAAGATTATCTGGACAGAATGATACAGAGGGCTAGATTGGAAAGCTTAAGGGAAGGTAAATAGATTGACAAACAGAAACGCAGACTGAGAGATGGAATTGAAAGGTAGAAAGATAGAGAGACAAGTTGATGGATTGAGGGATAGATAAAGTGAAGGATGGATGGACAGAAGATAGATAAATAGATAGATATATAGATAACCATATAGGTAGATAGGTAGATAGATCGATAAATAAATAGACAGATAGATGCATAGACAGGCAAAGTGGCAGACAGAAAAATAGATAGATAGGTATTTAGAGAGGTAGAATAACAGACAGAGAGACAAAGATTTAGATGATTTAAAGAGTGACAATAAATTCGGATTCAAATAGATTTCCTGTGTGAACATAACCATGGTGATTTATTTATTCCAAACTAAATTCTCATTGATACGCTCATTTTTCCACCTTAGATAAAACATTCGATTCAAACAGCGCAACCATTTGGCGAACACATCAAACATATCCTAAGCTTGCCCGGGTCCACCCATGATTAATAAATAGTTCCTCGCCGTAAAGTAAGAAGCGCCTGCACAATGGAATGCTTGCTGAAGAAGAAGCTCACCAGTTTCTTCATAAGCTTGGTTGTTGCCTAATGGTCGCTTCGGATTATGGGCAATTTCTCGATAACCAGTACACAAGCACTGAAATGTGCGTAACAA